>ONZH01017936.1:0-435884 GCA_900303285.1 Rhinella marina
GGTGGATGACTCTGCCAGACCTCCTTCTCAGAGACGCTGGCAGCAGGCTGGGGCTGGCTGAAAGCTGTGGCCAGGTTACTACATAGCTTCTCCCGCAATGATGCTAATTTCTCCTCCCTTTCCTGGGGAGGAAAACAATCCCCCATGTTCAATTGATACCGCGGGTCCAGAAGCATCGCCAGTCAGTATTTGTCAGGCTGCCTTATTTTTAGGACACGCCTGTCAGTGCGTAAGCATGTGAGCATACATCTCGCCATCCTGGCCGGAGTGCCCGAGGAGCCAATTCTTTCGATCTCAGCCTCCCTCTGAGACACTTCAGTGTCCCTAAAAGTCTCATCATCATCCTCCAGATCCTCCAGCTGTGTCTCCTCCTCCTCCTCCTGGTCATCATCATCATTAAAATCCGCCTCATCCTCATCCTCCTCCTGCACTGCAAGGGAACTTTGGCATTGGGCTCCCCTACAGAGACAGCATAGCATGCAGAGAGATGGCCAGGATTTCCTTCCCCCATTGCCCCCTGCTGCATGAGCGTCAGTGTCTTTTCCAGGACAAATATTAGTGAAATGATGTCGTTCACACTGCAGCTGTCCTGGCTGACCAATTTAATGGCTTCTACAAAGGGCGTTAGAACAGTGCAGGCATCTCAGACCAGCCTCCATTGACGGAAATCAAAGCCGCACCTGCTCCCTATGGTCGAAGATTCTGGCTGCTGCTGGACAAAATCATCCACTGCTCTATGCTGCTCAAGGAGCCGCTGCAACATATGAAGCGTGGAATTCCACCGGGTTGGCACGTCACCTATCAACCGGTGTGGCGGATGACCGTTTTGCCACTGCAGTGACAGCAGAGCATGGCGGGACACCTAGGAATGGCTCAAAGCTTCCGTGACTTTGCCAGCACTGTGCGCAGGCCAGTGAATGTTTTTAGAAATCTCTGCACCACTAGATTTAGGACACGTGCCATACAGGGAGCATGCGTGAATTGACCCAGGTTCAGCGCTGCCACTATATTTGTCCCATTGTCACTCACTACCTTGCCCACTTCCAGCTGGCAGCGAGATAGGGAGCCAGTGCGCTATTTGCTGCTTGATGTAATGCAGCAAGCGTTGGCCTGTGTGGCTGCTGCTGCCAAGACAAATTAAGTCTAAGACAGCGTCGCAGCATTTCACCTGGCACATATGATATGAAGGAGGGGGGTTAAGTCTCTGCCCTGATGCTCCAGCAGGCGGACTGCCCACGGAGGTGGAAGCGGATAATGGTTGGGTGGTCTGCTGCAATCCTGGCTGGAAAGTGCGTGGAGGTGCCAAAAGCAATTGACCCTGTTGCTGGGGGGTTCCTGCCTCTCTGCCACTAAATACATTCAGCCAATGGGCCGTAAAGGACATGTATTGCCCCTGGCCGTAAGCACTGCTCCAGGTGTCCACCGTGACGTGCAAGGTGCTGCAGAGAGACAGCTGCAGGGAGCATCCAATCTTGTCTGCCACTTGGGAGTAAAGGGCGGGGATAGCTTTGCTTGAGAAGTAATGCCAGCTAGGAACCTGCCAGCGTGGCTGAGCGCAAGCCATTAGCTCCCTAAAAGCTGTGAACTCAACTAAATTGTACGGCAGAGACTGCACAGCCAGCAACTTGGTCAGGTGACAATTAAGTTTGCGCACTGTTGGATTACTTGTGGCGTAAACCTGCTTCCTGGCCACGCACTCGGCGATGGACGGCTGGCGAATAAGAGGAGGTGGAGAAACGCATGCAGTGGGCGATGAGGTGTATGTACTAGTTACACCCCTGGATGCGGGCTGAGTTACGCCCCTGGATGCGGCCTGCCTGACGCAAGGGACCCCAGGAGAAGTAGCCAGCTTTTCAGTATTAATGCGCTGCTCTAAATTGGCGGCATGACACCGCTTCAGATGGTTCCACAGAGCAGTGGTCCCTATATTTGTGGCTTTCCCACGGCTCAATTTCTGTTTACAGAAATTACACGTGGCCATGCCGATTTTCCCCGGCAGAGTGGTGAAATACTTCCACACACCCGACGTGCGCCCTCCACAGCTGACCAAGCTTGTAGCCCTTGCACGCTAAGACCCTGGTGCCGGCCCCACTATACTTGGGGTCTCGCTAGTTCCCAAGGAAGGCCTGGCCCTGGGTCTAACTCGCCTCTGCCCTCTGTTGCTCCAACTACTACCGCGCTCCTCCTCTGAGATCAAATCCTCCTCACCAGCCCGATCCGCCTCCCAGGTCCTCCGGTCTAACACATCAGATTCACCATCAGACTCCTCCCCACCACTTTTTTCGGACTGCAAATTAGGCTGTCAAACAATTCCGGGCAGTCCAAACTCTGACTGCCCTATAAGAATTTCTCAGGGAGGCTGTCCTCTATTACCGCCAGATTATGTGGTGGGGTTTGGTAGCCTTTTATTTAATAAATTGCAGAAGGGACACCACTAGGAGAGGGCACTGAAGCCCGAAAGGTGGCAGAAAATGATGGGCTTTGCTGGAGCAGAATGGTGGAGCAAGAAGAACGTTCTGAGTTTGACCCCTGGCTACATATGGATACTGTATCAGCAGATGACAGCAGATCATCCGGCTGTGATTGAGATGAGTGTGCCATCCACTCCACTACCTCATCCACTTTCTCCTCCACTACAATTTTGCTCCTTGGTGGGTTAGCCTGGTGGAACAGTGGCCAACTATTGCGAATTCTACAAGTAGAAGCTCCGGCTACATGTCCTTTGCCACTGCTGCCCTGTGCCACCTTCTCCTTTTTTTTGGAGCTCGAGGTCTGGCTGGAACCCATTTGCTTTTCCATGCCAGACATTTTCACTTGACTGTGGCCCTGCAGCTGGTCTTTGTCTCTCTCCCTGTCTCTCTCCCTGCCTGATTAATTACTAGCCCTGCTCTGGCCCTGCACTTGCCCTGCACTGGCCCTGCAGTATCCCTGATATGTGTAATATGGATTCCCAGAACAATTACACCACAATTTTAACACAAGAGTTCTCTGAGTGCTTCTGCTCGTCTCAGCAGTCGCAGCACAACTGAAGGGTCAGAGGCTTGCCGAGCCTATGGGCCAATCAGAGCAAGCCCTTTCCACTAGGTCAGGTGACCACTCTCTTCCCGGGCTTTTTGCCGCACGAATAACAAACTAACAGTAAAAGTTCGCTAATTAACTGAATTCGTACGCATCAGCGTATAAAGTAACTTATATGTAGCATTAGCGTACAATTTATCGGACAAATACATAGAGAATGCGTAGAAAGCTTTAATAACATTTTTGAATCTAACGGATTTGCTTCGCAGTGGAAAATTTCCAAGATTCGTATCGAATCTACAAAGCGGCGAATAGATTCGCTCATCTGTATTCAGGACCCAAATATAAGTGAATAGTGGAAGCCACTATGCCCCTTCCTCTATTACCCAGCAATCATGCGATCCCTAGATGTTCTCACACAGAGCAGAGCCGCTGGATCTTCACAGACCCGAATCAGCTCTGCACATTTAAAATGCCTTCACAGGTAGCTGTTTTCCCTTGTAAATGGGGCACCATATACTTGTGGCCATAAAGTATATGGCAAACACAAAAAATGTCAGTTTTGGACTATAGATTCCTTTTTCCTGACGATTTTTCGATTTTTTTAAACCAAAATCAGGAGAAATTAAGGACAAGTACTACTTCTAAGCTACGTTTTTAACTCCCCTTCTGGTTTCCGTACCATAACACATGGTTTATCCTGGCGATAGGTCATCAATATTAACGACTGGATAACCCTTTTAAATTAGCCATATATTATTAAATTTAAAATTAAAAGAGGTCCTCTGGGCTACAGATATTGATGACCGATTGTCCTTATAAATATCAGATCAAAATATGACAACCACAACAATCAGATGTAATTATGAAGTACTGGGAATCCCATGATGGCATCATCACATCTCAGTGCAGTGGCTGGGTTTAAGGTGGCCCCAACACTATGCTGGGTCCATCGGACACCGTTGAGGTGTCACCATGTGTTGCTGCTCTCCAGAAAGGATGGTAAGGGATGGTGCACCCCAATTAAGTCCACATAGTCAGGGTCTGCAGTTAACCAGTGCACTTCTTTACTGGAGGAATTCAGGTGAGGCATATGGCTGGATTCTACAGTCTGCTTCCTGGCAGAAGAAGGGTTTAAGTCTGAGGAAAGGCCTATGCTAGCTGGCCCTCAAAGTATCCCTGCTCTAGGGCAGAACATCACGTTTTCATAGAAACTCCCCAAATGCAACTGCAAGGACAAGGAAGTAACAGTTACAGTTCCCAGTCATGGTATCACTAAGATCAAGCTCAAATTGTGAAAGCCTAATCTGTGTGTGTAGTACACATAACATACGGTTCTAGGATCTGCCACAGAGAGAATCATACACTCAGCATCTAGTGGATGTACCATTCTAGTTCTATGCTCTGTCCTATATACGGGGCCAATTTCAATAGCGTTGTATCACAATGAAAAATATTTTTTTATCATTTATGTGAGCCAGTTGATGCCCGATAGCAAACAGATTCATGTGCTTAAAATACTCATCCACTGGAGAAACATTATTATTGGAATCAATGGCATTTTCTTATTAAAATTGAGGGACTTGAGAAAATAAATAGCTGGTTTCGCCTCCTGCTTGTGAGAAATCAATATACCTGTCAGGCTGAAATGCAAGCCATGAAAAGACAGGTACAATGTGGGATTTATTAATAAATACATGTACGTTTTATTGTACAACATTTTACACTCTTGAAAATATCACATCATTTGATACTAGCCTTTGTTCTGCTTTAATAGGTGTACACCTGAACTGGGCCATTTTCGGCTTTAGTGCAGGTTCCGGTGGCCGTACTACTTGTTGTTTTAGGTTTCAAATTATGGGGTTATTTTTTCATGCATCTTTATGGCATTACATAAACAAAGATGTAAAAGTTAAAGAGGTGGTCCAAGAAAGCAACTTTATGTCTTTATGTCCTATGAGGCTATATGGACCAACTGCTGAGGACCCTCCGCCCTTGGCAACGTCCGCTTGCAAGTGCAGCAGGTGTCATAGGCCTGGGGCGAATGTATGCGATCAGCCATAAGACCGATCACAAACATTTAACCCCTCAGATGCCAAAGTCAAATGTGACCACTGCATCTGAGTGGTGCAGACGTGGGAGCTGCATGCGCCCATAACAGTGTTCCATAGCTGAGATAGGGGAAGCTGTTATGTGCTGGTGATGGCTCGGAGCCTCAAGCAGGCACCAATACCCATCACTGTACCTCCCGCAAAAAAACTGACTAAAAAGTGATCAAAAAGTCACACACAAAAAGGTATCACTAAAAAGTACAGACAGCCCTGCAAAATATGAGCCCTCACACAGCCTGACCACCTAGGGCTAGTGCCTAGTCCCATCTTGCCATAGAAACAGTGAGGTCAGAGACGTTGGTGTGTAGCACCAAGAGAAGAGGCAATACTTGTAGTCAGGAAACAGGTCAAGGTCAATGCAGGCATAGTTTGTGCATATCTGTAAAAGGGATGAACGCAAACAGCTAAGGCTACTTTCACACTGGCGGCAGGCCTGATCCGGCAGGTGAAGGGTGCTGCCGGATCAGGCCTGCCGCAGTGACATGTGTGGAGCCGGAACCGCGCTCCGGCCCCACACATGTCACACAGTACATACATACATATAAACATACACACACATATAGACAAACAAACACACATACATACTTACATGCTCCCCGGCAGGTCTTCGGAGCGTCAGAGGGACAGGACGGCTCACACAGGTCACGATTCCCCACAGCGCCCTCTGCTGGGCGCCTGGTGGAATCATGACGATTCCACCAGGCGCCCAGCAGAGGGCGCTGTGGGGAATCGTGACCTGTGTGAGCCGTCCTGTCCCTCTGACGCTCCGAAGACCTGCCGGGAGCATGTAAGTATGTATGTGTGTTTGTTTGTCTATATGTGTGTGTATGTTTATGTGTATGTCTGTGTCTGTATGTGTCTATGTGTAGCCGGATCCGTAATGGACTCCATTGAAAGTCAATGGAGGGCGGATCCGGTTACCATTATGGTCACACCAGACGGATCCACCCCCATTGACTTGCATTGGGGGTCATTCCGGATCCGTCTTGGTGCGGATGCCTGGACCGGAGAGCAAACCGTAGCATGCTGCGGTTTGTTCTCCGGTCTGAAGACGGAACGGAATGCTTTCAGGAGCATTCCGTTGTCTTCAGTTCAGTTTTGTCCCCATTGACAATGAATGGGGACAAAACTGAAACGTTTTATTCCGGTATTGAGCCCCTATGACGGAACTCAATACCGGAATTTTAAAACGCTAGTGTGAAAGTAGCCTAAGGGTCAATATGGTAAACAGGCAGACATCAGGACAGACAAAGAAAGGTCAGAGTTACTAAACAGGCAGAGTTTGGTACACAGGTAGACAGAATAAGCACACCTTTACAAGGACTATAAAGCTAGAATAGCTATTGCTCAGGTCCCCCCTGGGGGAAGTTGCCTTAAAGGGTTATTCCCATGTCAGACAATGGGGGGATATTGCTAGGATATGCCCCCATTGTCTGATAGGTGCAGGTCCCACCTCTGGGAACCACACATATATCGAGAACCGAGCGGGAAATGAACAGAGGGTGCACTGCACATGCGCAGCAGCCCTCCATTCATTTCTATGGGCCCGACGAAAATAGCTGAGCAGTGCGCTCCCATACATTTCCGGAGAAGATTAGGGCGTGCAATGTACTGGTCCTTCATAAGCTGCCCTAAGGGCATACACAGGGGTTCAGAACAAGGAGAGCATGCCGCGGCCTGCAGCACAAAACAATCCACTGGACTCCAGTAGTTGGACCTGCTGCACGTGGGTAGAGGAGGGCCAGTGGGTCTGGGACACTGGATCACAAGAGGCAGCAGCAGCATGATAAGATATGTGGTACCCATCCCAGTTAGTGGGATCGGGGTGGGCATGGCGCACAGTCATAATGTACCCCCTCCTTACGCCCTCTCTTCTTTGGACTGGAATTTTGCAGAAACTTCTTCAGGAAAGCAGAATGAACGTTCTTCAAAGGCTTCCAGGATCTCTCCTTAGGACTGATGGTTATGAAGAAAGTATTGCCTTTAACCTTATTCACATCTAGGATGTTCTTTACTGCATAACGACCCTCAGGGCTGACTGGAGAGGTGATAGTAGAAGGACATTTGGAGTACTGTTAAGAATGAGTGGCTTGAGGAGAGATACATGAAATGCATTCCATTCTTAAAAAGGAAGATGTTCGTTACAGCAGACTGGGTTCAATTGTTTCAACAAAAAGGCCTGAAGAAGTGAGTTGCCAGCTTTTAAGTTGGTACTTTAAGCCTCTTGTTTTTTGATCTCCCAAAAAGAATTGAGATGGAATGCTGTGTTTACTGTCAGCAAATCTTTTCATAGGGTAGAAGCTTTAAGTAAGGAAGTCTTAGTCTCATGACAAATCTGGAAAAAAGTCAGCTGCTGGTACTTAAGAGGATATAGGTACAGGGAGATGAACTCTTACTTGTCGACCATAGACACAGAAAAATGGAGACTTGCAGGAGGATTCAAAGACATGATTATTGTATAAGACCTCTGCCCAAGGAAGCAAGAAGACTCAGATGTGTGCAGATGTGAAGTGAACTGGTTTACCTGCTCCACTTACCCACTGGTTTGTGGGTGATAAGCAGAGAAAAATGAAACAAACTGTTCAGACACAATGTGAGCAGGCAATTCATGTAGAAAAAAGATATGTTGAATAAACAGTTAATGCTAGTTGGCTGGTGGAAGGGAGCCCAGACAGAACTATGAAGTGAGCCATCTTTAAAAATCAGTCTAATATCACCTAGAGAACAGTACATCTTGAGGAAGGAGGTAATAAAGTCCATGTAAATGTGTTGCCATGACACCTTACACAGAGAATAGAAAAAGAAGACCAGTGGGTCTCTATCTAGGGACCTTACTCTGGGCACAGGTAGGACATGCAGCAACGAATGTCTTCAGAAATAGACCACCAATAATGTCTAGAGATCAAATTAACTGTTTTACATTGTCCAAGATGATCAGCACCTTTGGAACGATGACCCCATGACAGAACCTTCCTCCTTTAAGCCAAAGGAACAAAAGTTTTATTGTGTGGAATGTAGACTGGAGATAGGTTAACCACTTCAGATCTGGGCCATTTACCCCCTTCCTGACCAGGCCTAATTTTGCAAATCTGACATGTGTGACATGTGGTAATAACTTTGGAACGCTTTTACTTATCCAAGCGATTCTGAGATTGTTTTCTCATGACATATTGTATAATGGTAAATTTGAGTCGATAAGTTTTAATATTATTTATAAAAAATATCCAAAAGGTAAACGAAAATTTGAAAAAATTCACTGTTTTCTAAATTTGAATCTCTCTGCTTTTAAGACAGATAGTGATACCCCATAAAATACTTTTTTATTTACATTCCCCATATGTCTACTTTACGTTGACATCATTTTGGTAGTGTCATTTTATTTTTTTAGGACAGTAGAAGGTTTAGAATTTTAGACGCAATTTTTGAAAATTTGCAAAATCAACTTTTTAAAGGACCAGTTCAGTTCTGAAGTCACTTTATGGGGCTTACATAATAGAAACCACCCATAAATTACCCCATTTTAGAACATACACCCCTCAAACTATTCAAAACTGGTTTTAGAAATGTTGTTAACCCTTTAAGTATTCCACAGGAATTAAAGCATTTTAATAATTTTTTTCCTGTAACACATCAAGGGTTAACAACAAAACAAAACTCAATATTTATCACCCCGATTCTGCAGTTTTCAAAAACACCCCACATGTGGTCGTAAACTGTTATTTGGGGATACGCCAGGGCTCAGAAGGGGAGGAGCAGCATCTGCATTTTCTAACATGGGATTTTCTGTCATGGTTTTTAGGAGCGATAACTTTATAAAATTTTTGTGGACTGAGCTGCGTGAGGGCTTATTTTTTGCGGGACAAGCTCTGCTTTTTATTGGCACCATTTTGGGGTACATCTTTTTTTTTTTTAACACCGTTCACTTGATGGGGTAGATCATGTGATATTTTTGTAGAGCCAGTTGTTACGGACGCAACAATACCAAATTTGTCTATGTTTTATTTTTAATTTTTACGTTTTACACAATAAGAGCATTTTTACAAAAAAATGATGTTTTTGTGTTGCAATTTTTTAAGAGCTTTTTTTTTCATTTTTCTGGCTATGATCTTGTGTGGGGGCTCATTTTTTTGCGGGATGAGGTGACGTTTTTATTGCTACCATTTTGGGATGCATACGACTTTTTGATTGTTTGATATTATGTTTTTTGGTAGGTGAGGCGACAAAAAAAAAAAAGCTGTTTTGGCATAATTTTTATTAGATTTTTTTTTTTACGCAGTTCACTTGATGGGGTAGATCATGTTATATTTTTATAAAGCCAGTCTATTTTGTTTGTTTATTTTTATTTATAACATTTTTTAATGACATATTTGGGGGAAAATAATTTTTTTTATATGCAATTTTTTTTTTATAATTCTCTTTATTTTATTTTTTTTATTGTTTTATTTTTAATTTTACACTTTGTGTCCCCAATAAGGTCATACAAGACCTCAGAGGGACATTTAACTTCACTTATTTTTTAATTTTTTTTACACTTGATTTCTTGTGTAACTGGGGCTGACATAGTAGCCCCAGTTACAGGGGAAATACATCCCCAGAGAGGCTGTACAGCATAATACTATGCTGTACAGCCTCAGTGCAGGGCTGATCGGGTCTATGAGAGACCCGGCAGCTCCTGCCCTCTCTGGGCCCCGGCGATCACGTGACCGCCGGTTCGGAACAGGAAGCGCAATAGCGCTTCCTGACCTGTATACACAGCGCTTGGTGAGCGCTGTGTATACAACGATCTAGAAGGCAGGGACCCCTGGGAACGGTCCCTGCCTTCTCTTTGGGGCACCCTGCTGACACTGACAGCAGGTACCCCACTGTGCAGCTGAACGATTAGAATGCAGCTGCTATCTCTGAATGGACATTCAGAAACGTCCATTCAGAGATAGATAACCACTTCTCGGGCGTTTATATCCTATGGGCAGACGGGAAGTGGTTAAAGAACACATGTCAGCAGAACTTACTGTATTAAACCAGACATGCTGTCTGGTAGGGTTGTTCCTGCTGATTTAAAATTATTCCTGTCTTGTGAAAATCAGTTCTGGAGTTCCCGAGAAAAAGGATTTCTCTTTTTAATGCAAGTGAGGCTTCAGTGCACCGAGGACTATGGCCAACACTGGAAAGCTGAAGAGCTGAGGTGAAGAGCTGAAGGCTTCATTTCCATATACAAGAAAATCTTTTTTCCTTGAGAACGCTTCACAAGACAGGTATCATTTTAATCAGCAGGATCATCCTACCAGGAAGTATGCCTGGTTTAATCTAGTGGATACTTCTAGATGCTACAGATGCATTTTAAGTTTTTTTGGTCAGTGTAGATAATGACTTTAAAACGTCTGTCCACCTCCAGAAAAACCCTGTTTGGAGATGTCTGGGGTGGTGCAGTAGAAAAGGCTTGTTTGAAGGTCTGGAAGGCAGACTCAGCCTCATTAGTTTATTCCTTGGCGTTCACTCCCTTACAGGTTAAAACTGAGATTGGCGCAGTTAAAGTGGTAAAATATGGAATAAACGGCCTGTAATAGTTGGCAAAACGTAGAAAATGTTGGCTAGCATGTAATCCAGTAGGTCGTGGCCAGTTTAACACAGCAGATATTTTCTCTGGATTCATTTGTATGCCTTTTTCAGATATTATATAGCCAAGGAAGAGAAGATAGTTTATTTTTCCAAATCACATTTCTCAGATTTAGCATAAAGTCTATTTTCTTTTAGATGCCACATGTTTTTGACGGGAGATGAGATCAGATGAGAATATCAGAATATAATTTAAGCATACAGCAGAAGTGTACAGAAGGATCCAGTAAGGTGCCATTAAAAAACACTTGGAAAACAACTGGAACTGAGTCCATATGGCATGACCAAGAATTTGTAATGGCCACACAGGGATTAAAAGTGGTCTTCCACTCATCTCTCTTTCAAATCTGGATCAAGTTATAAGTCTCTCACAGAAATAAGTTTACCGAAAATTCTGGCACCCCAAAGTCTGTTGAACTGCTCAGGAATCACCAGCAAAGGATATTTGTTTTTCACTGATTTCAGCTGCGATAGTCAATGCAGAGTAGGGCATTCAAGCAGACAGATACATTGTGCATATAATCCAATAGTTGTTTCTGAGGATCACACTGAAGGAACAGTTCCTGGAAGACTTCTGGCACAGGTCTGGGACAGGTCATTGGGATCCATGATCTGAGAAAACTGTAACCGACAGTGTTTGTGGACCCACTGTACCAACTAACCGGTATGGCTTTGGGCTAAAACTAGGGGCGTTATGGCGTTATCCAGGTGGTTCCCTGGTTTTCACCTTTTAACTCAGATGTATTTACTGCTTAGCAAAGCATCTATTAAGTATACAGGTATTATTGTTCATGTGTTCTGGAGAACCCCTTGATGAAGGCTCAAGGAACCCAGGGTTCCTGGGGATCCTTGGTGGGAAACACTGTGTAACAAAAAGTGCATATGGACCCACTGTACCAACTAGACACCAGAGACACCAGTATGTAGCACTGAGAGAACAGGCAATACTGGTAGTCAGGAAACAGGCTGAGGTCATGGCAGGCACAGTTTGTGCGTATCCATGAAACAAGTCTGAGCAGACTAGAACTAGCAAGCTAGAATACCTATTGCTCAGGCACCCTCCACCAGGGGAAGTTGCCTTAATTAACCTAAGGTAGCCAGCCATAGGCTGAGGAAGATTAGGGTGCACTGGCCCTTTAAGATCTGGGGTTTTGCATGACTGCAAACCAGGAAGAGGAGAGCAGGCCATGGCCTGTACTATTAAAATATTTAAAAAAAACTTTTAAAATACTGTGAATGGCGTAACGAAAAAAATAAAAATGGCCAACTGGCTGTTTCTTCAGTTTTTTTTTCAGTACTAAAATGCAATAAAATGTAAACTATACAAATGTGGTATCACTGTAATTGTACTGACCAGGAGAATTAAGAGCACAAGTCAGTTTTACTGCATAGTGAACGCCATAAAAACAAAACCCATTAAACTGTGGCAGAGTTGCAGGTTTTTTTTTTCAATTCTACCCCATTTGAAATTTTTTCTCCAGTGTCATATTACATCCTACCAATCCATTAAATAGTACCATTAGAAAGTACAATTTGTTCTGCAAAAAAACAAGTCATCATATGGCTATGTAAACAAAAAATAAAAATGTTATGGCTCCTAGAAGGCAGGGAGTGAAAAACAAAAATGCAAAAACCGAAAATCGTTCTGTCAGGAAAGGGTTAACTCCATCGTTATCATTGCAGAAGTGCACGCAGCGGGCATCATGGCCATCAGGTCTCCTCTGTTTCAAACGGTAGTAGAAAAATCTATGGCACACCAATAGATTGCAGAAAGTGATGCTTTTAATTCATATTTCGTGAGGTAACATTACTCATTTCCAATCATGTCCAGAGGAAGTATAACTCATAGAAAGACCAAAAATGTCCCAACGTTTCGGTCTAGTCCTTTCTCAAAGGATCTTTTGGTCATGAAGCAAGAGGCACAGACTCTGGAGTTGGACGCCGCTGAAGCGTGCTGTCCCTCCAGTAATTAGAATGTATTGTACATTCAGGGCCGTCATTGGGGGGGGCAAACAGGGCAATTGCTCAGGGCCCCATCCCTAAATGGAGCCCCCTGCTGAGCTGCCCAAATAGATGTTAGTTGTGGAAGAAAGAGGGGTACTGCACCTGAGAAGAGCACACAGCACAGCAAGGAGCGCTAGTCCCTGGTCTTCCATCCACTGTAGCACGCAGGTTGGCCCCACCCCCTTCCTCTCTCTCTGGAGGCCCTGCACTGTGATGGCCTCATCTAGCCTGCTCCTGCAGTTCACTGGGTCTCTGGTGAGTTCAGAATGTCACCCTCTCCTCTAATGACCTGTCCTCTGCATACCCCCCTTCCTCCCTGGAACACTGTTGTCTTAATGTAATATTTATAATGTACTAGCAGAAAGACCCGGCTTCGCCTGGGTATATTTCATCTATTTCATTTAATGTTTCCGTGTGTCGTTGCAGAGAGAAAGTCAATGCAGCCGACAGGAGGTGATTTTTACCTTCATTTTTTCAATCCCTATTGGCTGCGGAGTGGGAGGGGGTGTGGTTTAATGGGACACGGGGGGGGGGTTAAGTCCTTCATTTCAGGGTGGCCTGAATTATAGGTTAATGCCATGGTAATTTGAAGAAACACAATGGGTAGCAGTGGAAGAAAACATTGCTTTGCACGGGTATATTTAATCTATTTCATTTAATGTTTCTGTATGTTGTTGCAGAAAGAAATCCAACCTCCCTCCTGCCCCTGCAGCTGACAGAAGTTGATTTTTACCTTCATTTTTTCAATCCCCGTTGGCTGCACAGTGGGAGGGGGCGTGGCCTGACAGAGTCGGAGCGTGGTTTCGCGAGATCTGGGGCGGGGGTCAGAGTGGCATGAATTACAGGTCGATGACATGGTAATTTATGGGGACCCGCAATGGGTAGCAGTGGAAAAAAACATCTTTTATTAGTACTGAATGGTCGTAGTCTAAAATTAGTCAATTTCATCTACGATTTTTGTGTGTCATTGCAGAGAGAAATTCACCCTCCCACCCCTGCAGCTGATTTTTTTCAATCCCCGTTGCCTACGGAGTGGGAGGGGGCATGGCCTGGCAGAGTTGGGGGTATGGATTATCAAGATGCTTCGAACGGTTGTAGTCTGAAATTAGTCTATTTCATCTAAAATTTTGTGTGTCATTGCAGAGAGAAATTCACCCTCCCACCCCTGCAGCTGACAGAAGTTTATTTTTCCCTTCATTTTTTCAATCCCTGTTGGCTGCGGAGTAGGAGGGGGCATG
Organism: Rhinella marina; assembly: GCA_900303285.1. Classification (NCBI taxonomy): domain Eukaryota; kingdom Metazoa; phylum Chordata; class Amphibia; order Anura; family Bufonidae; genus Rhinella; species Rhinella marina. Next base: position 13,985 of record ONZH01017936.1, read on the forward strand.
ACCTGACACAGTTGGGGGCGTGGCTTAACAAAGCGCTTCGCATAGGTGATTTAATCTATTTCATTTAATGTTTCTGTGTGTCGTTGCAGAATGGCTGCAGAGTGAGAGGGGGCGTGGTCTGACAGAGTTGGGGGCGTGACTTAGCAAGACGATTCGAACAGTTGTAGTCTATAATTAGTCTATTTTATCTAAAATTTTTGTGTGTCGTTGCAGAGAGAAATTCACCCTCCCACCCCTGCAGCAAACAGAAGTTTATTTTTACCTTTATTTTTTCAATCCCCATTGGCTGCGGAGTGGGAGGGGGCGTAACCTGACAGAGTCGGGGGCGTGGATTAGCAAGACGCTTCACATGGGTGTATTTAATCTATTTCATTTAATGTTTCTGTGTGTCGTTGCAGAAAGAAAGTCAACCTCCCACCCATCCCTGCAGCTGACAGAAGTTGATTTTTACCTTTATTTTTTCAATCTCTGTTGGCTGCGGAGTGAAAGGGGGTGTGGCCTGACAGAGTTGGGGGTGTGGCTTAGTGAGACCTGGGGCGGGGGTTTTAAGTACTTCTTTTAGGGTGGCCTGAATTAAAGGTCAATACCATGCTTATTTATGAGCCCACGCAATAGGCAGCAGTGGAGGAAAACATCTTTTATTACTACTGAACTGTAGTAATAGAAAAAAACATCAGTTATATTTATGGTAACCGGAATACCTTTAACAGTGTCAGTAAATAGAAATGGATGAGATCCTCAGCTGCTGATAATTACCTGGTTGTTATGGAAACCTGCCCTCCCTGTGCCTTTGCAGAGAATGGCAGTTGGAGTTTAAAACCAAAGCTCCCAGTTGTAATGTTGGCTAATGGAGATCATATTTTGGGAATATCTCGGGAACGGTACGTCCTAGAGAGATGAGACCTGGTCTAAAACCTTCCCGGACACCTGATGTACCTGTGTGCCGAATTTGGTGAAAATCGGTCCAGTAGTTTGGTCGCGCATAGAGAACAGACAGACAGACAGACAGACAGAAATTCATTTTTATATTATTAAGAGATAATGTTTGTCTATCTCACAAATATCTTTCTGTCTACATCCTCTTTCTACCCATATATCTTTATCATCTAAATTTATCCTATCTATCTATCTATCTATCTATCTATCTATCTATCTATCTATCTATCTATCTATCTCCTATATATCTATCTATCTATCTATCTATCTATCTCATATCTATCTGTCTATCTCATATCTCTCCCATCTGTCTTATATCTATATATATTATATATATATATATATAATATATATATATATATATATATACAGTGCCTTGCGAAAGTATTCGGCCCCCTGGAAATTTTCAACCTTTTGCCACATTTCAGGCTTCAAACAAAAATATATAAAACATTTTAAATTTTTGGTTGAGAATCAACAACAAGTGGGTCACAATTGTGAAGTGAAATGAAATTTATTGGATCATTTAAACTGTTTTTGTAATAATAAAACTGAAAAGTGGGGCGTGCAAAATTATTCGGCCCATTTATTTTCAATTCAGAAAACTCACTCCAGAAGTTCATTGAGGATCTCTGAATGATCCAATGTTGTCCTAAATGACTGATGAAGATAAATAGAATCCACCTGTGTGTAATCAAGTCTCCATATAAATGCACCTGCTCTGTGATAATCTCAGGGTTCTGCATCATGAAGACCAAGGAGGTCCGTGATACCCCACGAAAATCCCACGGCGCGCTCAAAAGTTGTTCAAAAGTAGTGTTCTTTAAAAACCCTTTCAGTACCGGAGGTTTTTTCGGTCATGCATTTTCGTTTTGCGCTCCCTGCCTTCAAACAGCCATAACTCTTTTATTTTTCTGTTCACATAGCTGTATGAGGGCTTGTTTTTTGCGGGACAAGTTGTACTTTCCAACGCCACCATTTAATATTGCATACGGTGTAGTGGGAAGCAGGAAAAAAATTCCAAATCAGGTGAAATTGCAAAAAAAACGCTATTCCGCTACAGTTCTACGGGTTTCTTATTTACAGCGTTCGATGTGCATTAAAACTGACCCGTTATTTTCATTCTACTGGTCAGTTACGAATCCGGCAATACCTAATATGTATAGTTTTTCCTGCGTTTTGATAGTGAAAAAAAAATTAGAAAGTTGCCCTTTTTTTTTTTTTTCCTGTCATATCTTGACCCCTATAACTTTTTGGTACTTATGTGTACAGAGCTGTATGGGGGCTCATTTTTTGCGGGACAATCTGAAGATTTTATTAATACCATTCTGGGGTGTGTATGACTTTTTGTTCACTTTTTATTTAATTTTTTTTAGAAAAAAAAAGCGACAAAAAATGGCAAATCGCCATTTGGACGCTTTTTTCCGCCACACAATTCGCCGTATTGGATTTTTTTTTATATTTTAAAAGTACGGGCGTTTTCGGTCACGGTGATATCCATGATGTCTATATTTAGTGTTATTTAGGTATTTATTTTTTACTTATACGGAAAGGGGGGTGATTTGAACTTTTATATCTTTTTTATTTTTTATATATTTTTTAACATTTTTTTACATTTTTTTTTTACTATTTGAATGCTCTAATATGAGCTTATATATTGTGGCTTTTTAATTTTCTTTATGAGCAATTATGGATTTACTAGAGGCAGTTAAATCCATCAATTGCTCATTTCTTATCCTGGCCTGCCATCTAGTGGCCAGAATAAGAATTGCACTTTTGAAAACTGTAATCCTCACCAGCGAGGATTACAGTTTTCATATGGTGTACAGACACCCCGATTGGCCACACGGGGTGTCTGTACACCACGAACGCTTCCGGGTTTAGACGGCAACTAGATGCCGTGATCACGTGTGATCACGGCATCTAGTCACCCCGGAAGACGCCGCCGATCGGGTAAGTAGCGGCAAGTCTCTGCTGTTAGAAACAGCAGAGACTTGCCGGCCATGACGCCCGCCGCACCCGCGAGCGGGCGCCATGTGCCCGCATCGTACCAGCGCCGTACATGTACGGCGCCGGTACTGTAAGGGTTAATCACCAATGCAATGTTTCAGTCCTCTTACCAGTAGTATAAAATACTGCTTGAGAAAAGTCCTGGTAAGAGGACTGAAACGTTGCATTGGTGATTAAAGAACACTACTTTTGAACAACTTTTGAGCGTGCCGTGGGATTTTCTTTTCTATTTAGGGCGGGTTCACATCAGCATTATGAATTCTGTTATTGCTTTCTATTATAACACGGTTATAACAGAAAATAATGGAATTGGTAAGAATTCAAAATAGAAACCTTTACAGGCATTAAATTTGGATCCTTCATAATAGAGGTCTATGGACAGCATAACGGATCCATCTGGTTTGCAGGACAGAAAAGAAAGTCCTGTCGACGTCTTCCCTTGCACCACGTGATCAGGATCAGGTCATCACTGCGGCATGCGACTGGCTGCAGGCAGCGTCAAAATGGATGATGACATCCAGGGTCCAGAGCAGCAGGTGCCAGCCTCATTAAGCAGATAAGTATGCTTCCTTTGGCAGGTCTGCCCAACTGTCCCCTTCCCCCAGAATTTAGCAACCCCTTTAGGTTCTGTGTATAGGCTATTGTTTGATTTATTTTCAATTCCATTTGTTCAAAACAATGATAACTACTGAGGTGATTTAAATACAACTATATTAGACATACTTCAGGTGCAGATTTCTAACTGTTGTGTCACAATCCCTGTTAGGAAGCTGGCTTACATTTAGAAGTGGCGCAGGATGCGCCAAAGTTATGTGGAGAACCTTGCCTCTACATAATTTTGGCTATTCACTGTCAGAGCAGGGGCTTTAACCCTTACAGTACCGGCGCCGTACATGTACGGCGCTGGTACGATGCGGGCACATGGCGCCCGCTCGCGGGGTGCGGCGGGCGTCATGGCCGGCAAGTCTCTGCTGTTTCTATCAGCAGAGACTTGCCGCTACCTACTGTACCGGCGGCGTCTTCCGGGGTGACTAGATGCCGTGATCACACGTGATCACGGCATCTAGTTGTGTCTAAACCCGGAAGCGTTCGCTTCCGGGTGGTGTACAGACACCCCGTGTGGCCAATCGGGGTGTCTGTACACCATATGAAAACTGTAATTCCTCGCTGGTGAGGATTACAGTTTTCAAAGTGCAATTCTATTCTGGCCACTAGATGGCAGGCCAGGATAAGAAATGAGCAATTGATGGATTTAACTGCCTCTAGTAAATCCATGATTGCTCATAAAGAAAATTAAAAAAGCCACAATATATAAGCTCATATTTGAGCATTCAAATAGTAAAAAAAAATAAAAAAAATGTTAAAAAATATATAAAAAATAAAAAGATATAAAAGTTCAAATCACCCCCCTTTCCGTATAAGTAAAAAAATAAATACCTAAATAACACTAAATATAGACATCATGGGTATCACCGTGACCGAAAACGCCCCGTACTTTTTAAAATATAAAAAAAAAAATCCAATACGGCGAATTGTGTGGCGGAAAAAAGCGTCCAAATGGCGATTTGCCGTTTTTTGTCGCTTTTTTTTCTAAAAAAAATTAAATAAAAAGTGATCAAAAAGTCATACACACCCCAGAATGGTATTAATAAAATCTTCAGATTGTCCCGCAAAAAATGAGCCCCCATACAGCTCTGTACACATAAATACCAAAAAGTTATAGGGGTCAAGATATGACAAGGAAAAAAAAAAAAAAAAAAAAGGGCAACTTTCTAATTTTTCTAATCAAAACGCAGGAAAAACTATACATATTAGGTATTGCCGGATTCGTACTGACCAGTAGAATGAAAATAACGGGTCAGTTTTAATGCACATCGAACGCTGTAAATAAGAAACCCGTAGAACTGTAGCGGAATAGCGTTTTTTTTGCAATTTCACCTGATTTGGAATTTTTTTCCCGCTTCCCACTACACCATATGCAATATTAAATGGTGGCGTTGGAAAGTACAACTTGTCCCGCAAAAAACAAGCCCTCATACAGCTATGTGAACAGAAAAATAAAAGAGTTATGGCTGTTTGAAGGCAGGGAGCGCAAAACGAAAATGCATGACCGAAAAAACCTCCGGTACTGAAAGGGTTAATAAGACCGGTTTTAATAAATGACCCCCTATGTTTTACACTACTATATTTATTATATTATATATATGTTTTAATTTACGGAAGTGAATAAATGTGTCTGTTCATACAATACTTAACAATATGGGGCCCCACTTTTAATTTTGCCACATTTTGTCTAAAACCGGCCCTGTGTACATTGTACATTCTAATTACTGGAGGGACAGCAGGCTTCAGCGGCGTCCAACTCCAGAGTCCGTGCCTCTTGCTTCATGACCAAAAGATCCCTTGAGAAAGAGACATTATTGTTCTTTCTATGAGTTATACTTCCTCTGGATATGATTGGAAATGAGTAATCTGTTACCTCACAAAATATGAATTAAAAGCATCACTTTCTGCAATCTATTGGTATGCCATAGATTTTTCTACTACCGTTTAATGTTCAGTCCTCTATGAGCACCCGAATGAAAAGGGAGTACAGATCTCATCCACTTCTATATCCTCTGTTTCAAACAGCAGAGACCCGCGGCTAATGACCGCGATTGGCAATAATGCCGATCATAGTCATTAAAGCTTTTAGATGCCGCAATCAAGTGTGATCACGGTATCTAAAGGGTGAAAAACTCAGAAGCTCACGCTTTTGGGCTTCTAACTGACATCCTCTGCAGTCAATGAGGATGCCGGTAATTGATTTGAATACGCTGGGTCTCTCTGAACAGACCCAGGGTATTGAAGCTGCAATTCTTATTTTGGCCAGCAGGTGGCAGGCCAACATAAGAAATGAGCAATTCTCCTCAAACATGGGTCTAAAAGCCCCTTGACTGCTCAGATTTTTTTTTTAAATTAAAACCATTTTAAAAAGTATAAAAAAACTGTTAAAATATATTTAAAAATGTAAAAAATATAAAAGTTTAAATTACCTCCCTTTAAACTTTAAATAAATAAATACCTAAATAACAAAAAATATAAATATCATGAGCATCACTGCATCTGCAAACGCCTGTACTATTAAAATATTAATATAAAAATATATTTCCAATACAGTGAATGGTGTAAAGGAAAAAAGGGTCAAAATGGACAATTTGCCATTTTTTCATAAATTTTCTTACCCAAAAAAATTTAATAAAATGTGATCAAAAAGTCATACACACTCCTATAAATGAGCCCTCACACAGCTCAGTAGATATAACTATAAAAAAGGTAATGGGGGAACGCCACAAAGGGAACGCCGTGGGGAAAAAAAACATAAAACGGTGGAGAAATTGCGTTTTTTTTCCAATTCCACCCCATTTGTAATTTTTTTCCCACTTCCCACTACATTGTATGCCATATTAAATGGTGTCATTAGAAAGTACAACTTGTCCCGCAAAAACAAAGAGTCCTCATATAGCTATGTGAATGGAAAAATAAAAAAGTTATGGCTCAAGGAAGATAGGGAAGAAAAATGAAAACGCAAAAACCTCCGGTATCCTAAGGGTTAAAGGATGATTTCAAGAAACATATATGATTCTTTTTAATGTGATTATTTACAGCACACACATCTCTGCAACCATTTTCTTGAATCGCTCTGTCAAGAAAGGGTTAAAGGATAATTTTAAGGAAACATATATGATTCTTTTTAATGTGAATATTTACAGCACACACACCTCTGCAATCATTTTCTTAAAGCTGTTAGAAGTTGACATATTATATCTCCAAAGTGAACTCAGCTTCAGCAATTGTTTTGTGATTCTCAAAAGGCCTCATCCTGCAGCTAAACATTTAACAGATGTCCTGGCATGGTTCTCATTCGAAGGCATTTAGAAGATGTGGGCCTCCCTATTCTGCGACCTCTGGCAACTTTCATTACCCCTGTGGATCTGGTATATCTCTCCTTGGCAGTGGTACTGATAGCATCAGAAGTAAATTAAAGCACTGGAGTATTTCAGATCATTGCTTCAAAATAATACTAGCATGTTGTGGTTATATATAGAACATTATTTACTAAGCCACTTTTGCTTCATGACCGAAACCAATGGCTTTGTAGTCTGACGCTTTGTTTCAGTGATGGATATGCAGCAGAGCTTTGGGTAGAGCTTAGAACATAAGTAGAGCTGCTGATTATTTCTCAATTGGTCTGGCACAAAAGAAGAAAATGTCCTTCGTAGTTTCTCCTCTGTATATCCTGGAAGCATCTGGTTCTTCAATTCAAAAAATTATACATATTTATTTATTTTCTCTGCTCTTTACTCCGGAGGAGTTTTTTTTAATTTTTTTTTTATGTAGCTTGTCAAAACCTCAACGCTTTTAAATATCCAAGAAACGTGTCTTTGCTGAAAAGCTGCGACGATTGAATCTGTCAGAGTTATATTTAAGAAAATTTATACAGATGAAGCAAAACAGCTGCCTTCCTGCATTAGTAACTGGTGTCAATTCAATTAGAAATGAAGACGTATATTTTTTACTATAATCACATTTTTGGAGTCGTATGGATTAAATGTTTCTATTTCCATAACTTCACAAGGGTGTCATTTTTTTCCCCTCATGACCCATAAAGTTGAGAATAGTGGTGTCTGGTGGAAATATCACTCTTTGTTGAGACACTTTGTGGCCCAGACAAAATCTTGTCAAGTTTTTCCAGATCACCATACTCTTGAAGCCACAATGGAAAACTGCATAGGTCATGACATTACGTGGCCACCCATGAACATTTTAGAGGTTTATAAATTCCAGATGTAAGTGATGTGTTGTAGCTAAGCAGAGGCCCACATATGTGTATCTTGGCTCAAATTTACCTACTGTATATGGGATAGTGCAATGTGAAGATAATGCTACTATGAGTATACTTTTATGCAGAATAAGAAACCCTCTTACAGATGGCTACTTGACATTCATCCTAATCTTTGTAATATATTTCATATACTGTGGAGCAAAACGTTCTGTTCTCATCTGTAGTATGTCAGGTTTTAGCTGATTTAGTCACAGTCTTGACAGCATACTTTGGATTATAATGTGCACTGCCAGCTGTGCTTTTTTACTGGTATTGCACATATCATTAACATCTCAGTATCAGCATGTAACATTTGTTTCTATTTATGGTACTGCATTGGGCCCTGATGTGGGAACATGACACAATTTAAAAAAGCACCAAATTCAGATATTTTCTAGCCAAGGGTTGACGTGCTAGAGCTTCATAGTTAGACTTCATGGTTAAGAACTGAATTTATCGCTCCCCAAATAACAGGTCTTTAAAAAAATTATATTGCTACAGTAGAAGAGTCCTGTGTTGTTTTACAGTTATACATTTTCTTAAACCACTTTAAAATACAGGTGCGTCTCAATAAATTACAATATCATGGAAAAGTTAATTTATTTCAGTAATTCAATTAAAAAATGTATTATATAGATTCATTACATAGAGAGTGATCTATTTCAAGCATTTATTTTTGTTTTTAGTGTTAATGATTATGGCTTACAGCTAATGAAAACCCAAAAAGTATCTAAAAAAAATTAGAATATTATACAAGACCTGACCAATTAACAAAATGTTTAATACAGAAATGTTGGCTTACTGAAAGTATGTACAGTATATGGACTCAATACTTGGCCAAGGGTCCTTTAAGTAAGATAGTTTATAAGGCTGAAAAAAGGCATCAGTCCATCCAGTTCAGCATGTTATCCTGCAAGTTAATCCAGAGGAAGGCAGAAAAAAAATTTCCTCCTTTTAGTTGGGAAAAATTCCTTCCTGCCTCCAATCAGGCAATCAGAGTAACACTATGGCTATGATATGAATTATTGCATCAATGCGGCGTGGCATGGAGGCGATCTGCCTGTGGCACTGCAGAGGTGTTATGGAAGCCCAGGTTGCTTTGATAGCAGCCTTCAGCTCATCTGCATTGTTGGGTCTGGTGTCTCTTATCTTTCTCTTGACAATACCCCATAGATTCTCTATGGGATTTAGGTCAGTTGAGTTGGCCAATCAAGCACAGTGATACTATAGCGATAGCTACAGTGATAGCCACAGTACACGCCTTGTGAATCCCCACCAAATTCTTCAATGGTCTTTTCTTGACAATCCTTTCAAGGCTGTGGTTCTCCCTGTTGCTTGTGCACCTTTTTCTACCACACTTCCACTCAACTTTCCATTAATATGCCTGGAAACAGCACTGTGAACAGCTAGATTCTTTAGCAAAGACCTTTTGTGGCTTACTCCCCTTGTGGAGGCAATGATTGTCTTCTGGACAACTGCCAAGTCAACAGTCTTCCTCATGAGTTTGTAGCCAAAATCTAAGGGACCATTTAAACGCTTCTTCACAATATTCTAATTTTCTGAGATAATGACTTTTGGGTTTTTTTTAGCTGTAAGCCATGATTATCAACATTGAAAGAAATAAATGCTTGAAGTAGATTATTCTGTATGTAATGAATCTACAGAATACATGACTTTCACGTTTTCACTTGATTTTCTGAAATAAATTAACTTTTCATTGATATTGTAATTTATTGAGATGCACCTGTACCACTTCGAATTCAGTTAGGTCTGAACAGAAAGGATTATGATCCTCAGTATTATAATAATGTTAATCATCTTCATTGGTGGTGCAGTGGGCACAGGGCCCACCTCCTCCCCTCCTTCTCAGTATTTGCATTGGTGGCGGTGGCAGTGGCAGCTAGGATGATACTAAAGCCTTCCATGGCTGCCATCATAAGCTCCCTGCTGCCCTGTGCTTTATGCAAGATCCTATTAAGATCTTGTAAGATCCTATTCACCCTAATAGAGCTCTATTAGGGTGAATAGGACAAGGGTTCTAGCCCCATAGGGGGGCTAATAGTTATAGAATAAAAAGTTTGAAAAAAAAAACAACTATTAAAATTTTAAATAACCCCCTTTCCCAATTTTATATATATAAATATATAAATGATAAAAAACATTTTAATTATCGTCACATCTGAAAAGTCCCAACTATTAAAAAATATCTCATATATGCGGTGAACACCGTAACAGAAAATAAGAAAAAACAAATGTAGGATTTGTCATTTTTTTGTCACCTTGTCCCCCCAAAAAATAGTATAGGACTATTCTATAATGGGTTGGACGTTCCATAAAATGCGGAATGCATGCAGCTGTTTTGGTGCTTTATTTTTCCTTCACGTGGTATTGAATGGTATCGCAATACTTTTTTTATGGTATCAAAATGGAATCAGAATTTGGGTATCGTGACAACTCTAACACAGACATGTCCCTGTTTCGGTCCGCAAAAATTAGATCCACAAAATATGGATACCTTCTGTGTGCATTTTGTATTTCTCTCACTCCTGTCAATAGAAAGAACTATTCTCATCTACAATATAGACAAAATTAGGACATGTGTCATTGAAATGAATAGATACATGTGCTATCTGCAAAAAATGAATGACAAACACAGTAGTGCGGATGCAGCCTTAAGTAGATAAAAAATGTAAAATGACCTTTATCAGTGACGCCTTACAAAATGAAATTGTGAACATCATATTTTTTACAACATTTTTATTGAGAAGCATAATTTTATCACTGTGCCATAGAAAAAGAACGATATTAATAAATTAAATGAATCATATAAAAAAATAGCATTGCATCAGTGATGTGTTTAAAATAATAAATAAATAAACCCTTGAACATTTTATGTAACAGTTTTGAATTATAGCACTGTTGGTGCAGACACTAATATAAAAGAGCAAAGAACACTGGAATGCATTGCTATTCAACCTCCTCCTCCCCCACCACCACCACCAGGGCACCCCTAAATCAACATGCAGTTTTTGAAGCCAAAGCCAGAAATGATCATGAATGTTGAAAACATAGAGGAAAAATAGTTTTCTCCTCATTTTGAATCCAATCCTGGCTTTGGCGTTAAAAAACTGCAAGAAAAAAAAAACTAACATGGAAACCTAGCCTATGAAGTAATATAAATAGTCATGTAAAGATTACCTGTGTGCAGTCAGGATATTGAAAGTTTAGATGACATAGAGTCAGGCAATGAAAACATCATCACAGACCTGTCAATCAAAGTGAAGAGGTTGTGACAGTTGCAGAGAGAGAAGAGCCTCTAGGTGTGAAGGCAACGCCCCCGTTGCTCCTAGAGGCTCATTTCTATATATTAGAACATCATTTTTCTCAGCAGTGCAGGCACATATGAACATGGGACCAACACAGATGCCTTCAGCTGCCAAGTGCACATGTAACAGGTACAAACCTGCTGACTGATGCCCTTTGACAATTTAGAATATTCTTGTCTGATTTTTTTTCTCTTAATCCGGTCTTTAAATCTGCAGAACAAACTAACAAAATCAAGTGTGGTATGTACTAGCCAATAAAAAGAAGAGAGCTACAGTTTTAAATATAATTGTCACTTCAATTCCTCAACATTTAAGAACTCTTCTTGGGGTTACTAAATTGTAACATTCTTATTTATATTCAGAACCAGAACATCCACCATGATCATGGCTCCATTCCAAACAGAAGCCATGATGTCTGTATAAACAAAGCTTCAACGGGTTGCCCCTTATGAATAATTATTTCATTTAAATAACAATAACTGTGGGTCCCACCTCTGGGACTCGCCTCTCTCTGAAGAATGGGACCCATCTGTGACTAGAGAGCAAGCCACACATGTGCAGCCTTCTCCATTCTCAGCTATTCTCAGCTTCTAAAAATTGCATAACACTGAATTGGCTATTTTTGGAAGTCCCATAGCGGTGAATGGAAGGGTGTCTCGCATGTGTGGCATTTTCTCCATTCACCACAGGGCCCCATTTTGAGATAGGAGCAAGTTCCAGAGTTGGGACCAGAACCTAAGGATAAGTAATCAGTTTAAGATCAGTTGAGGGTCTGACACCCAGTACCTCCACATGAAGCTGTTTTTGGAAGCTGCCAGTGCCAGAAGCAACAGAGTGGACTGAGCAGGAAGCAGAAGGCTCCATTGTTTGTGTATTGGTCATGCTGGCATTCTGCAGCTCAGCAACCATAGGTGTAGAACCTGGAAAACACCTTCAAATAGAGCAGCAGCAGCACAAGTGTCTCTCCTAACTTCAGTCTGATGGTTGCTACTGCTCAGTCCATTTAGTACATGGCTGAAAGAGAATCCAGGCTAGAGTTATCATCTATAAAGGTCAGAACCATTAAAATATGATGTCAGCGAGGCACAGTAGCATGCCTCTGTCCTCACTAGAATCAAAGCTTCTGTTATTTACACAGTCATGAGGATCATAATCCACCCACTCTCTAATGGATCCATGGACTTATAATAGGTGAGTCAGGTTCACATCATTTTTATAGGAAGGTGCTGATTCTCCTTGGGGTTCCAGCTAGTAGGGATGACATTGCTTCCTGGGAAAAGTATAAAGGAAGCAGAGCTATTGTACCCAATGATCTGGTAATGGAGCCTTCAGTTATGATGCTGAATATTATTATTTCCACTATACGTACAGTTGAAACCAGAAGTTTACCAGAAGTCTTGTGGAAGGATATCCAAAACGTTTGACCCAAGTCATACAGTTTAAGGGCAACGATACCAAATATTAATGAAATGTATATAAACTATTGACTTTGCAGAAAGTAATAAAAATGCCTTAAAACATTCTCTCTCTCCCTCTATCAGTATTCTGGCATTTGGCAAATAATAATAATTATGGTAATCCTAATTGACCAAAAACAGAAAAGTTTTATTCTGATTTCACGTCATATATTGAGAAAAACATGCATATGTGTCTTTTTATATAGTGTATGTAAACTTCTGGTTTCAACTGTAGGTGCTTTTATTGCTACAACCTGTCACATTTTATACTTTTTTTTAAATAGCACTTTTGCACTTGTACTTACATGTAAAGCTTTATACTCAAAACCTTTAACAGTTCCTTTGGGTGCATAGTTTTTGGTTGAGTTGTGGTTTCTCATAAATGCTTTTTTCCAAGCTTTTTAACTTTTTGTAATCTGATCCTGGAGTCATACTCCCATTATATGTCCTCTGCTACTAGCTAAAGGCTCCTTTACGTGGCCTGATGGAGCAGTTCCTTCCCAACAGCTGCTTGTCAGTGAAGACCACCGCTGCATTTACATGCAGTTATCTCCTCACAGTATGGGGAGGAGTGATCACTAATGCCATCACTCCCCATACAGAATCATTGTGATTAGACAGCATGATCTGCCGCCAGTAAATGTGATTTAGGTGACCACACCAACGATCTTTTACCCAATGAACGAGCATTTCGCTTGTTCATCATGTAATCAGCGGCACCTTTACACTGGAAGATTATATCATCTGCCTGAACTTGGGGCAGTGTAAAGGGCTCTTAACCTGGTTGTATGCAAAGGAGTGATAAAACTGAGTATGGCTGCAGATTCAGAACACAGAGCTAGACCTATTGTAAATAGCTATATGGGGACTATAAAAATAGAGATAGCTTTTAATGTCCATCATATAGTGTCAAAACACATATGTACCATAGTTTTCCTATGAACTTGATTTTCAAATCTTTACAAATTCATTTTTATTCTTTAAGAGGTCAAACTAAGGCCAGAAGGTGTCAGAGAACTGCATATAGAGCCTTATACGTGTGTACTGCCTATCTAGTCTCAGGCACAGAATGTTTTCAGAACATTTTCCTACTTGAAACATACTGTATGTAATGTACATTAAGCATTGCTGGTTTCATTTGATCAGCTTTTCAAGCCTCTGCTCACGTGTGACATGTTTTATGATGCTTGTTGTCCATCTCTTTTGTTAAATGTGTACGTCAATATAAATTACATTTTTTTCATAGCACAGCAGGAACATTATGTTTGTGTTTACTGACCTTAGTACTGGCTCATGAAAAGTTCTTCCTGTTCCTGTCTGTCCTTGTTGGAGCCACTGCCATTGATTTCCCGGCATGCTTAAACAATGGGATGATGCACAAAAACATCAAAATGGAAACAATGCACAAATCATTCTATAGCGCAGACAGTTATGGTTCACATAGATGGGAAATATACTGTGAACCATTGTAATGGGCAGAATTTTGAAATATATTCACCTTGATTACATTGTTAATAATTTGCTATTGATATAAGTAGCTATTCCTACTGCTGGGTAGTGTATGTAGTTAGATGTACAACTGCATTGTATGTATGTCAAAAAATTCCAAGAATTGATTTGATGGAAAATCATGTGAATTAGGACATTTTTTCAACAAATTGGGGAAATTAATCCAAGTAATGGGGAAAAAAAGAAAACTTCAGGGAGGGCCAGAAAAATGGCAGTCCAACAGAGATAAATTTCAAGTGTCATAGGGTCTGAATAGTTATGTTCAATTTTAAATTTTCTGTTTTCTCATTATGGGGCATTAAGTGCAGATTGATAGGGCAAACTTTTTTTATTAGTTTTTTTTTTATTTTAGCACAAGGCTGCAGCATAATAAAATGTGAAAAAGTGAAGGGTTCTCAAGACTTTCCAAATATATTCTATTCTAATAACTCACATCTAAGATTTGATTATTCATGTAATACTTAAAACTCCTCTTGATTCATACTCACAGGGGACCAGTAACCTCCTTCACTATTCTGGCTTAAAGGCTGTGTACACCTTCAGAGTCAATTTTTTTATGATTGTATGTTACTCATTTTTTCAGTTTGCCTTTATTAAAAATATTGAGTCATTCTGTCACAAAGGGTGTTTGTCTAGCTGTGTGACTGGTACTTTCACTTTGTGCTGTCATCTAATAAACTTTATCTCTAAACTACTGAGAGGTCATAAACACTTATTTAAGCTATGTTCTTATAATATAAGAATAAGAATAATATAAGAACTGAGCTATAATGAGTGTTTAAAATGTCAGAGAGTAGAGATAAGAAGTTTAAGGCATATTGGTATACCATAGACTTTTTTCGGAGGGCTCCGAGTGCCGCCTCTGGCACCTGTGCCATAGGTTCTCCACCACTGTACTAGAGCATGTCAGCCTGTACAGAAAAAAGGACTTCATATTTTTAATAAAGGCCAATTTAAAAAATATATATTTTTAGCTCAAAATGAATACAATGCAATAATAAAAAAATTGCCCTCAAAGGTGTACATAGCCTTTAAAGGGAACCTGTCACGTCAGGAACACATATAAACCTGCCAGCATTACGTTATAGTAGCCCATGGTCTGTTCCTATTAATGGTTTTGATGTGGTAGTCGAATGATTAATAGTTGATAAAAACGCTCTTTTAAACACCATGAGCGCTGTCTTTCAGCTCAGCTTCAAGTCAAGGGGGCAGTGGCTTCCTTGCTTCAAGTCAAGGAAACCACGCCCCTAACCGTCCCCTCTCTTCTGATTGACCAACTGCCTTGCGTCCGGCTCAGGAAGCAGAAAGTATAGCGAGCGCTCTCGCTCTCAAAGTCCGGCGCATGCGCCCTCTTGAACCGGGCACGCAGCGGGAGATGGACATGGGAGCGCGCCTTACAACAGAGCGCACCCTGCATTCAGTGCTGCCAGACGCAAGGCAGTCGGTCAATGAGAAGAGAGGGGATGGGTAGGGGGCATGGTTTCCTTGACTTGAAGCAAGGAATCCACTGCCCCCTTGACTTGAAGCTGAGCTGAAAGACAGCGTTCATGGTGTTTAACCACTTCCCGTCCGCCCATAGTATATAAACGTCCGGGAAGTGGTTATCTATTCAGAAATAGCAGCTGCACGCTGCTGCAGCTGCTGTCAGTGACAGCAGGGTACCCCAAAGAGAAGGCAGGGACCGTTCCCAGGGGTCCCTGCCTTGTAGATCGCTGTATACACAGCACTCACCGAGCGCTGTGTATACAGACCAGGAAGCGCTATTGCACTTCCTGTTCCGGCCCGGCGGTCACGTGATCGCCGGGGCCGGGAGAGTGCAGGAGCTGCCGGGTCTGTCATAGACCCGATCAGCCCTGCACTGAGGCTGTACAGCATAGTATTATGCTGTACAGCCTCTCTGGGGATGTATTTCCCCTGTAACTGGGGCTACTATGTCAGCCCCAGTTACAGGAGAAATCAAGTGTAAAAAAAAAAACAAAACATAAATAAGTGAAGTTAAATGTCCCCCTGAGGTCTTGTATGACCTTATGGAGGACACAAAGTGTAAAATAAAAAAATAAAACAATTTAAAAAAAATGAAGAGTATTATAAAAAAAATTTAAAAAATCACATATAAAAAAATTATTTTCCCCCAAATATGTTATTAAAAAAATGTTACAAATAAAAATAAATAAATAAAATAGACATATTTGGTATCACCGCGTCCGCAATGACTGGCTCTATAAAAATATCACATGATCTACCCCATCAAGTGAACTGCGTAAAAAAAATCTAATAAAAAATATGCTTTTTGTCGCCTCACCTACCAAAAAGCATAATATCAAACAATCAAAAAGTCGTATGCATCCCAAAATGGTAGCAATAAAAACGTCACCTCATCCCGCAAAAAATTAGCCCCCACACAAGATCATAGCCAGAAAAATGAAAAAAAATGGCTCTTAAAAAATTGCAACACAAAAACATGATTTTTTTTTTCTAAAAATGCTCTTTTTGTGTAAAATAAAATATAGACATATTTAGTATCGTTGCGTCCATAACAACTGGCTCTACAAAAATATCACATTATCTACCCCATCAAGTGAACGGTGTAAAAAAAAATATATAGAAAATATAGAAAAATGCCCCTAAACTGCTTTTTTTTTTAAAATTAACCTCCCAAAAATTAGATTAAAAAGTAATCAGAAATGTACCGGATGTACCCCAAAATGGTGCCAATAAAAAGCAGAGCTTGTCCCGCAAAAAATAAGCCCTCACGCAGCTCTTTTTAACAAAATTAAAAAGTTATCTCTCCTAAAAACTATGACAGAAAATTCCATGTTAGAAAATGCAGATGCTGCTCCTCCCCTTCTGAGCCCTGGCGTATCCCCAAATAACAGTTTACGACCACATGTGGGGAGTTTCTGCAAACTGCAGAATCGGGGTAATAAATATTGAGTTTTGTTTTGTTGTTAACCCTTGATGTGTTACAGGGAAAAAATGATTAAAATGGAAAATCTGAAAAAAAAGTGAAATTTTGAAATTTCACATCTATTTTGCTTTAATTCCTGTGTAATACTTAAAGGGTTAACAACATTTCTAAAAGCAGTTTTGAATAGTTTGAGGGGTGTATTTTCTAAAATGGGGTAATTTATGGGTGGTTTCTATTATGTAAGCCCCATAAAGTGATTTCAGAACTGAACTGGTCCTTTAAAAAGTTGATTTTGCAAATTTGCAAAAATAAAAAAATGACACTACCAAAATGATGCCAATGTAAAGTAGACATATGGGGAATGTAAATTAAAAAGTATTTTATGGGGTATCACTATCTGTCTTAAAAGCAGAGAGATTCAAATTTAGAAAACAGTGAATTTTTTCAAATTTTCGTTAACTTTTGGATTTTTAAAAAAAATAAAATTACAACTTATCTGACCTATATAGACAAAGTGGAGAAGTTGTAAGCAGAAGGCTGTCCACTGTGTAGTAGCTGCACCTATGCTTGGCTACCATTAACTTGTTAGGGAGAATAGAACATCAATATCTAAAAGCTTGAAAACTTTGTTAAAGGGAACCTGTCACAATGAATATGCTGCCCAATCTCCTGGCCACCATGTTATAGATCAGAGCAAGCTGATTGATATATAATTTATGGCAAAAGGATAACTTGTAATTCAGTTTAAATTAGGGCTACAACGAGTACTCGAGTAAATCGAGTAACTCAACACAGAAAAATCCTTGATGCAAATTTTTTGCATCGAGAATTAGTTTGTGTCTGTGACCACAGAGCGTGAGTGAAGCGATTGCTATTTCTCACAGCTCCTTGGTCACCCACTGGCCCACACCACTCTGCACTGTATCCGAACACATCGTCAGGACATAGTGCACGTAAGCGCACTATGACCTGACACTGTATGACGTCAGGAGGACAGTGCAGCACGTGAAGAAGATGGACGTGGAGTGTCGGCAGTGCCCCTACAGGAAAGGTAAGTATTTCACTGGGACTGTCGGCTACAAGCGGAGATGGTGGGCATGGAGGACTGATGGCACAGAGGAGTGATGGCACAGAAGACTGATGGCATGGAGGGGAGCTGATGGCACAGCGGACTGATGGCATGGTGGGACTGATGGCATCTAGGGACCAATGGCATGGGGGGAGCTGATAGCACAGAGGACTGATGGCACTGGGGGGAGATGATGGCACAGAGGAATGATGGCACAGGGGGAGCTGATGACACAGAGGTCTGATGGAATGGGGGAGCTGATGGCACTGGGGGGAGCTGATGGCAGCCCTAGTTTAAATACACTTAGACCTCCCAGTGGTGCCCACTACAGATGTAGCAGAGTTAACACTCAAACTCTTAACTCAGATCAGGGTTGCCAACCAAATTTTTTTCTGGACAATTTATCCCAAAATTACGGACAGCCAACACTTTTTACGGACAAATTGAAAAACCATAATGAATGATAAATATGATAAGCAATACAGGGCTACAGTTCAATATTCTAACAATAATTCATTACCAGCCCGTACTGTGAGCTGTAAAATGATAATTACCACCAAAATAATCTACTTAAGAACCACTAGCCTCAAAAAAAATCACGGACATGGCTATTTTTTTTCACAGACAGGAAAAAAGTCACCTATTTTTACGGACTGTCCAGAAATTTCTGGACGGTTGGCAACCCTGATTTCTTAACTCATCATGATATTCCAAAACAAAAGCAATTGAAAAGCAATTGCAAACTAGTTTAGTTAACACATCTAGTTGTATGTCAATAAATGATACATTTTTTCCTGTAAAACTTACTGTATATCAGTTTGCTGAGCAAATATATAACAAGCTTGTTGAATCTAACTGGTTCATTTTAAAGGGAGTCAATCAGCAGTTTTCACCATGAAAAACTGGAAAGCTGTTTAAACATACAGTAACTGTGTATGCTTTTATTATCAGCATCACTGTGAAAGGCGAGTTTTAACCTAGTGTGCTATTCCTGTAAGCATCCTTAAAGTGGTCTCTAAAGCTTAAGAGTTGTGGATCACCGCAGAGACTGAAGAGCACTTCAGCATTAGGGACAACCTTCAAGGCCCTTGTAGAAGCAGCATGCACAAGGCTAAAAGTGATCCTAATAGTAAAACCCCACACACGGCTTTCCAGGTCTCAATTGCTGTCAGCAGTTTTGCAGGATCAAAACTTCTGACAGACTTTCTTTAACTATAGGTCTGTATGGATTTACAGTTAGGTTGGAGCTCTGTAACAGAAATTTGTGCTAAAGTAAAAACATATAGCGTAAACATAAAGGATATCTGTCACTTCTAGCTAGTCTACTAAGTGACTAGATAGATAGTCACTTAGTAGACACCTGACTCCAGATCAGTAATTTGTATTATGATAGTCACCCCTATTCCCCTGCTATGCATCCACAAGCTGACCACAGAATGCAGAGACAACTACTCCTTCCCATTAAGTGCACAGGAGTCCACTCAATGCATTCTATGACTGGTTTGCGGGCACCATATTGGCAGTCCATATTGACATACAAATTACTGATCCATCCACTGATCCATAGTGTTCTATATATGTATTATTGTACTTATTAGGGTTACCTGGGGGTGAAAGATTCCCTTCAAAGGGGTTGTCCAACCCTTTACAATGGCTCACCCTTAGTATAGACCATCACAATCTGATTTGTAAGGGTTCTACACTCCACAACCCCACGAATCAGATGTTTTGCATGATCAGCTCTGTCTGCTGTGCAGTGGATGGAGCTGGTTATTGCAGAGCTGTTCCTCTTGAAGTGAACAGGAACACCACAGCAGTAGCTAGCTTCGTCCAATCCACAACAGGTGGAACTGTATAGTTCAGGCACCATCTTCCAGTGTCAAAGCTACTGCAGAACAGCAAATCGATGGCTGTGCAGGTTATCAGATTCCTGCCCATCACATAGTGTCATCTTATCCTGAGCAGTGCTCCAGACTACAAAAAATACCTAGGAGCCATTGGCTCCTGAACTGAAAAATTTAGGAGCCAAATAAAATTTTTAGGCGCCAAATTTAAATACATATAATTATAATTTAAAAAAAAGACTTGGAGGAGATGGAACGTCCGGCCATTAATAGAATTGTCCTATCCTATTTTTTTGGCGAGACAAGGTGACTAAAAAATGGCGAATTGTGAGGGTTTTTTTTTTTTCTTTTACATGATCACCGTATAGGAGATTTCTTTTATATTTTAATAGTTTGGACTTTTCGTACATTTATTAATATATTTTATATGTAAAATTGGGAAAGGGGGTGATTAAGGGGCTATTCAGACGGCCGTAGTATTGTGGATCCGCAAAAATACGGATCTGCAATACCACGGATGCCGCCTGGCGTGTGTTCCGCAATTTGCGGAACACACGGCCGGGCGTTCTGTTCAAAATGCCTATTCTTGTCCACTGTTGCAGACAAGAATAGGACATGTTCTATAATTTCTTGCGGAGCCGTGGCTAGGCAAGTTCGTACGCCGCCCATTGAAGTGAATGGAGCTGTATCTATTCTGCAAAATTGCGGAATAGATGCGGGCACATTCATGCGGTCATATATATATTAATATATTGATTTTTTTGTTTTTTTTTAACTTTTTATTTACTAATTATTGGCCTCCTTAGGGGCTAGAACCCTTGTCCAATGCACCCTAATAGATCTCTACCAGGATGGGGGGGGAGGGGACCCTGTGGCCACTGCCACCAATGATTATTATAGTTGGGGGGGGGGGGTTGGGCACTGCGCTACCAATGAGTAATACTAGAGGGGGGAGGGGTGCACTGAGCCACTAATGATTATTATACTGGTTGGGGTTTTTATTACTGGGGAGGGTGCACTGCGCCACCAATGATGATAACTAAGTTTAATACAACTACAGGAGGCGGGTGCACCTGACCTGTATTATAGGGAGCTGCAATCAGTGGTAGTTAACCCCTACTAACCCCTATTAACTACGTTTAATACAACTACAGAAAGCGGGTGCCGCACCTGAGGGGATAACTACCACTGATTGCAGCTCCCTATAGAAACATAGAAGATTGACGGCAGAAAAAGACCACCTGGTCCATCTATTCTGCCCTTTTATTATCCTTTTATTGTTATCTTAGGATAGATACATGTTTATCCCAGGCATGTTTAAATTCAGTTACTGTGGATTTATCAACCACCTCTGCTGGAAGTTTGTTCCAAGCTTCTACTACTCTTTCAGTGAAATAATATTTTCTAATGTTGTTCTTGATTTGTCCCCCAACTAACCTCAGATTGTGCCCCTTGTTCTTGTGTTCAGTTTCTTATTAATAACCCTTCCCTCCTGAACTTTATTCAGTCCTTTAACATATTTAAAGGTTTCAATCATGTCCCCCCTTTCTCTTCTTTCCTCCATACTATACATATTAAGAACTCGGAGTCTTTCTCGATAAGTTCTATGCTTTAGACCTTCCACCATTTTTGTAGCACCCGCCTTCAGTAGTTGTATTAAACGTAGTTATCATCATTGGTGGTGCAGTGCGCCCTCCCCAGTAATAAAAACCCCAACCAGTATAATGTGTGTGCCCCATCAGACCTCAGATCAGTGTATTGTGCCCCATCAGATCTCAGATCAGCCCACTGTGCCCCCATCAGACCTCAGATCAGCCCACTGTGCCCCCATCAGACCTCAGATCAGCCCATTGTGGCCCCATCAGACCTCAGATCAGCCCACTGTGGCCCCATCAGACCTCAGATCAGCCCACTGTGCCCCCATCATACCTCAGATCAGCCTACTGTGCCCCATCAGACCTCAGATCAGCCTACTGTGCCCTCATCAGACCTCAGATCAGCCCACTGTGCCCCCATCAGACCTCAGATCAGCCCACTGTGCCCCCATCAGACCTCAGATCAGCCCACTGTGGCCCCATCAGACCTCAGATCAGCCCATTGTGGCCCCATCAGACCTCAGATCAGCCCATTGTGGCCCCATCAGACCTCAGATCAGCCCATTGTGGCCCCATCAGACCTCAGATCAGCCCACTGTGCCCCCATCATACCTCAGATCAGCCTACTGTGCCCTCATCAGACGTCAGATCAGCCCACTCTGCGCCCATCAGAATAAAATAAAAAACTCTCTTACCTCTCCTGCGCCGCGGCTCCGGGTCCTGCGCTCCTCTGTCCTCCCGGCGCTGCACCATCACCTGACTGCGTGCAGCGCCAGGTCAGAGTGCGCGCACTACGTCCTGACGCTGTATGTCGTCAGGACAGTGCAGAGCCGCCCGGGAAGACAGAGGAGTGCCGGAACCGAGTGGAGCCACGTCACAGGACAGGTAAGAGATTTTTTTATTTTATCTGCTCCATGTTCTCTGATACTAGGCTGCGCAGTAGCGCAGCCTAGTATCAGTAAATGCGGTCGGGTCCAGGCGCAAATGGCGACAAATGTCGCCATTTGTAAAATCTAAGACGCATTTGTGACCATTTTGGTCGCCATCTGGAGCCCTGCTGAGGGTAGTTCATCACCCCCTTTAACCATTATAGAATTTCAACACTTTGTAGATAAATAGAATTAGGCAATATGTACATTTAATTGTACAAAAATTCTTGGGTCTTCAAAACAATTACCTTGCAGCAATAGTGTAACGGTAATATTAGCCAGACTGTCAAAGAATACTATGACAACCTACAGAGGATGTAAGCAGAAAAGCAAATCTAATCCCAGACATAGACAGAAAGACCTGAGACATCCTTGAATAACCCTGGTGCTTTTATTGGTAGCCAGGATATAAAAGTACTTGGAGAAATCTGCTAAGTGAGCTCAGTGTGTATCTATTAAGATCATTATAGCACAAAGTGAATAGCTGAACAATACTAAAACAAGTGTAAAATATGTTTCCGCCATCAGGATGAGAGCTGCACAATCTGTTGGGCTTATTGCACATTCTTACGTGTGATGGGTCTGACCTTTTTATTGCTGCGAGTGTCCCGGGTTTTCACTTTGCCAACACATTATAAAATATAGACAGCAACACTTTGCATCTCTTTCTTTTTAATTGCCAATTTATCTCATCCATGAAACATCTGTCTTCATATTATTGAAGGGCTGTTTTTCATTACATACATAGCACCAGCCTGCTCGTCCTTGTCAGGGGCTGCCAGCACTTCATGCAGATTCATGTCGGGGAGTCTGGCATTTCTCCTTTTTAGTTTTTAAAAAGATTTTCCGTTCAGATGAGAAACGTGATTTTACTTTGGCTCTCTGTAGATGGCTGAAAGAACATGCTAATATTAGGTATTGGAAAGACTGTCACGGTATCATGTATTCTACTGTCTACAGTTATTAAACATGTCTTCATCTTCCTGAAAGTCATTTTTTACTCATATTTCATTTTATGCTGAATGAGGTTTAAATTTTTCACCCACCAACTAATATTATTAACCCTCTATGCAGGACATTTGCTGATATTTAGGGTTGAAAAGATGGATACTGTAACTTAGTGGTTGCAAGTATCTCTGCCTTATTTCTAATAATCTTTGAAATACAGCCTTCATGACAATCAACTACAGCACAGGTCAGGCTTCTGAAACCCCCAACAATACCAGCTTATTGGGGCAGCCATTCGTGATTGCAGCTGCCCGAGGTCATTGTGCAGGGAAAGGGAAATAGATAAACCGTGACCATCACCTATTGTAAACAGTAGATTCTGAGTTATCTATACATAGACGTTACTTTTCCTTGTAATCCTGCCTGTGATGATAATATGATGACTCTCAGTAGCAATCTCTGAATAAAAGGAAAATAACAGTAGAGATGAGTGAATCCATTGTAAACTAATTGAATGTGTTCATTTTCCAAAACGTCAGTTTCCAACTAATCCAGTTTTTTGGGGATTCATCCAGCATCTATTGCACAAAATGGGGACCATAATTTTACAGTTCAAAAGATGGAGACAAAGGCATCTACCACCGAAAGGGATTTTTTTTTTAGACCGCTATATAATTTAAAGAAGAAGTCAGAAAGTACTGGGTGTTTTTAAACAGTCTGGTTGTTACCATCCGCTACCATTCCGTCACCTGTAGCCATATATGTTGCTGTAACGTTGTCATTACTAATGATGTCTTGGTGTTAAAGAACTTGAAACTTGACTTTCCGGCACTTTTAATTCAGATCTAATTTATTTGGACCGAATCAGAGAAATTTGCTCATCTCTGTGTCAGTCTCAATGGCCAGATTAGATGAAGTGACTTGGAAAATTAGAAATAAAAATCACGAAGTTCTCTAAAATTCGATTTGGCTGTTTCATCAAACTTTCCTAAAAATTCACTTTGTGCCGAATTACTTTGTCACGAAGCACACTTCTTTGTAAATAGCGGGTGCAATGACCGGGAACGCTGATTGTGCCGCCATCCGTCATTGAACCACCCCTCAGATGCCACGTTCATAACTGATCGCGGAATCTGAGATCCATATAAAAGCATTTTAGTGGTTTTTAATTAAAAAGAAAAAATTGTAATTGTACCTACCTCATCCATTTGATCACAAAGAAGCTGCCAAGGCCATCTTGCTTGAAGATTCAGCGCAAAATTTCGATTGGCGCGTGCTGACGTCATAAGTCACCACACACAAGATTTTGCGTGGGATCTTCAAGCAAGATGGCCACGGCTGCCTTATCGCACTCAAATGAGCTAAGTGTTAAGTATGATTTTTTACATTGTTAGGGAAAATTAATTAGTTACCAAAAAAACATGAGGAAATTCGGCTTTGTGGCGAATCAAATTTTTCCTGAAATTCAGATCAAAGTCCACTTCGTGAACTTCAATTGGCTCCTCCAAAAATGGAAAAAAAGGTGCAACATAAAAACATCATTTAAACAATGCCATCATCTTACAAAACATTACCTCTAAGGCCACCTACACCGGGTCATATTTACAAACAGAATTTCAGTGCAGATTTCCATGTGGATTTCTCTGTATTTCTGCACCAAAATCCCCATGTATTACTTGCAGATTTTCCCCGATCTCACCCCTTGCATTGCAAAGGGTGAAATCCACACAAAGGATTGACATGACAGCACGGTAGGTCAGTCTCATTCACTTTGCTGGTCCTGTGTGACGCTGCGGTTTTTCTGCATGAAAAATCTGCCAGAAAAAAAAGACATAATCTGTAACATATACAGGTCGTCTAAGGATTTATATCACTTTGAGGAAATTTCCGTTTTTTTCTGCTAGACAGAGTAGAACTTTTCACATACAATGATGCTTCTTTGACCTTGTTGGTTCCTTTTGTAATATAAGATTCATTGCAGTGAGAGAACGTTATTATACTTGCAATTGCTGCAGCCATTAAATATTTAAACAGAATTGTTTAACTTCTCCATTAAATGGAGGTAAACTGAATTTTTAAATGCGTTAAACACAAACTTCATTCTTATTTTCATAAATGATGCAGGTACAAGTAAGGAACTGTGCTAGAAGAGTCCTGAGATCCAGAATCTGTTGTAAAAGGCTTAAGCACTATGGGGGACATTTATTATGTGACTTAAAGGGGTTGTGTAGCCAGTAATATTGACGTCCTATTCTCAGGATAGGTTATCAATATCGGTTGGGGTCTGACTCCCGGGGCCCTCACAAATCAGCTGTTTGACGAGGAAGCGGCACTCATACGAGCGCTGCTTCACATGCAAGATTACATTGTGCATTGTCTTGCTCGCAGCAGCGGCGCAGTGTGATTACAAGTGCTTGTTGAATAGAAAATGCACTTGTAAGTACACTGTACCGCCGAGACTTCCAAGACAACATGCAGTGTAATCTTAAGGAGAAAGCACTTGTACAAACACCGCTTCCTCTTCAAACAGTTGATCAGCGTTGGTGTCGAGAGTCAGACCCCAACGATCAAATATTGATGACCTATCCTTAGTTAATATTACTGGCTGCACGACCCCTTTAAACAGGACCTGTGATAAAGCCCACTGCCACTACATTGATTTCTATGGGAGTGCTGGAGATAGCTGACCAGCTGCTCCATCCATTTCAGTGGGGCTCCACAGGGTACAGTTCCCCCGTTCTCATAACTGGTGGGGGTCCTAGAGGTAGGAACCCACCAATCTGATAACTATCCCTATCCTGTGGATACGGAATTACTTGTTATAACCGTAATACCCCTTTAAGCTTACCCAGTCAGAAGCAGTAGTAGCAGTCTGGAGTTACTGGGATGGATCTGTCAGGTGCACAGCATGGAGGGGGGCATGGCTACAAAGGTCCTGGCAGGGCAGACTGCACATGTTTACTCTGCTGTGTGTTATATGCACACTAAACAGTCATACTTTACAGAAATATGTGTGTAAGGCCTTACACATCAGTGTTTGGTCAGTGATTTCCTTCAGTGATTGTGAGCCAAAACCAGGATTGGAGCCTCCACAGACATAAGGTGTAAAAGAAAGATCTGCACCTGTCGTGTTTAGAGCCGCACCTGGTTCTGGCTCAAAATCACTGATGGAAATCACTGACCGAAATACTGACATGCGAATAAGGCCTAAGATGTGACAGCTCAGGGAGCAGATAACATAGTACATGCTGTGTCCTCAGAACTGCACTTCCAGGACCTGTCAGCTAGTAATGTAGCTCACAAAGAAAAAAAGAGAAATTTCAGTCAGCACATCCCAGAGTGCAGGTGCTGGTTGCTATGGCTAAATACATGTCAAAGGAAAATACATACAATGCAACCACACACCGCTACCAGATAAAGCACAAAATGCCATAGTGATATAGAGTACTCTGAAGCTCATGCTATGCTTGTTTAATAAATTAGAGATTCTTGGCAAATATATTTTGTACAAAATTATCTGAGCCCATTCACCGAATCGTCAACGTGATCTCTGCAGAATGGGAACCTAACACTATTTCCTACCTGTTATGTGCCAGATTTGGCTTCCAAATAATCAGGGGGTGTTTTGTTCCACATGCATGCTATATCCACTCTGCCTTTTGCCATTTCTGGTGCTTCAAAGGCCTCCCCTAGTTCAGGAATGCAGACACCAGCATGCATGCCGAATCACTCGGCTTTCTAGTTACCCTGATTAACCCCTTCCCGACCGGCACAGTACATGTACGGCGCTCGGGCGGTGCGGGGACATGACGCCCGCTCGCGGGTGCGGTGGCGTCATGGCAGGCAAGTCTCTGCTGTTTCTAACAGCAGAGACTTGCGGCTACTTACCGCCATCGGCGGCGTCTTCAGATGGGCCTCTCATTTCTTGTGGGCCCCTCCTAAGGCTTCCAATGGCGTCTGTACCCGGAAGCGGTGCGCTTCCGGGTGATGTACAGACGACCCGATTGGCCAATCGGGCCGTCTGTACACGCTATGAAAGCTGTAATCCTCGCTGGTGAGGATTACAGCTTTCAAAGTGCAATTCTTATTCTGGCCACTAGATGGCAGGCCAGGATAAGAAATGAGCAATCATGAGTTTTAATTCAAGATTAAAAATCAGAGATTGCTCATAGTGAAAAAATAAAAAGTACAATATATTAGCTTATATTTGAGCTGTCAAATAATAAAAAAAAAAAAAATGTTAAAAAATATATAAAAAATTAAACAATATATAAAAGTTTAAATCACCCCCCTTTCTGTATAATTAAAAAATAAATACCTAAATAACAATAAATATAGACATCATGGGTATCACCGTGACCGAAAACGCCCGTACTTTTAAACTAAAAAAAAAAATTCCAACACGGTGAATTGTGTGGCGGAAAAAAGCGTCAAAATGGCGATTTGCAGTTTTTTGTCACTTTTTTTTTCTAAAAAAAAATAAATAAAAAGCGATCAAAAAGTCAGACACACCCCAGAATGGTATCAATAAAAACTTCAGATTGCCCCGCAAAAAATGAGCCCCCATACAGCTCCGTACACATAAATGCCAAAAAGTTACCGGGGTCAAGATATGACGACCAAAAAAAAAAAAAAAAAAAAACCAACTTTATCATTTTTTTTATCACTATCAAAACACAAGAAAAACTATACATGTTAGGTACCGCTGGATTCGTACTAACCTGGAGAATGAAAGTAACTGGTCAGTTTTAATGAACAGCGAACGCCGTAAATAAAAAAAACCCGGAAAACTGTAGCGGAATAGTGTTTTTTTTGCAATTTCACCCGATTTGGAATTTTTTTCCCGCTTCCCACTACACCATATCCAATAATAAATGGTGGCGTTTGAAAGTACAACTTGTCCCGCAAAAAACAAGCCCTCATACAACTATGTGAGCAGAAAAATAAAAAAGTTATGGCTGTATGAAGGCAAAAAACGAAAACGCAAAACCGAAAAAAACTCCGGGGTAGAAAGGGTTAAAAACAACCTGTGGGGTAGATGGGCTGGTCAGGAGTGCATGACCAAATGGAGTAGCCACACCTCCAGTACAAACTTACAAAGAAAAAAAGAGAAATTTCAGTCAGCACATCCCAGAGTGCAGGTGCTGGTCGCTATGGCTAAATACATGTCAAAGGAAAATACATACAGGAAATAGTGTTAGGTTCCCATTCTGCAGAGATCACCTTGACTATTCGGTGAATGGGCTCAGATAATTTTGTACAAAATATATTTGCCAAGAATCTCTAATTTATTAAACAAGCATAGCATGAGCTTTAGAGTACTCTATGTCATTATGGCATTTTGTGCTTTATCTGGCAGCAGTGTGCGGTTGCATTGTATGTATTTTCCTTTGACATGTATTTAGCCATAGCAACCAGCACATGCACTCTGGGATGTGCTGACTGAAATTTCTTTTTTTCTTTGTAAGTTTGTACTGGAGGTGTGGCTACTCCATTTGGTCATGCACTCCTGACCAGTCCATCTGCCCCACAGGTTGTTTTTAATCAGTATAACTATAAAGCCGAGTGATTCAGCATGCATGTTGGTGTCTGCATTCCTGAACTAGGGGAGGCCTTTGAAGCACCAGAAATGGCAAAAGGCAGAGTGGATACAGCGTACAAAACACCCCGATTATTTGGAAGCCAAGTCTGGCACGTAACAGGTAGGAAATAGTGTTAGGTTCCTATTCTGCAGAGAACACCTTGACGATTTCGATGAATGGGCTCAGATAATTTTGTACAAGATATATTTGCCAAGAGTCTCTAATTTATTAAAAAGCGTAGCATGAGCTTTAGAATACTCTAAATCACTATGGCATTTTGTGCTTTATCTGGTTAGCGGTGTGCGGTTGCATTGTATGTATTTTCCAGTAACGGAGCTCAGTCTCATACTCCTAATCACAGCATTTGGACTAGGGCTGCAGCTATTATTTTAGTAATGAAGTATTCTACCGATTAATCCAACGATTAAGGAAAAAAACTAATTAAAGAGGCTCTGTCACCAGTATCAACCCTATTAAACCAGAAATACTGGAGCTGGACACTCCAGAGATCTTCCATCCTCTTCTTCACGCGCTGCACTATGAACGGACGTCACACAGCATCAGGTCATAGTGCATGCTTACACTGAATCCGCCCATGATCCTCAGTCCTATCACAGTAAGGCAGAAAAAAATGCAGCCCAACAGGTTGCTCTGTTCAATTCAGGGGACTGCAAGGGGTACGGGGCCTTGTGATGGGTGGAGGTCCCAGCAGTAGGACCTCCACTCCACTCTAATAGCCATCCTCTATCCACAATGGCTGTTGCCTGTGTGAACCGAGTCCCATTACCCATGCAGCTGTTTTTAAAGTGAAGAAAAAAAAAACAAAAAACTTTATATTGATTAGTGCCACAGATTACTTTTTTTTTTTTTTTTTTTTTTTATACTTGGACTAGAGTCTTCTGCTGAGAACCACTGTGTATGAGTCAGACTCCTATGGACGCATCTGGAATCTGAATGAATATATTTGGCAGCTTTGCAGTGCTGACCGCTAATTTGATTTCTTTTGTATACGTATTTGCACTATACTTCATAGCATACATCCCAACCCTGCATCTGAACTGAAAGACATTTGCATAAACCAGGATACACCGAGCGTCACCAATAGAAACCGCATTGCTAAGATTGTTCTTTATTTACCATACAGGAAGAGGCATCTGCATTAATGGTGGCCTTAGTGGTCTGGTGGATCTTGGATGATTGTTTGCTTTTGTGTTAGCATTGTGTTTAATTACTAGATTTATTACCGTATTGTCACTTATAACTTTTTATCAGCAGATTAGTAAAGGGTATGTTTTAATTGATTACACAACTCAGATTTGTTTTTGGCATTGATTGTGGTGAGGTTTTCAGACAATACAGGAATATTGCTTATCCCTTGTAGGTTTCACCCTTCAGTAGTCAGAATAGAGTCATCCATGGTAGTAACAGCAGTGAGCCTTCTCTAATACTAAAAACTGTCAGTGTGATAGCCCTTGAGGGGTCCTAGCTGCAGGCAGAGCTGATCTCGGCTCACTAGGATCCAGCAGGGCTGCTGTGTGTGTGTGTGTGTGTGTGTGTGTGTGTGTGTGTGTGTGTGTGTAGGCAGTTTTGGCCTCAGTGAATTGGCAGAGGAGCCATCTTCAGAAGATCCTCATAAGGAAAACAGTGGTATGTGAAGGAACTAAAGATTGATATTCGCATAATGCTGCAGCAGCAGTAACATATGCTAAAATGTATTTTCTGATGAAAACACAATAGTCACACTTTAAGCTTTAGTCCGTAAACTGCCTGCAATTGTTTAAAGAGGACCTTTCACCGCTCCTGACATGCCTGTTTTAATAGCTTCATGTATTCCCCATGTAATAACAATTCTGGAACATCTATTCTTATGGCTCTATGTTGTGCCATTCCTTTATTATTTCTACTAGAAGTTATGGATGAATTGCTATTAGCCTTCAGTAAGGGAACAGAGGGGAGGTAACCAGTTGGGGGTGTGTATCTGCACAGACTGACTCTATCCAATCAGTGCTGCCATTTTCAGACTGTGCAGGTACACACTGGTTACCTCCCCTCTGTACCCTTACTGAAGATAATAGCAATTCATTAATAACTTCTAGTAGAAATAATAAAGGAATGACACAACACAAAGCCATAAGAATAGATGTTCCAGAATTGTTATTACATGGGGAATGCATGAAGCTATTAAAACCAGGCATGTCAGGAGTGGTAAAAGGTCCTCTTTAAAATCATGACTTATTACATAAGGTGCATCGGTTGAAGCTTTTCAATTTTTTTTGCACAAGCTTAATAGATTATTGTCTATAATATCTTACGAATTTGAGTCAAAGGCTAAATCGTACCTGACATGATACATAATCTACACAGGCCTAGCAGAGAACTCAATAAAATCGTGTGTTTGTAGCTGTATGAGATGGGTTTATCCACTGCATGCATACACTGTATGTGCGCTTCCAATACAAATTAATCTAGAATTGAAGTTTATTCTGATTAACGGCATCTCATACATTCATTAAAACGTTTCAGGCCAGAAGTAGATTTTGTTCAAAGAAGCAGTAAAACATCATGGAAACTTTCCAGGTTTTCTTTCATCATTACAAAAAGCCTTGTAGCTACTTTCCCACATATGTTCATACACATATTGTTAGAATTTCTGTGTCTTTTTAGACCTCACTTCTTTTCGTTTATGAAGTAAGCGGTCAACCTGTTACTTATATGACGGGCATCTTCGCTGCTGCTTATGTCTTGTATAATGTGTCATATATTAGTTATAAGTAAGAATAACATTAAGGCACACCAGGAGAGGTCCTCTATATGTCATATCTCAGATACATTACCCACAAGACAAAGCATAACAGACTAGGACAGTATACCGCCACCCGGCGGCACATGAATCATCAGACAACCATCCATCTCTGTTAACCAAAAAATCCGGGCCTCAAAATCGCACTTGGGGCCTATAGTGCATCTGCTTTGTAGCATTATTGCTCATCCCCGTTTTCAGCATCCATTTAGACTTCATCTTCTGCACATACTGCATGTCACGCCCCTGCTGAAGACTGCCGCCTTTGAGAGGAAGAAAATATTTAGAGGATTAGTAAATAATCATGGATGATAAAAACGCTGTAACTACCGTACGATACAAAACAGTCACCAATAGGCCACTTTTATTGGATCCAACATTAAAATGTCAGATACAGAGCAGATATATCAGGGTCCACGCATTTCGGCAGACACACATTTTCATTGACTAGTCACCAATACCATTATAAAATCCATGACACTATCCCAAGCGTTACATCTAAGCAGTTGTCTGAGAACAAGTGGTTTTAAAGGAAATCTGCCAGCTATGAAACATTCCCCCAATGTTTCCAGTGTAAATGATGCTGAGTCTCATTATGTCACACTCACTTGCACGCCTTCAATAAATGTAAGTTCTAGTTTGCGCGAGGAAAGCATTGCAATGCAAATGAATATGAAGATACAAATGACATAATTGGACTCGGCGTCATTTAAAAGATGCCGCAGCAAGTCAATAGGATTTAAGGCCAGACTTAAAGGTGTTCTCCGGGATTTAAGAAAATGAATATACTTAAACATTACCTTATTATAAATATATTCCCAAATACCTTTCATTAGTTATAATGGCTCGTTTTGTCTAGGGAGCAATCATTAGGAGAAATAAAATGGCCACTGTCCTATTAGTACACACAAAACCTGTCCTAATCACACAGCAGGACAAGTTACTTCACAACACTGAGGTAAAGAGCTGTCTCATCCTCCTCTCTGCTCTGCTTGTCAGGGATTATGATCCTGAATACAGATGATAAGATCTTCAGTTGAATCTCTGTGGGAATGGAGAAGGTGAGGAGACATGAAAAACAAAGAGGACAGACAGGACAGACTGTGGTGATGTTGGGCTGTGGTAATGGAGACTGCATAAAAGTAGTGCTGGTCATTACCACATCGCCACCTCCCCTCTGTCCCTTATATCTCCTCATGAACTCCATGCCTACAGAGATCATATTAAACTGTATTCAGGATCGTAACCCCTGACAAATAGAGCAGAGAGGAGGATGAGGCAGCTCTTTACCTCAGTGCTGTGAAGTAACTTGTCCTGCTGTGTGATTAGGACAGGTTTTGTGTGTACTAATAGGACGGCGGCCATTTTATTTCCCCTGATGATTGCTCCCTAAACAAAACGAACCATTATAACTAATGAAAGGTATTTGGGAATATAGTTATAATTAAGTAATAATTAAGTATTTTCATTTTCTTAATTCCCGGAGAACCCCTTTAAAGACCAGGCCACTCTAAAATCTTCATTTAGTTTTTTTCAGCCATTCAGAGGGGGACTTGCTAGTGTGCTTCTGATCATTGTTCTGCTGCAGAACCCAAGTACGTTTGATCTTGAGGTCGCAACCTGATGGCTGGACATTCTCCTTCAGGATTTTCTGGTAGAGAGCAGACTTCATGGTTCCAATTACAGCAAGTTGTTCCGGTCCTAAAGCAGCCCCAGACCATCACACTACCACCATGATGTTTGACTGTCTGTACAATGTTCTCTCTCTGAAATGCTGTGTTAGTTTAGGTGTAACGGGAGGCACACCTAAAAAGTTCCACTTTTGTCTCGTCAGTCCACAGAATATTTTCCTAAAAGGCATGGGGATTAAGATGTTTTTGGCACATGTGAGACGGGCCTTTGTGTTCTTTTTGGTCAGCAGTGGTTTTCGCCTTTGGAACTCTCCCATGGATACCATTTTTGCTCTGTCTCTTTCTTATTGTTGAGTCATGAACACTGACCTTAACTGAGACAAGTGAGGCCTGCAGTGCTTTAGATGTAATGGATGAGTTGTCAATGCACTTTTGGGGTCATTTGGTAGGCCGCCCATTCCTGGGAAGGATTACCACTTATTCACGATTTCTCCATTTGTGGATAATAGTTCTCACTGTAGTTCGCTGGAGTCCCAAAGCCTTTGTAACCTTTTCCAGACTGATGGATGTCAATTGCTTTCTCATCTGTTCTTGAATTTCTTCAGAACAGGGCATGCTGTGTTGCTTTTTTAGATCTTTTAGCCTACTTCATGTTGTCAGACAGGATCTATTTAAAAGGGTTATCCGGGTTCAGAGCTGAACCCGCACATATCCACTTTCTCACCCAGACAGCCCCTCTGATATGAGCTTCGGAGCAATTCATGCTCTGATGCACTCCCTTGCCCTACACTGAATCAAGCAGGGCAAGGGCTTTTTCATTAGATCCGGTGACGTACCAGGTCTCTAGTAGTAAGCCTGGTGACGTCACCGGCACTAATAGGTGGGTTTTAGCGCTGCCCATAGCCTGTAAGAAATATTAAACAGTCCTTGCTCTGATGCTCATGTGAGAGTTCAGCTCTGAACCCAGGCAGCCCCTTTAAGTGATTTCTTGATTTTACAGGTCTGCAGTAATCAGGACTGGGTGTGGCTAGTGAAATTGAACTCAGCTTTCCAGAAACTGTGGTTAATCACAGTTAATTTATGGGGGAAGGGGGGACAATTATTTTTTCAGGGCCAGGTTGTTTGGGATAGCTTTTTCCCCTTAATAAATGAAATCATCATTTAAAAACTGCTTTTATATTTACTCAGGTTATCTTTGTCCAATATTCACATTTCTTTGATAATCTGAAACATTTAAGTGGATAAATATGCAAAAACAAAAGAAATCTGTAACGGGGGAAATACTTTCTCGCAGCACTGTACATCATATTAAAATGATATGTACCAGTGTTCACATTTTTTAAAGATATATGGGATTTATATAGTAGATCCCTCCATGTTTTTTTATGCCTGTGTCTCCTCAGTTTGTTTATACTGCATTATTGAGAATAATCAGTCAATTGTTTATAAGAAACTTACCAGTTCCCCCAGTCCATCCCAGAGCTTTGTACTGCTGCAAGACCCTGCCGACAACTCTCTGGTTTTTCGAAACGACCACAGCTCTGGACAAACCAAATTTCTGTTTGTAGTATTTCATGAGTGAGCGATGACCAATCCTGGCACCTGTATCAGAAGCACAGATGCTTTATGGTGAGATGAACATAAAAATCTGTTAACACGTAAAGCCTTCTCATACATATCACTGGCCAGCTGTCCATAGGTAGCCGTAATAACTGATCACATATACAGTGTACTTGGAAAGTCTTCACACCCCTTTCACTTTTTTCACATTTTGTTATGTTGTGGCCTTGTGCTAAAATAAAAAGTCAAGTTTTCCCCCCATCAATCTACACCCAATACTTTATAATGAGGAAGTAAAAATTATTTTATATTTTTTTTCAAATTTCTTAAAAAGGAAAAAACAAAAAATTTTCATGGACATAAGTATTAAGACACTTGAAATTTAGCTCTGGGGCTCCCATTTCTGTTGATCATCTTTGAGATGTTTCTACACCTTGATTGCAATCCACCTGTAGTACATTTAGTTGATTGGACCTGATTTGAAAATACACAGCCATGTCTACATAAGGTCTTACAGCTGACAATGCCTATCACAGCCAAGCCATTAGAAGAAAGGAACTGCCCATAGAGATCAGAGACTGGATTTTATGGAGGCACAGATCAGAAGGATACAGAAAAAT
This sequence comes from Rhinella marina, assembly GCA_900303285.1. NCBI lineage: Eukaryota > Metazoa > Chordata > Amphibia > Anura > Bufonidae > Rhinella > Rhinella marina. The sequence goes on from ONZH01017936.1 coordinate 49,573, forward strand.
TCTGCTGCACTGAAAGTTCCCAAGAGCACAGTGGCCACCATAATTCTTAAATGGAATAAGTTTGGAACAACCAAGATTCTTGCTAGAGCTGGCCACCCAAACAAACTGGGTAATCAGGGAACCTTGGTAAGAGAGGTGACTAAACTAATGGTCACTAGCCAAGCTCCAAGAACTAAGAAAACAGGCACTGTCATATTACATCCCTCCAGTCTAGCATGCTGGTGGCAGCATATAGTGCAGGGGTGGCCAACCTGTGGCTCTTGAGCCGCATGCGGCTCTTTGCCTCTTCAAGTGTGGCTCTTTTGGTGGAGCCGGGAAGCAGTCATTCTGGCTCACTCTCCACCCCATGTTCAGATCTCCATTTCAATTTGAGCACTGTTACTACTCTGCAGCTCCACTACGTTCTGATGCGCACAGTGTCAGAACGTGGTATGTGGAGACGCGTGCTATCACCAGGCGTTGTGCACATCAGGTCACATTGGAGAGCATGTCAGACCTGCACAGTAGCAGGTGCCTGAACAGGGGAGGTAGGAGATTTTTCTAAATTATAGAACTGAGCATGGGATCTGATCTAGGCATGGGAGGTTCTAATCTGAGCATGGGGAATCTAATCTGAGTATGGGGTGGGGCCTGATCTGAGCATGGGGGGGGTCTGATCTGAGCATTAGGGATCTGATCTGAGCATGTGGGCTCTGATCTGAGCATTGGTGGATCTGGTGTGAGCATGAGCGGTCTGGTGTGAACATTGGGGGGGGGGGCAGATCTGAGCATGTGGGATCTTATCTGAGCAAGGGGGTCTGGTCTGAGCATGGACGGGTCTAATCTGAGCATGAGGGTCCAGACCTGAGCATGGGGGTGTCTGGTGGGAGCATGGGGGTGTCTGGTGGGAGCATGGGGGTGTCTGGTGGGAGCATGGGGGTGTCTGGTGGGAGCATGGGGGTGTCTGGTGGGAGCATGGGGGTGTCTGGTGGGAGCATGGGGGGGAGGGGGTCTGGTGTGAGCATGAGGGTCAGACTAAGCATGAGGGTCAGACCTGAGCATGGGGGGTCTGGTGTAAGCATGGGGAGGGGGTTCTGGTGTGAGCATGGGGGGGGTCTGATCTGAGCACCGAGGGTCTGATTTGTGTTAAGGATCATATTTTAGGTTCAGATGGGATAGGGGCTGATTTAGGAGTCTGATCTGATGAAAAAAATTTTTTTTTCTTTTTTTCTCTGCTAACGAAAGATAAGATCAGATGAAAAATATTTTTTTTTCTTATTTTTCTCCACTAAAACCTAGGTGCATCTTATAGGGCGAAAAATACGGTGACTCGTGTGCCAATGTATAGCTTGTGGCTCCTGGTAGTCATACATTTTTTTCCTGGCTCTTTGTGTCTGTAAGGTTGGCCACCCCTGATATAGTGCTATGGGACTGTTTTTCAGTGACTTAGGGCTCATGCACACGAGTGTGTGCAGTCAGTGCCCGTGCTGTGGACCGTAATTTGCGGTCCACAATGCACGGGCACTGACAGTGGGGCCGCCGGATTCGGATCGCGGATCCATTAATTTGAATGGGGTCTGCAATCCGCATCCAACAGTCCGCACCGCAAAAAAATAGTGCATGTGGTGCGGAGGCACGGCCAGAAACACCACGGAAGCACACCGTAGTGCTTACGTGGTGTTCCGATCCGTGCCTCCGCTCCGCATCTCCTGGATTGCGGACCCATTGAAGTGAATGGGTCCGCGATCCAGGCTGCACACAGCCGGTGCTCGTGTATTGTGGACCCGGCGTATGCGGGCTGCAATACGGGCACGGGCAGGCACCGGTCGTGTGCATGAGCCCTTAGACAGAGAGACTGGTCAGGGTTGAGGGAAACCTGAATGGAGCAAAGTACAGAGATATTCTTGATGAAAACCTGATCCAGAGAGCTCTGGACCTCAGACTGGGCCAACAAGACAATGACCCTAGGCACACAACCGAGACAACATAGGAGTGGCTTAGGAGCAACTCTGTGAATATCCTGGAGTGGCCCAGCCAGAGCCCTGACTTGAACCGAATTAATTATCTCTGAAGAGACCTGCAAATGGCTTTCCACTGACGTCCCCCATTCAATCTGACAGAGCTTGAGAGGATCTGCAGAGAAAATGGTCAGAAATTCCTCAAATCCAGATGTGTAAACCTTGTAGTAACATACCCAAGAAGACTGGAGGCTATAATCACTGCCAAAAGTGCTTCAACTAAGTACTAAAAAAAGGGTCTGAAAACTTATGTCAATGCAAGATTTTAGTTTTTTTCTTTTTAAATGAATTAGCAAAGATTTTGAACATTCTGTTTTCACTGTCTCATTATGGGGGATTGACAGCAGAATGGTGGGGAAAATGTAAAATGTTTTTTTATTATTAGCACAAGGCCGCAGCATAACAAAATATGAAAAAACTGAAAGGATCTGAAGACTTTCTAAATGCAGTGTACGCCCTTTATTTTATTAGCTACATAAAAAAAAAAAACAATCCTGACTACAATCTCAAGACAAAATTTAAGTGCCAAGAGGTGTCAGGAGGGCCAGACATTTTAAATATAGAGCTAAAGATGGTCATTTACTTTAGATAGCGGTCCAGTGAACAAAAAGATTTGTTACTGTTTTAGTTATTTCTCCCAATGATCCCCTTATGTACATGCATGCTCAGCTTGGCTGAGCATCCATGTTCTCAACAGGGAGAGGTAAGTTTCTGACAGTGACTAATCTCCCATGGGAACAAAGAATCCGTTATGTTGAAACCCAACATACCCAATCTCTCATGTTCCCTGGCATTTGCTGTTGGCCGGTCCCACTGATATTAGCAGGTTCAGCCAAGATTCACCTAATGGGTGTAGTTTTAGTAACATAGTAACATAGTTTGTAAGGCCGAAAAAAGACATCTGTCCATCCAGTTCAGCCTGTTTTCCTACAAGTTGATCCAGGGGAAGGCAAAAAACCCTGTGAGGTAGAAGCCAATTTTCCTCACTTTAGGGGGAAAAATTCCTTCCCGACTCCAGTCAGGCAATCAGAATAACTCCCTGGATCAACGACCCCTCTCTAGTAACTATAACCTGTAATATTATTACCCTCCAGAAATACATCCAGGCCCTTCTTGAACTCTCTTTAGTGAACTTACCATCACCACCTCCTCAGGCAGAGAGTTCCATAGTCTCACTGCTCTTACCGTAAAGAATCCTCTTCTATGTTTATGTACAAACCTTCTTTCCTCCAGGCGCATAGGATGTCCCCTCGTCATGGTCACTGTCCTCGGGATAAATAGATGATGGGAGAGATCTCTGTACTGACCTCTGATATATTTATACATAGTTATTAGATCTCCCCTCAGTCGTCTTTTTTCTAAAGTGAATAACCCTAATTTTGATAATCTTTCTGGGTACTGTAGTCCACCCATTCCAGTTATTACTTTAGTTGCCCTCCTCTGAACCCTCTCCAGCTCTGCTATGTCTGCCTTGTTCACAGGAGCCCAGAACTGTACACAGTACTCCATATGTGGTCTGACTAGTGATTTGTAAAGTGGCAGGACTATGTTCTCATCACGGGCATCTATGCCTCTTTTGATGCAACCCATTATCTTATTGGCCTTGGCAGCAGCTGTCTGACACTGGTTTCTGCAGCTTAGTTTGCTGTTCACTAAAATTCCTAGGTCCTTTTCCATGTCAGAGTTACCCAATGCTTTACCATTTAGTATGTACTGGTGACTTGCATTATTCCTTCCCATATGCATAACCTTACATTTGTCAGTGTAAACCTCATCTGCCACTTTTCTGCCCAAGCTCCAGTCTATCCAGATCCTGCTGTAGCAGTGTACTGTCCTCTTCTGTGTTAATTACTTTACACAGTTTAGTGTCATCTGCAAAAATTGATATTTTACTGTGCAAGCTTTCTACAAGATCATTAATAAATATATTGAAAAGAATAGGACCCAATACAGACCCCTGTGGTACCCCACTAGTGACAGTGACCCAATCTGAGTATGTACCGTTAATAACCACCTCTGTTTTCTATCACTAAGCCAGTTACTTACCCACATACAGACATTTTCTCCCAGGCCAAGCATTCTCATTTTGTATACTAACCTTTTATGTGGTACAGTGTCAAACGCTTTGAGAAGTCCAAATATACGACATCCATTGAGTCGCCGCGGTCAAGTCTAGAACTTACCTCCTCATAGAACTGATTAAATTGGTTTGACATGACCGATCCCTCATGAAGCCATGCTGATATGGAGTTATTTGCTAATTTTCATTGAGGTACTCCAAGATAGCATCTCTCAGAAAACCTTCAAACAGTTTACCCACAACAGACGTTAAACTTACCGGCCTATAGTTCCCGGGCTCTGTTTTTGGACCCTTTTTGAATATTGGCACCACATTTGCTATGCGCCAATCCTGTGGAACACTCCCCGTCAGTATAGAGTCCTTAAATATCAGAAATAAGGGTCTGTCGATTACATTACTTAATTCTCTTAGGATACGGGGGTGTATGCCATCCGGTCCTGGTGATTTGTCTATTTTAATATTTTTAAGACGTTGCTGCACCTCTTCCTGGGTCAGAGAGGACACTTTTAAAGGGGAATTTACTTTTATATTCTGCATTTCATCTGACAGTTTATTTCCTCAGTGAATACAGTGGAGAAAAAGATATTTTAGTAGCTTCGCTTTCTCCTCATCGCTCTCTGCTACTCCCCCCTCATTACTCTGTAAGGGGCCCACACCTTCAGGTTTATACTTTTTAGTATTTATATAATTGAAGAACATTTTAGGGTTAGTTTTACTCTCTTTGGCGATTAATCTCTCGGTCTCTAGTTTGGCTGTTTTTATGTGTCTTTTACATATTCTATTTTTTTCCTTATAGTTTTTCAATGCTTCCTCACTCCCCTCCTGTTTTAGTGATTTAAATGCTTTCTTTTTGTCATTTATTGCTTTCTTTACAGTTCTATTTATCCACATTGGTTTTTTCTTGTTTCTTATTATTTTATTCCTATACGGTATGTACCTCTCACAATTAGATATTAGGATGCTTTTAAAAATATCCCATTTTGTGGCTGTATTTTTATTTTTGAGGACTTTGTCCCAGTTAGTTAGGCCTATGGCCTCTCTTAGTTGGCTAAGTTTTGCTTTTTTGAAGTTTGGTATTTTTGTTCCTCCCTGAAGAATCTTTATATCAGGCTGTCTTCAAACTACAACTACCTCTATTTATCCACACCTTGGCAGATATACCGCACTGTAGTTCTTATACTGAAGGACAAATAGTAGTTCAAGCAAAGTACAAACATCTAAATCAGAATGCCCACACCTTTGGGATGATGGTAAAATGGTGACATTGCTGTGCCTACAGAGTACAGGTGTGGCCTTCCTTACCTTACCTTTTGATATTCCGGGACGACTGGTGCAAGATGACCAATTTAAAAAACAAAAAACAAAACCTTTTGCATTATGCTGTCAGGGGTTGTAAGTAATCTAAGCACATCTTAAGTCATGAAGAAAGGCTGGGAAGGGCACATCTGTAGTCATGGTTGTGGCAGTGCACAAGCAAACCCACCAGACATCATGCCCCTAAAACATTACACATTTGTATCCTCCATGGTCTCATAAGGTAAAGAACCACATGCAAGTGGCATGAGTCTTGAGACGCACTGCGGCCACCATGCCATCTGCATATCCTTTGCCTTCAGTAAAATCTCTTTATCTTGCAGTGGCACATGAGTGGAAAACCCCATCCTTCTCTTTTTACAGGTCTCAGTGCATAAAGATCTTCTGTGATATAACCCCACTTCCAGCATATAAGGCTGCTGACATATTAACACACTGTTAGTGGTAGAGTGGTGCTAGTAATAACTGTGCTGAGGGAGCCGCACAGACTGAAGAGGATTTTTACATTCCGCTTTTCATATCCTTTAGCAGATCGATATACTAATCTCCAGCAGGGATAATACCAAGCCTCAAAGAAAGACAGCAAGACATTTAAAGGGCAACCAAACCTAAAGAGGACGGCTTACAGAAAGAGATGGCAAAATCATCCACGCACATGGATGTAAATAATTCTAGAGGACTTCAGAATGGATAAAGTCAGACTGATATTCCATAGACGTACATAGAAAATGCATAGAGGGAAAATTGGTAATTCTAGTAAAGGTAAATTCTGGTCCATTTTGGTGGAGCCGGAGTCGGTATATAAAATGGACCGACTCAGACTCCAAAAATATATATTAAATTGGTACATTTAGTTCAATGCAGTATGTGCTAAATATATTTTCATAAGAATTTGGGAAAATGATGAAATGTCCTATAAATGTCTGTTCTATTCCTGATTTAGGCTTTTAGTTGAGATGACTGTGTGCTGCCCTTTATGTAGATGCTCAGAAGTGAAGCTCCTCTGCTACAGATCAGAGGAAAAAGGCACTGGGAAGGAATAGCTGCACTCATCTCAGATCTGCTAGAGAAAACAGGATTAACCACTTCCAGTCCGGGCCTAATTTTGCAAATCTGACATGTGTCACTTTATGTGGTAATAACTTTGGAACGCTTTTACTTATCCAAGCCATTCAGAGGTTGTTTTCTCGTGACACATTGTACTTTATGTTAATGGTAAAATTGAGTCGATATGTTTTACCTTTAAATTAATAAAAAAATCTAAAAGTTAACGAAAATTTGAAAAAATTCACTGGACGTTAGAAGGTTTAGAATTTTAGAAGCAATTTTTGAAAATTTCCAAAATCAACTTTTTTAAGGACCAGTTCTGAAGTCACTTTGTGGGCTTACATAATAGAAACCACCCATAAATTACCCCATTTTAGAAACTACGCCCCTCAAACTATTCAAAACTGTTTTTAGAAATGTTGTTAACCCTTTAAGTATTCCACAGGAATTAAAGCAAAATACAGATGAAATTTCAAAATTTCACTTTTTTTTGCAGATTGTCGATTTTAATCAATTTTTTCACACACATCAAGGGTTAACAACAAAACAAAGCTCAATATTTATTACCCCGATTCTGCAGTTTGCAGAAACACCCCACAGGTGGTCGTATACAGCTGTATGGGGATACGCCAGGGCACAGAAGTCAAGGAGTGCAATATGGTTTTTGGAGGGCAGATTTTGTTGGAATGGTTTTTAGGCACAATGTTGCATTTGAAGAGACCCTGAGGTACCCCCACAGTGGAAACCTGGAAACCCCAAAAAAGTGACCACATTTTATAAACTACACCACCCAGGGAATTTTTAAGGGGTGAAGCAAGCACTTGACTCTACAAGCATTTCATACAATTTGTAACCCTTGGCTGTGAAAATGAAAAATTAGATTTTATTTTTTTTTTTTTACAAGAAGATGGTGCGTTAGGCCCAAACTTTCTTTTTCACAAAAGATAACAAGATAATATCCCTCCACAATTTGCTTCCCATTTTCTCCTGAATACAGTAACCCCCCAATTATGGTCATAAACTGTTATTTGGGGATACGCCAGGGCTCAGAAGGGGAGGAGCGGCATATGCATTTTCTAACATGGAATTTTCTGTCATGGTTTTTAAGAGCGATAACTTTTTAATTTTTTTGTGGACTGAGCTACGTGAGGGCTTATTTTTTGCGGGACAAGCTGTGCTTTTTATTGGTACCATTTTGGGGTACATTTGGCTTTCTGATCACTTTTTATCTGATTTTTGGGAGGTTAAGTCACAAAAAAAGCAGTTTGGTGTCATTTTTCTATATTTTTTTAACCCGGTTCACTTGATGGGGGTAGCTCATGTGATATTTTTTATAGAACTTGTTGTTATGGATGCAACAATACCAAATATGTCATTTTGTTTTACGTTTTACACAATAAGAGCATTTTTAGAAAAAAAAAAAAAACACGTTTTTGTGTTGTAATTTTTTTAGAGCCAAATATTTTTCATTTTTCTGGCTATGATATTGTGTGGGGGATCATTTTTTGCAGGATGAGGTGACGTTTTTATTGCTACCATTTTGGGATACATACGACTTTTTGATTGATTGATATTATGTTTTTTGAGAGGTGAGGTAATTACTCCTGATCTGTATACACAGCGCTCGGTAAGCGCTCTGTATACAACAATCTAGAAGGCAGGGACCCCTGCGAACGGTCCCTGCCTTCTCTATGGGGTACCCTGCTGTCACTGACAGCAGGCCCCCGGCTGTGCAGCTGCACGATTAGCGTGCAGCTGCTATCTCTGAATGGACGTTTTAAAACGTCCATTCAGAGATAAATAACCACTTCCCGGACGTTTATAGTCTATGGGCGGACGGGAAGAGGTTAAAGAGGTTTTCTCACTAGTTACAAAGATTAGCTTTCATCATAAAGGGACAGTTAAAAGAATACATTTTCTAAATACAGTAGTCCGTACATTTTACTTTAGTCATAAACTATAGACAGTTCAGCAGGTCTCTCACTGCACACAGGTTTCTATGGTAACCTGTTGACCAGAAAGACTTATCTGATTGGCTGAGAGCAGTGAAGAATGATGAGACTGAGCTCTGAGTAATTATCTGCAGTAAGCAAGAGGTACAAGTGTTTTGTGAGGTCTGAGAAGCATGGCTGTACTTGTAATTGTGTTAGAGATCACAATCTCCTGCTCTGTCAGAGTAAGTTAATATATGCTAATCAATGCTGGAAACTCACTCACAGCCTGAGGAGACAGAATGAGTGAAACTGCCTGTCAGTCAGTGAATCAATGTGCTGAGAAAACAAGTACTTCTTAGTATATCTAAACTTTCAATAACTGTGCATAAATCAATTGTCCAGTGCATGTTCTCTCTGTATGCTTTATGTTTTAGTTTGCTTTTCCTCTGATGTAAACCACCTAGGGCAGTGTTGGCAAACCTTTTAGAGACCGAGTGCCCAAACTGCAACCCAAAACCCACTTATTTATCGCAAAGTGCCAACATGACAATTTACCCTGAATACTACAGTCCAATGTAGTATATCTTCCATGTACTTTATCATTAGCCTGCCGACATTCAGTGCGCCTCCTGTGCCTTTCATAGTGTGCCTTGCTCTGATGAATGACAGGAAAGGTCTAAGGCATATTGCTACACCATAGACTTTTTCCAGGGTGCGGGTGCCCACAGAGAGGGCTCTGGCACCAGTGCCATAGGTTCGCCACCACTGACCTAGGGCCTTATGTATGAAAACTGTCCAGGTGTAGAAGTTTCTTTATTGCCTATAAAAACCAATCAGAGCTCACCTTACATTTCATATAGTGCTCTGGAGAAATGAAAGGGGAGCTCTGATTGGTTGCTATGGCCAACAAAGAAAGTCTTAGACCTAGACAGTTTTCATACATCAGGCCCTTAGTGAGCTGTGCCCAGATAAAAGCCTAATACTGAAAGTTCAGAGTAAAGATATCTAGTAAAACATATTACAAACCTTTTTTTGTCATGACATATCTGTACTATTGATTTATGCAAAGTTTGTTTAAAGTTATCACTTAAACACGTGCCATGTATGAGGGAGTCGGAGACGGATTGGGAGTCGGAGTTGGGTCGAGGCTTTGGCTTACCGACTCCACAGCCCTGGTAAAGAAGGTAATCTAGACCTGCACTTTTCATCCAGGACCTGACCTGATCTTTCATGATTGCAAGACTCCAAAAACAGTGAAAAAAAAAATCCATGTTTCTTAAAATGAACAGTGGCAATGTTTCACCCCTGTCCTGGGTGTTGCCATTGTTCGTGTGAATTAGGCGAGGATTTTGCCCCCGAATTTTAGATTGTTGCAATCCTTTCCTAGAACATGAGGTAGGTCCGGTCCTTCAGGATGCTATATCGTTTGCATCTTGTGTATGTTTCAGTAGTCTAAAAATGCCAAGACTTGTGATGCTGATTTTGCACTTTGACCTGAGCATCTGGCGCGGTTAAACACCCCTGCATGCTAAGCTCCAGTTGCTGTGATATTGTATGTTAGCTCATCCTGTATATAGTATATACGCTGTGTATTAAACACACATGTAATTAATGGATGAATATAAAGATACATATAACTGCACACAAGATAATTAGAACATGAATAGTATTAATCTGCCATAAACTAATTTGAAGACTGGCGCTTGTATTTGTGCCCTGCTTAGCGTAGAGTCGAGCGAGGGAATGGACTCACTAGTTTGTAAAAGGTTTTTTAAAAGCTGCATCTATTGATTTAAAATTAGCAGAGGAAATAATGCAGGGTTAATTTTAGCCGAGCTGCAGCATTAGGTATTGATTTCAGGTTGAATAAAGCCTGCATGTGGGGAAATGGTAAGAAAACCCAGAAGAGCAATGATAAATCCCAGCAGTTACACAGTTACCTTGTGTAGAATGTATTCGGTAATCCTGTATTATAGAAAAGCAGGCTGCTGCTCCCAGTTATCAGCCATTGTAGTGTGAGGAGAAGCTTTATCTGTCAGACTTTACATAACAATCATAATATCTCCAGCGGATATAGCACTGCACCGGCCAGTCCACAATACGGTCACTATCAGTGTCATTTCATATCTCCTTCAATCCATAGCTTGTAACATACATGCTTAAAACTAATATTCCATAGAAAGTGCATAGATGAAAAAGTGCTGTGCTATTGCCATATACTTCAAGTCCATATGAGAACTGGACTGATAAGTAAGACATGAGCACATATTACTTACAGTGGAAGCCCTGGGTCACGTACCACCTCCTCAGGCCTCAGTTTTACCCAGGCCGTTTCTTTAATAGAGGTATACCCACCTTATGAAGTAATGGCATATCGCTAAGTCATGCCATTATTTTGTGATTGGGAAAGGGGGGGCGCAGCTCCTTCATTCTGAGGATTGGTGGAGGTCCTAGAGCTTGGACCCTAATGATCCTGAGAATGCAGGGGCAGCAGTGATGATATTTTTCATTATACAGCGGTGCTCCTGGTTGTGCAAGGATGTGCCACATCTTCAATGAAGAGACGAGTTTCTGCTGCTTCATTCTCAGGATCGGTGCGAGTGCCAGCACTGTCCCATGAAGACCTACAGATGTAGCCAGCCTCACCTTGACTCCACTTTGTTGGATTTGTTGTATTACTGTAATGTGATTTTGTTGCTTTAACACATTAAGCCAGTCAGGATACCATTGGCTACATCTGTATGCCACACGTTTTTGCCTAAACCATCCTGGATAATGGGCCTCTTATCAGTAATCACATATAAATAAATATATATAGATTCCCCAGATTCCAAAAAATCATGGATGGTTCTATTATTTTCACAGACTCTGGAAAAACGCTCCCTGCTTCCACAGTCTGTCCAGGAATTTACAGACAGCCGGCAACCATCGGGGCCCACCGGCACTGGCCAAATGGGCACTTCACTCCGGCTTTGAGCTCTTCATCTTAGAGCTGGACCCTGCATCTAGTTATCAAAGCCACCACATTATTGCCAGGTCTCTCTTCACTTTCGCCCCTCAGATTTCAACCTGTCAGTTTAGGAATAAGGACAAGTGCCAACAGTTGTGCCAACATTAAATGTCATTTTAAAGGGGTTGTCCACTGGTGTAATATTGATGATCTATCCTCATAGGTCATCAATATCAGATTGGTAGTAGTCCAACTCCTGGCACCCCCTACAATCAGGTGTTTTAAGGTGTCGCAGCGTTTGCTCAAGTGCTCGTTCCTCTTCAAAGTTTATATACATGTAGTCTCCTTAGTAGCTGCGGTGCAATTACAACTGCCAGGTCCCCCACCACCGGTACCAAGGAGATGGTGCACAGGCAAACTTTGAAGGGGAAGCTTATTGTTGGGGGTGCCAGGAGTTGAACGCCCACCAATCTGATATCGATGATCTTGAGGATGGATCAGCAATATTGGGGTAGAGCCACACAGTCAGGTTCCTGCATGCAGTTTATGAAGCCAAAATCTGGAGTGGATCATAAAATAGTGGTATTGGCATGTAGAAACCTGACCGTGTGGCTGAACCCTTTCACCTCTGCACAACCCTTTTAAAATAACATTTAATGGTGGCACAACTGCTTTCATGTAGTTCAGCAAGAAAAACTTGACTTTTGTAATTAACTTCTGTTAATGCTCCAGTTGTGACATATTCTCTTTACTTCAATATAACGTCTCCTCATGGTGTTTAATCTATAATGTTCATATCCACCATTTGAGCTGGTCGCACATGCTCAATTCCATCTTCATCTGCCACCAGCTGTATCTACTATTAGTAGCTGTTACAGGAAGAGAGGGACAGCAGAAGGACACACCCCCATGTGTCATATAGGTGTTTTTACATAAATGCATCCTAAACCATATACTGATAAGTTATATAACAAACCAGTACTGAGTGTGCTCTCTGTTTGTCTGCTATCCAAATCTCCTGACTGCCCTGATACAGCTGAATTAATAGAGGTCTAAAGTCTGATGGCCTATGGGGGCCCAATGAGTGTCCATCTGAAATGTTCAGGATGGGGTTAAAGGGCTCCATACAACAACAACAAAAAAGAGAAAATCCATCTACAGGAGCAGTTTATAACAATGCTAGATATAAATCCCTCATAATAAGCCGGAAAAACAATTCTGACAAGTCAACATTAACCCCTTCCTTTCATTTTTGTGTTTTCGTTTCCTGACTTCCACAGCCATAACTTTTTTACTTTTCCATTCACATAGTCGTGAATGGAAAAGTAAAAAAGAGGAGGATGAGGCAGCCCTTTACCTCAGGGTTGTGAAGTAACTTGTCCTGCTGTGTGATTAGGACAGGTTTTGTGTGTACTAATAGGACAGCGGCCATTTTATTTCTCCTAATGATTGATCCCTAGACAAAATGAGCCATTATAACTAATGACAGGTATTTGGGAATATATTTATAATGAAGTAATATTTAAATATTTTCATTTTCTTATTTCCCGGAGAACCCCTTTAAAGTGGCCGTGGAAAAAATAAAATAAAAGTGGCCCCATGTTGTAAGGGGGTGCAAAATGACAGAAGACGGGACAACACAGGAGTGGAAAATACAGTCCCAGCAAAACCAAATACCACTGTGCAGCTGTCCTTCTGTTGTGGCCATCAATACGTGTCATTTTCTGTCCTCCTGCAGTTGTCTCTGATCAAAATATGGAGCAGGTTCTTAGGAGATAAGATACAGGCCACAGGAGATGAATTTAGTGGGCATATGTGGTCGCTGGTGGGATACATGAGTTTCTGATTCTTAGGCTTCATTCACACGACCGCATGTGTTTTGCAGTTCGCAAATTGCGGATCCGCAAAAAAAACGGATGACGTTCCGTATGGCATCCGTGTTTCCGTTTTTTTTGCGGATCCATTGTAACAATGCCTATCCTTGTCAGCAAAACGGACAAGAATAGGACATGTTCTATCTTCTTTGCGGAACGGAAATACAGACATACGGAAACAAAATGCACACGGAGTACCTTCCGTTTTTTTTTTGCGGAGCCATTGAAATGAATGGTTCCGCAAAAAAAACGGAACGGACACGGAAACGTAATACGGTCGTGTGAATGAAGCCTTACAGTGTTAATTACCACTGACAGCTCATTATCTATCTGACCAGCGGCAGAGAAGAGGGCTTAGACGGCCCCTTGGGCATCGGCCCACCGGAGGATTTCCCTGTAAGGTCTATGGCCAACCCGCCCAAGTTTCACATGGACCCGGAGGTGGGAGCCATACCTAACATACATTTATGGCATATCCACAGATGTCCACATGGTAATACTAAATATCGGTCTGTAAAAAGCTCAGTCTATATATCAATAACTAGACTAAAATATGTGAGATAGTTTACAGTAATGTGGGTGAAGCTCACTGAAGCTCTCAATTTGCAGACTATAGGAATGCTGATTTCTGTGTAGCTGTAAAGGAAACTGCAGACTAGGGTTGTCGCGGGTATCGATATTTCGATACTGAATCGATACTTTTATACCAGTATCGATTCGGTACCGGGATTTGCTCTTTTGCGATACTTTTCCTGGCGGATAAAATAAAAAACTCTCTTACCTCTCCTGCACCGCGGCTCCGCTCCGGCGCTCCTCTGTCCGCGTTGCACTGTCCTGACCACGTACAGCGTCAGGACGTAGAGCGCACACTCTGACCGGGAGGAGAAGACAGAGAGGCACAGTGGGATGATCTGAGGTCTGATGGGGGCATAGTGGGCTGATCTGAGGTCTGATGGGGGCACAGTGGGCTGATCTGAGGTCTGATGGGGGCACAGTGGGCTAATCTGAGGTCTGATGGGGGCACAATGGGCTGATCTGAGGTCTGATGGGGGCACAGTGGGCTGATCTGAGGTCTGATGGGGGCACAGTGGGCTGATCTGAGGTCTGATGGAGGCACACAGATTTTTGGGCGTTTTATTTTTTTTTTGGCGTGGTATCGAATGGTATCGAGTATCGCAATACTTTTTCTTGGTATCGAAATTGAATCAAAATTTTGGTATCGTGACAACCCTACTGCAGACTGTAAGTAAGTTTAATGCTCAGACACATGATGTGGGCTCAGAAAAGCTATAGAGGTCATATAAATCCTTCTGCAACTACCCACCTGATGGCAGGACCAGTTCCATTGTTTCCTCATCATATTCAAAATCTTTCTCATGTGGAAGTTCTCGGTCAGCCACTTCTATGTCTTCGTCTTCTTTATGATCTGGATAACTGGACCTATTACACAAGAAAACAAACAGTTGGAAGACAGATCCTTCAAGCGAAACTCAAGCTGTTACAGTCAAGTTGGTACTAAGTCTATTTCAGGAAGAAACAGACAACCAAAGACCCCCCCCCCATTCTGGTCATCAGTAGAGGTCCCAGCACTTTTCATCTTCCCTCTGGATAGGTGAGAAGTTGTAACTCTGAGGTAAATGTTTTGAAGCTGCTTGGGAATAACTGATTTTTGAATGTGTATTTTAATGAACCGGAACAAGAATTTAACAAAATCATTAAATGGGTTTTCTGTAGTGAAAAATGTATTTGTTCTTCATACCTGAAATCGTAAAAGTCTGCAAACTCCAGAGCAGCGTCTCCATCTGTGAAGAGCTTGCAGTGGCTCTTGTCATTCATGTGAGCTTGTACGGATTCTGTAGTGTAAAAGGATTTCCCCCTTTCATTACACCACAGACAAATCTTCCCAACACCAACCTTCTCACCTACAGGAGTAGGAAATAAGCAGTTAAATATACGGGCCACATCCACCACTTACATATAGATATAAGGTAAAGATACATGTAATCTGCAATGGAGACCTAGATCCCAATTGTCTGCCACATAGATTATCTCCATCAAGATGGCAGCCATCAAGTACAGTGGATGTGAAGAGGCTGATATCCCAGTTCAATTACACCACTCATTCAACAAGTCAACCTACCTAAGTAACGGATGAAACCTTTGAGATCCATGAGGTATTCAATGTCTGGAATAAAGAAGCTATGGACTTTGGTCATATGGGCGACATTCTTTACTAATGTGCGGGAGTGATGCAGGCAGAACAAGCAGTCTGTAATAGGGATGGCTCCAATGGGAGGAGTAGTGCCCTCAACTGCTGGTGCAGAACTGGCATCATCTGCTTCATTAACATCCTCCATCTCCTCATCACTGTCTCCTTCCTCCTCATCTGAATCCACGTCTTCCCAATCTGCAAAAATGAAAATGCACATACTTCAAATGAGCTTAAATGTTGCTCACTTTCAAGGTGATGCTTACGTTGTACTACAAGTAACCACAAAAGTGATCTGGGGGATGCAGGCCTTCTACTGTTACAGAGGAAATTAAGCTTTACCTAAATCTGACTGAAATCAAAGGCAGTCCATGTATAATGAATGGAAGTATTGGGTACAATTCTGGGCACAATGCAGACATAGCAGAGCTGGAGAGGGTTCAGAGGAGGGAAACTAAAGTAATAACTGGAATGGGTGGACTACAGTACCCAGAAAGATTATCAAATTTAGGGTTATTCACTTTAGAAAAAAGACGACTGAGGGGAGATCTAATAACTATGTATAAATATATCAGAGGTCAGTACAGAGATCTCTCCCATCATCTATTTACAGTATAGTGAGGAATTCAGCTATAACAAGGAGGCATCCTTTGTGTCTACAGAAAAGAAGGTTTCTACATCAACATAGAAGAGGATTCTTTACGGTAAGAGCAGTGAGACTATGGAACTCTCTGCCTGAGGAGGTGGTGATGGTGAGTTCACTAAGAGAGTTCAGGGGGGTTATTCTTTTCCCTGGCATCTATCTCAGGGGGTTTATGCCTTCCCCTGGATATACTGAATTGATGTATGTCTTTTTTCAGCCTTACAAACAATGCTAACATTTAATAGGGTTGACTGGTTGCTATAGGCAACACTGATAATGTTTTTATGGAGAGGGTCTTGAAGTCTAAACGTCTACCAAGAGTTCCTTAAAGCTGTATAATGACAAACCAAGTCAGGAGCACAGTGCATTACCTTCCTCCTCCTCCATGGAATCTTGAGTGTCGCCCTGAGCTGCCAGTTTCTTGGCTTGCTCTTCAAACCACTGTAACCTGGGTGGCTTGTCAGGCCTTAACCTGGCCTGCTGTTCTTCTTTGCCAGAATCCCTTTCTTGAGCCATGCTGGCTTTCTTTTTGGGAGAGGAGGCTGGTTGTGCCTTGACAGCCTGCTGAATAGCTACATTCATGGCATCTTTGTCGACATTCTCTGGTCTCATGCCTTTCTCTAGATTCTTCTCATTCAACATCTCAACCTTCTTAGTGATTGCTTCAGTTGCCTTCTTCTCTAGGTCCAAGTGCTTTTTGGATTTCAGGTGGTTTTCATAAGCATTGAATGTTGAGAACCTCTTGCTGCAGGCAGTACAGTAGGTGGCGGTTTCTTTGCTCTGCTCCTCCACCACAGCTCTTTGGGCAAGAACACGTTCTTGAAAATTTTCTGCTGTTACTGGCGGCATGTCAGCCACCTTCCTCTTCAGGTTGTATCTGTGCCAGTCTGTCTTATAATGAGCTCTCTGGATATCAGGATCAGCAAAAGCTACTCGGCATGTAATGCAGGTGTAGGAAGCCATTTTTACCCAAGGATTATTTCCTAGAAAACTGGACAAGAAATTGAAACAATTTAATGAGATTTCCCTTTGTGTTGCCATAGCAGAAAGCAAATCTCAAATACAAGATGATTCATGGTGTCCACTTTCACTTTTTATGCCTTTCTAATGGACGCTACCCCCAGAACCTCCCACTGTTCATTAGAAACAGAGGTATGGTGCACTGATCTCTGAAGAACCACAGGAGGTACAGGTCTTGTGTCCGTAATACAGGAGGAATACAGCATGTGCATTATACCTGTCTGAAAGTGGTCTTCGTTAACGCATTGCATTAGGTTTAGGAATCAACCATTTTTCATTAGTATTACAGTTCGTACAGGATGGAAAATGATATACTATATAATTCCTAATACTTAACTGCAAAAGGATGATTGTCACAATCTTGCGTTTTTTTGTGTTTCTTTAACACCATATACGAAGCATGTGTGGCTCGCCGTCACTGCTGCAGCACTTCCGGAAACACCGCAGAGCTGGCCGCTTGGCTGTTTCCATAACCTCCTCTCCCCTGTTTAGCACTTACGAGATGTGGACACCCCGTTAAATTATTTTCACATTGATTTTGTGTGTAAACGTCTGCTTGGATGTGAGTTTTATGTGCAAAATGTTTTTGTTTTTTTTTTTAAATGATTCCTTACATGAAGGTGGAAACGGTTGTCAATAGTCCGTCAATACAGCTGCAATCATCAGGTCGTCCGCTTTCAGAAAGGTTTTAGGGTTTCACTTACTTTTCAAAGACTGTATTTTGTAAGTTGTTACTATTTAAAAATCGGCAGCGTAAAACCAGATTTTTGGTCTTTCCAGTTCTGGTGATTTTATGAAGATACGTGCAGGTAACTTTAGGCCTAAGTGGTCTGCATCAACTCTGCACGTGTTTAGGTGCAGTCCATATAACTTTCTCACTGATCACACTTTTACCTACTAATATCAACGTTTATGCAATTTTCATGAATGACATTTTGATGAAGCAGTTTCTACTAACAGGAAAAAAAACGGAATGCATACGGAAAGTGTTCCTATCTTGCAGATCCGTTTTTCATGGACAGAAATAGGAAAAAGGACGTGTGAATGAGCTCTAAATCTCAAAGACGCTCTTTATTACAGGGGGTCTTGTCTAATGACATATCCACCTTGTATCATGCAGCCGCCACTAGAGGCTTATTATAATGCAGGGATGGCCAACCTGAGGCCCTCCATCTGTTGCAAACCTACAACTCCCAGCATGCCCACTCTGCCTATAGGTATCAGCCTACAGCAGGGCATGGTGGGAGTTGTAGTTCTACAATAGCTGGAGAGCCTCAGGTTGCCCATCCCCATTATAATGTATAACAGGATGGGGTTTGGTTGTCTCGAAGTCTTGTCACAGAATCAGTCAAAAATGCTAGAAAAAAAGTGGGCAGCATGTTATTTTGTCTGGTGTAATGACCCCATTACAGCCAAAGGTGTCCATCGGGTGCCATTAGTGTTCGTCATGCGAGGGATATTGCATGACATTCACCCAATGTTCCTAGTGTGGATATTCTGTTTTCACACTTTATGACCACTGCCACTTTCTTGCACAGATGCTGCTTTATGCTTTTCTATGACGGGTAATCAGGATCGGGCATTGGTAGAGTATGTGCAGCGCCTCCTGCTCAATGGGTAACAGAAGCGAGAAGTACCACTGGAGCCATCCTATTCTCTTGTACGTGAGTCGGGTGTAGATGAGCCTTTATCTACAGTATCATTATACAGCACTGCTATCTTTATTTATAGGGACTCCAGTGTGGACTTTGGAGCAATCTGGGTGACAATGATGGACTGACAACATCTCTTCATTATGTAAATTTGAGTTACAAATAAACCTATACTTTCTTTTTCCAAAAGTCAATACTGTGGTCCCTCAGGATATGATACTTTCCACATACAATGGTCTTTTCTGGGACATCAAGTTGAAACTAGACTCAACATACAATGCCTCAGAACCAACCAATCAACATGGCCATTTCACTGGTAGAACACCCTTACTGGGTGTTTAGTAGCTCTTCTGCAATACTACGTGCTCTGTACTGCCCCCTGTCTGTGGCAGGATGAGCTGCGACCTCTGGTACATCTATGTACTATGCAAGACCCTGAAGAAGCTCCTGCAGTCACCATAGAAAGTCATTTACAGCTTCTGACTTCTATTCCTGGTGGTTTGACGCAAGGACTTGCTTTATCTGTCTTGGTTATCTGCTTATTTTTATTAATGCTTCACTTTTTATTAATCTCGGATGCTATGGACTGAAATTACAATAGTTATAATGGTCGTCCCTGACCAATTAATATTGGAACTTGAGGAACCACTGTATATATTCTCATATGCCCAATGCAGGACTGTCACATCACCCACCATAAAACACTTTGATCGGCCTTTAGGGTCCTACACACAATTTTGCTCTGGTGGTTTATGTTCACTAAAAAGGCCATAGAAACGGATCACATTTTTCCTTCCATACTGCATGTGTTTTTTACAGCAGTATTTTCTAAACTGTGTGAATGTGTTTTTTTGTGTTTCTTTCCTACAGATAAGATGACAAATGGCAGAAAAAAAGTCAAAAGCTTCAACATGCTGCATTTTTAAACAAACTCCCAATCAAATAAATCAATAAAAACGCCAGTAACAAAAAACGCTTGTGTCCTGTGCGTTACAGCTCCCGGAGACTTTCAGCTAACATCTGGACATGGCAATCTTACAGCAAAGGTGCAAAAAAAGGCACCACACATAGTCTTTTCCTGTCATCAGCACATGTAAATAGCCCTTAGAGGGGATGGCCCACCTTGCCTTTGGTGGTATATCGCCAGGAAATGTCACCAATCACAGATAGGTCCGGTCCCATCTCTGGGACCCTCACCTTTCTCTAGAATGGGGCCCTCACACTGGTGGCATATGTCCCAGGTACCAGGACAATATGTCCTATTACAAACACATATGCCCTATCCACAAGATAGGGGTAAGGGGGTCATTTATCAAACTGGTGTAAAGTAGAACTGGCTCAGTTGCCCATAGCAACCAATCAGATTCCACCTTTCATTACTAACAGCTTCTTTGGAAAATGAAAGGTGGAATCTGATTGGTTGCTATGGGCAACCTTTACACCAGTTTGATAAATGACCCCCTAAGTGTCTGATCGACAGGAGTCCTAACCCTGGAGCCCTGCTAATAACAAGAACAGGGTCCCACGTTTGGAGCGGTGGTCAAACACACGCGCTGCCGTTCCACTCTATGGTGCTGTCAGAGATAGCCGAATACATGTGCTTTGCTACATCTGGCAGTCTCATAGACTTGAATGGAGCAGCAGCTCATACACGTGAAAACAGGGGAACATGGGGGCTTACCTTGTGGATAGAGGATAACTGGGTCAATCCCTTAAAGACACTGCAGTCTGTACATAGGGATTACACAAGTACAGAGGGGACGGCAGGGAAAACCGTGCGACCTCTCATTGTAAGTAATTCATGTCTGAAACCACCAGTGCTATGGATTTTTTTTTCTAGACTGGTAGCACTTGAGCAAGTTACTTCGGTGGAGATTATTATTTACATAAATCCCAATAAATACTGGAAATGGCTACTTATCAGTATAATGAGCTATAGATGTGTATAATTTATAATCCCTCTCACTCAATGCGGTTTTCCAATTTGTCCATGAAAAATGTTGACCTGAAGAAGAGGTGAGCACTGCTGTGATCTGAGAGCAGCAGGGAAAGAGAGGGAAGGACAGAGATGGGGGAACAGCATTCATTCGGAGGCATGCAAATGTTTCATTCTACACAAATAACTGATCTGTGGAAAACATCACTGGAGAGATGGAATAACCCTTTAAATCCATGTCTATGATGGGGATCTGGAGCTGTGGATCAGTAAACCCCCGCTCAGACTGCAGTACAGGTATATCGCACAGAAAGTTTGAACTATTTCCTGCAGAGTGCTGGCAATAAAGGTTATTAGGGGGCTAAGAGACAGGAGGTACCAAGGTTATCCACATCTTCTCCCAAACTGTTAATCTGGAATTTAGACTGTGAGCTCCGACAGGGACTAGTGTGAGGACAATCCCTATACAGAACATGTTGACGCGCTATATATATATATATATATATATTAGTGTAGTGGGAGAGCGTATAACGTCACATCCTAATACCTCTAATTATTATAGTAAGGTATAGTATAGTATGGCTCTTATATACTGTAATTAGGTAAGTGACTACTCACGTCCACAGCTCTGTCACGTTTCCTAAGCTTACTTCCTACTTCCGGTAGAACCATAGACATGTGCGAGTCTAGAGCGCCCTGTGACGTTTCTACCGCTCACGTGGCGAATCTTTTTAACCATATTGGATTCGGGCAAGCTTGATCGTATTCTGCCACCTGCTGGTCAGTTCAGAGAATGCAGTCTCGGAGCGTTTTCTAATTTCACACCGCTCGTGAAGCGGGGTCACATCAGCATGTATTGGAATGAAGATGATACCTATGTAATAATGTAATGTAATGTGTAATAGGAGAACCGCTCTGCAGCCTTTGTCATAGGGAGCTGTTTTAAAACAAAGAGTGACATAAATGCATCCACGGAAGACAACTGGGTACAGCCTCTTTTTATTTCTATTGTTTTGCTCAGGCAACCAAAACAACAGAAGTGTATTTTTCCCATTAAATGACAGAAACAAGTGGTGCCCAATGGATCCTTTCTATTATAATGGGGTTCGTCGGATTTTTGACAGGGAGCCGAGATTTTTTAACAGAATATGTGATAGAGACTCCTAACAGAACTAGCAAGGCAGACACCATTTACAGTACCTGCACACGTTGCCGGTGATGTGTGCTTTTTCCTTGTGGATTTAAAACCGCAGTGTAATACAGTACCAACAAAGTAAATGAGATTTGCCAAATCTCATGTACACATTGCGTATTTTGTAGGCATGGTATGATTCCACACCTTATACATCAGGGCTGGCCAACCTGTGGCTCTCCAGCTGTTGCAAAACTACAACTCCCAGCATGCCCAGTCTGCCTACAGCTATCAGCCTACAGCAGGGCATGGTGGGAGTTGTAGTTTTACAACAGCTGGAGAGCCTCAGGTTGGCCAGCCCTGTTATACATAGTGGTTTTCCCCATAGACTTCAAGGAGGTAAACTGAAACACTGAACAAAATCGCAGACAAAACTGATTCAAATTGTGTGCAAAACCATCAGTATTTCCCTGAACGGATCCTGGCTCATTCTGCATTATTCATGTGAAATAAGCCTAAGGGGTCATGCACACAAACGTATTTTCTTTCTGTGTCCGTTCCGTTTTTTTTGCGGACCGTATGCGGAACCATTCATTTAAATGGGTCCACAAAAAAAAAGAGAGGGTACCCCATGGGCATTCCGTTTCTGTATGTCCGTATTTCTGTCCTATCATTGTCCACATTACGGACAAGGATAGGACTGTTCTATTAAGGGCCAGCTGTTCCGTTCCACAAAATATGGAATCCGCGTGGACGTCATCCGTATTTTTTGCGGAACGCAAAATACAAACTTCCGTGTGCATAAGCCCTAACAGTAAAATAAATCTTATCCGCACATTGCAGAACTAGTCCAAAACAATATCTGTGCATTGTAGCTTTTACATTTCAATTCATGCTGTGGAAATACGCTGTGGGTTTCACCCCTTGCAATGCAGATTGCAGCTTCATGTAGATTTTTGCTGCTGTGGAGTACAGTGCAATAAACCTTCAGCTGGTTAAAAGGCATAAAGGGGTTACTTCACAGACAGGTTTTGTTCTGGCCAAAAAAATGCTCAAAAACCACATGACTAAATATTGTCATATAGCTGCTCAAAAAAGCGACTTGCCACTATTTTTACGCCTACAATAGTCACAGGTTCCTTTAATAAATGACCCCCATAGACTTTCTATTGATCTTGTGCAGACACACAGCACAGTTCTAGAGATGAGCAAACCTTTTGAGATTTTGTTTGCTTCAGGTTTACAAACTTTTTCAATAAAACAAGCAAAGTTGCTCTAATTTCCCTGAAAATTGGTATATTATAATTCTCTATAGTCTCCTAGGACTAGAATTTTGTATTCCTCCCCCTTTCCCAAAGCTCCTGAATGCAATGACAGCAATAATTGACGGTATTAACAAAAAGCGTCGTATGATATGAAACATGTTGGCAGACAGCGGCATGATGGCAGAGGCAGCAGTTACAATATGGTATTGATGATCATAGTAGGATGGCAGACAGCGACAGTGGCATGATGGCAGCAGCCATACAATATGGAACATAATGGTAGGCAGGCAACTTGATGGTAGACAGCAGCAGTGGAAAAATGTGGCACCATCAGCAAGACCAGATCTAATCATCTGCCCCAGCTGGAGGAGTGTCAAAATCATCCCTGATCCATGCCTCATTCTTTTTGATGTTTTGGACACTGCTGGAGGACAACTTGGCCAGTTTAAGCAACTTGCTGGTCAAGAATAGTTTTCTCATGGCCACACATTTATTTATGGACGCTTCATGATAGTTTGGAGGACAAAGAGGAGGAGAAGTCTGAGCAGGAGAAGAAGCAGCTGATAATGATTACATGGACACTTTACTCTTGGGGATGCAGGTTGGCTGCCACAAAGAAGACTAGGTGAAGGAGAACAGACTTGTTCTGATTGGGAATGCAGGCCGGTTCTATTTTCCCATAGGATGCAGCGATGCTGCCTCATGTGCTGCAGTAGAGCCCAGCTACCTATGTTTGTGTTTTGGCTTATTTTAATCCTGCAGATCTTGCACACGGCTGTGGTTTTGTGTGCCAGCCTTGAGTAGAAAAAACGCTATACAGATATTTCTTGCACAGAGCTAGAGGCAGCTAAGTTTGGCTTAGGTCTGGGACATTTTGAGCCTGCACCCACAATATCAGTGGCATCACCAGTTCCCAAGCTGGCCACAATAGAAGCAGATCTGGAGGTTTTGGCCATTCAGTGCCTTAAAGAGGACCTTTCACCACTCCTGACATGCCTGTTTTAATAGCTTCATGCATTCCCCATGTAATAGCAAGTCTGGAATATCTATTATTATGTCTGTATGTTGTGCCATTCCTTTATTATTTCTACTAGAAGTTATGAATTAATTGCTATTGGCCTTCAGTAAGGGTACAGAGGGGAGGTAACAAGTTGGGGGTGTGTACCTGCACAGTCTGACTCTATCCAATCAGTGCTGCCATTTTCAGACCGTACAGGTACACACTGGTTACCTCCCCTCTGTACCCTTACTGCAGACTGCTAGCAATTCATTCATAACTTCTAGTAGAAATAATAAAGGAATGGCACAACATAAAGCCATAAGAATAGATGTTCCAGAATTGTTATTACATGGGGAATGCATGAAGCTATTAAAACAGGCATGTCAGGAGTGGTGAAAGGTCCTCTTTAACTCTTTGTTGCCACAACGGCCAGGACCCTTCTCCTCTAATGTCTCCTTCTCAGCACCCCGATCCGGTTCCCAGATGCTGTCCGACACACAATCATCATCATAGTCCTCATGTAGAACTGTGGCCTACTACTACTACTTCTGGCCAGATAGCTGGTGCTGCTACTACCCACATTCTGGCTTTGGAAGAACAATGCCTGGGTATATCATTTTGAACTCCACCATATTTCAGACATTTTAATATGAGGTATAATTAAGATTCACGATTTCCCTAAATGAAAAGTCACAGGTTTGGTACACAGTCATACAAATTATGTAACGGTTATAACAAAATTGCAAGTGTGTTTCCTGTAATTTAAACACAGAGGCCCAATTAAATGTCCTTCCCCTTCTATGCACACAATGAACACTGCTAATGGCAATTTACTTTAGGAATATTTCTTTACTATTAAAACACACAATGCAAACGATGTAATGCAATTATTTCCCCCCACCTCCACCAATATAAAAATGCAGGAAAGGCCGGTAAGATTTCTGTCTACTGTGTTAGGCTATTTTCACACTTGCGGCAGCCCGGATCCGGCAGCACCCTTCACCTGCCGCAGGGACATGTGTGGAGCCGGAACCGCACTCCGGCCCCACACATGTCACACAGTACATACATACACACAGACACACACACATATACACATACATACTTACATGCTCCCGTCAGGTCTCCAGAGCGCCGGAGGAGCAGGACGGCGCACACATAGGACGATTCCCCACAGCGCCCTCTGCTGGGCGCCTGGTGGAATCGTCATCTGTGCGTGCCGTCCTGTTCCTCCTGCGCTCTGGAGACCTGCCGGGGAGCATGTAAGTATGTATGTGTATTTGTATGTGTATATGTCTGTGTATGTTTATGTGTATGTCTATGTCTGTATGTGTGTATTGTGTGTATGTGTGCAGGTGACGGATCCGTCATGAACTCCATTGAAAGTCAATGGAGGACGGATCCGTTCACCATTGTGTCACACCAAACGGATCCGTCCCCATTGACTTGCATTGGGGGTCATTCCGGATCCGTCTTGGTGCGGATGCCTGGACCGGAGAGCAAACCGCAGCATGTTGCGGTTTGCTCTCCGGTCTGAAGACGGAACGGAATGCTTTCAGGAGCATTCAGTTGTCATCAGTTCAGTTTTGTCCCCATTGACAATGAATGGGGACAAAACTGAAGCTTTTTATTTCGGTATTGAGCCCCTATGACGGAACTCAATACCGGAATTATAAAACGCTAGTGTGAAAGTAGCCCTATCTGCGTGTAAAACCTTAGATAAAAAAAGGCCTTTCTTTACTATTAAGACACAAGTTACAAATTTGCAATGCAATTATTCCCCATCCCTCCTACACCACCAATATAAAGATGCAGACTGGTAAGATTTCTGTCTACTGTGTTATTTGATTTTAAAAAGACCTTTCTTTACTATAAAGACACATGCTGTCTTTAAACCCGTTATCGGCCTTTCATGTATCATTATATTGCTGGTGGGGGGGGTAATAATTGCATCAAAAGTTTGAAACGTGTGTCTTAATAAAGTAAAGAAAGGTCTTTTTTTGAAACTACATTTTTAAGTTTAGACAACACAGTAGACAGAAATCTTACCAGCTCCTGCATCATTATATTGGTAGTTTTAGGAGTAATCACATTACAAGTTTGCTACGTGTGTTTTAATAGTAAAGAAACATCGCTTTTGAATGTATATTTTTGAACGCAAATAACAGTAGACAAACCTGCTTTTCCTGCATTGTTATATTGGTGGTGTCTGTGTGTGTGTGTGGGGGCAGGTGATAATAGCATTAGAAGTTTGCAACATAAGTAACTGACAAGTAACACAGTAAAAGAAATCTTACCTCCCTGCATCGTTATATTACAAATGATGTTTTAATATATGCAAATGAGCCTCTTGGAGCAACAGGGGCATTGGTGTTACTCCTGGACGCGCTGCTCTCTCTGCAACTGCCATGCCCTCTGCACTTTGATTGACAGAGCCAGGCAGTGAAAACGTAATCACGCCTTGTCCTGACTTTTCCTAAAGTTCTATAACAGAAGTTAAGTTTACTGGTCTATAATTACCTGTGGAATAACTAGAGCTCTTTTTGAATATGGGCACCACATTTGCCTTGCGTCAGTTACTTAGCACTGTACCAGTCGCTAGAGAATCTCTAAAAATTATGAATATGGGCATAGCAATAATTGAACTGAGTTCTTTAACTGAACTCTGAGTGCAATCCATCTGGACCTGGAACCTTGTTAACATTCACCTTATTTAACCCCTTAATGACAGGGCCATTTTGCATCTTTGTGACCAGGCTTATTTTTGAAAATCTGACATGTATCACTCTAAGTGGTAATAACTTTGGAACACTTTTACTTATCCAAGCCATTCTGAGATTGCTTTCTTGTGACACATTATACTTCATGGCAGTCATAAATTTCAGTCAATATATGTCACCTTTATTTATGAAAAAATCCCAACTTTACCAAAAATTGTGAAAAATTCACAATTTTCAGAATTTCAATTTCTCTGCTTTTAAAATTGAAAGTGATACCTCATAAAATATTTATTATTTAACATTCCCCATATGTCTACTTTAAGTTTGCATCATTTTGTAAATGTCATTTTATATTTTTGGGACATTAGAAGGCTTAGAATTTTAGAGGCAATTCTTAAAATGTTTAAGAAAATTTCCAAAACTCACTTTTTAAGGACCAGTTCAGGTCTGAAGTCACTTTGTGGGGCTCACATAGTAGAACCCCCCATAAATGATCCCATTTTGGAAACTACACCCCTCAAGTTACTTAACACTGATTTTATAAACTTTGTTAACCCTTTAGGTATTCTACAAGAAAATGGAGATGAAATTTCTAAATTTCACTTTTTTGGCATATTTTCTATTTTAGTCCATTTTTTCTTTAACACATCTAAGGTTAACAGCCAAACAAAACTCAAATATTTATTACCCTGATTCTGCAGTTTACAGAAACACCCCACATGTGGTGGTAAACTGCTGTATGGGCGAATGGCAGGGGGCAGAAGGAAAGGAGCGCCGTATGCTGGACTGGTTTTTAGACACCATGTCCCATTTGAAGCCCCCCAGATGCACCCTATCATGCAAACAATCAAAAAGTGACCCCATTTTGGAAACTATGGGATAAGATGACAGTTTTATTGGTACTATTTTGGGGTACATATGATTTTTAATCGCTCTATATTATTTTTTTTGGGAGGCAAGGTAACCGAAGAATGGGTGTTTTGGTACTGTATTTCTTTTTTGTTTTTTATCATGTTCATCTGACAGGTTAGATCATGTGGTATTTTTATAGAGCAGGTTGTTACGGACGCAATGATATCAAATATGTCTACTTTCTTTGTTTGTTTGTTTCAGTTTTACATAATAAAGCATTTTTGAGGAAAAATATGTTTTTGTGTCTCCATTTTCTGAACGCCTTTTTTTTTTTTTTCTTCTGATCGTCTTGTGTAGGGGCTCATTTTCTGCAGGAAGAGTTGAAATTTTTATTGGTACCATTTTTGGGTACATATGATTTTTTTGATTATTCATTATTACACTTTTTGGGGCAAGGTGACCCAAAAATTGGTAATTTTGGCACAGATTTTATTTATTCATTTTTACTTCATTCACCTGAAGGGTTGTGTCATGTGAGATTTTTGTAGAGCAGGTTGTTACGGACGTGGCGATACCTAACATTTGTACTTTTTTTTATTTATTTAAAGGGGTTGTCTCATCTTGCCTAATGGGGGCATATCGCTAGAATATGCCCCCATTGTCTTATAGGTGCGGGTCCGACCGCTGGGACCCGCACCTATATCGAGAACGGGGCCCCGAAAGCGAACGGGGGCGCACTGCGCATGCGCAGCCGCCTCCATTCATTTTCAATGTGGCCGGCGAAGATAGCCGAGCGCTGGCTCGGCTATTTCCGTCGGCTCCATAGAAATGAATAGGAGCGGTGGCCGCGCAAGCGCGGTGCGCTCCCATTCATTTCTATGGGGAGCCGGCTTGGTGGTGGCCGGACCGGAGTCCTCCAGCCACCACCTTGCGGGGCCCCGTTCTCGATATAGGTGCGGGTCCCAACGGTGGGACCCGCACCTATAAGACAATGGGGGCATATCCTAGCGATATGCCCCCATTAGGCAAGATGAGACAACCCCTTTAAGGTTTACACAATAATATCATTTTTGAAACAACAAAAAAATCATGTTTTAGTGTCTCCATAGTGTGAGAGCTGTAGTTTTTTTTTATTTTTTGGGCGATTGTCTCAGGTAGGGGCTAATTTTTTGCGGGATGAGATGACGGTTAGATTGGTACTATTTTGGGGGGCATATGCCTTTTTGATCGCTTGGTATTAAGATTTTTGTGATGTAAGGTGACAATTTCAAACAATGGCTTTTTTGACATAGTTTTTTTTTTTTTTTTACTGTGTTCCTCTGTGGGGTTAAAGAGGCTCTGTCACTAGGTTTTAACCTATGTATTTAAATACATAGGTTAAAACCCCTTGACTTCTACAGTTAGAACATACCTTTATTGCAGAGTACAGCGCAGCGGTTGTGCTGAAAAAAGACCTTTAATCTTTATGTTAATGAGCCTTCGGAGCACCGGGGGGCGGGCTCTTTCTTCCTGAGCACCGCTTCTTCACCGCCCCCCGGGTCCCGAGGCTCTCTCCGATGCCGACGTCCACGCCCCTCTGAAAATTGATTGACAGCGCTAGGCCGTTTGGCCTAGCGCTGAAATCCCGCCGGCGCATGCGCAGAAGCGCTTGCAGTGCCGAACACCGCAAGCGCTTCCATCCTTGTGCGCACGCGCCGTCACTTCCGGGTTCAGCGAAGTGACGGCGCGTGCGCACAAGGATGGAAGCGCTTGCGGTGTTCGGCACTGCAAGCGCTTCTGCGCATGCGCCGGCGGGATTTCAGCGCTTCGCCTAGCGCTGTCAATCAATTTTCAGAGGGGCGTGGACGTCGGCATCGGAGAGAGCCTCGGGACCCGGGGGGCGGTGAAGAAGCGGTGCTCAGGAAGAAAGAGCCCGCCCCCCGGTGCTCCGAAGGCTCATTAACATAAAGATTAAAGGTCTTTTTTCAGCACAACCGCTGCGCTGTACTCTGCAATAAAGGTATGTTCTAACTGTAGAAGTCAAGGGGTTTTAACCTATGTATTTAAATACATAGGTTAAAACCTAGTGACAGAGCCTCTTTAAGTCATAGTAGTAGGCTATTAGGGACGTGGCAATATCTAGGGTATTTTATTATTTTATTTTATTTATTTTTACTCAATTATAAATGTGCGTATATGGAAAAAAAGATTCGTTTTTTTACATTTTTCATTTTTTTTACACTTTTTTTTTTTTACACTTTTTTGACTCAGACCCACTTGGTTCTTGAAGATCCAGTGGATCTGATGTCTCTATAATACACTGCAGTACACTATATAGTGTACTACAGTGTATTTTTTATTTACACTAAGCCTGTTCAGGCTCCTGCCTTTAGCTATATTTTTATAAGAATTTGTGAAAATGATGAAATGTCCTATAAATGTCTGTTCTATTCCTGATCTAAGGATTTAGGCTTTTAGTTGAGATGACTGTGTACTGCCCTTTATGTCCAGTGCATGTTCTCTCTGATGCTTTATGTTTCCTCTGAGCTCATGTTTGGAGAGGTTAGCTGCTCTCATGGCTTCTATCTGCTGATGTAAAACACCTAGAGCCTTATGTATGAAAACTGTCTAGGTGTAGACGTTTCTTTGTTGCCCATAGCAACCAGCCAGAGCTCCCCTTTCATTTCATATAGTGCTCTGGAGAAATGAAAGGGGAGCTCTGATTGGTTGCTATGGGCAACAAAAAAAGTTTTAGACCTAGACAGTTTTCATACATCAGGCCCAGAGGCATAGCTACTGGGGGGAGAGGGGGGGGCAGGGGAGGCGATGCTCTGGGCCCAATACCTCTGGGGGGGCCCAGCAGGGATGGCCTTAGTACAATCAGGCGAATACAAGTGAGCGCTTCCATTATGGAGTCTGATGGGGGCACATTAAGCCGATCTGAGGTCTGATGGGGGCACATTCTGCTGATCTGAGGTCTGATGGGGGCACATTCTGCTGATCTGAGGTCTGATGGGGGTACATTCTGCTGATCTGAGGTCTGATGGGGGAACATTCTGCTGATCTGAGGTCTGATGGGGGCACATTAAGCCGATCTGAGGTCTGATGGGGGCACATTAAGCCGATCTGAGGTCTGATGGGGGCACATTAAGCCGATCTGAGATCTGATGGGGCACAATACGCTGATCTGAGGTCTGATGGGGGCACATTAAGCCGATCTGAGGTCTGATGGGGGCACATTAAGCCTATTTGAGGTCTGATGGGGGCACATTAAGCCAATCTGAGGTCTGATGGGGGAACATTCTGCTGATCTAAGGTCTGATGGGGGCACATTCTATTGATCTGAGGTCTGATGGGGGCACATTCTGCTGCTCTAAGGTCTGATGAGGGCACATTCTGCTGCTCTGAGGTCTGATGGGGGCACAATACGCTGATCTGAGGTCTGATGGGGGCACAATACGCTGATCTGAGGTCTGATGGGGGCACATTCAGCTGATGTGAGGTCTGATGGGGCACAATACGCTGATCTGAGGTCTGATGGGGGCACAATACGCTGATCTGAGGTCTGATGGGGGCACAATACGCTGATCTGAGGTCTGATGGGGGCACATTAAGCCGATCTGAGGTCTGATGGGGGCAAGGGACTGGTAGTTTAGTGATGTAAAAGCTGGGGACAGATTTCCTTTAACATAGGAGTCCCCTTTTTTACTCCTATTAATCCTATATTTTCCTGCATTATGTGGTAGAGTATTTAGAGTAGGGTATGTAGAAAGTCTATTGTACTGTACTTAACAGCATAGATGATCTAGCAGTTTATATAGTCATCTTGCTAATACAGTATTATAACCACAACTAGTAGTATGTGCCTGTGAAGTTGGAAATGTGCGTTTGGGAAGCCAATAAGTGGGGGGCCCACTCAAGTATGTTTCGCCCCCCCATGTGCTGAACCTCTAGCTACGCCTCTAATTAGGCCCTAAGTGAGCTGTACCCAGAGAAGCCTGATAGATTACAAACTGTTTTTGTCATGACTTATCTGTACTATTGATTTTATGCAAATTTGTTTAAAGTTATCACTTAAACATGCTCCATGTATGAGGGAGTAGGAGTCGGAGTCGGAGTCGGGAGTCGGAGTCGGGGTGAGGGGGAATTGAGGAGTCGGAGTTGGAGTCGGGGCTTTGGCTTACCAACTCCACAGCCCTGATGGTAACCATCGGGACGCTGCCACAGCAGAGCAGCGTCCCGATGGGAGGGGGAGGGATGGGGCATGGAAGGGGTTAAACAGCCGACATCACTGCCAGCAGCGATGTTGGCCGTTACAGTAGATTGTCAGCTGTATGTTATAGCTGACAATCTAATACTGCTTCGGCCATCCTGAAATTGGGGGAGATTGTATTACTTACATGCTGCGGGCGGGGAGGGGAGGGCAGGGTCCCGCTCGGCCATCCTGAACATTTAAAACATAGCAGCGCAGCCCCGATCTCCTCAAGGAGATCGGAGCTGCGCTGCTGAATACTGCGATTGGTCAGTCAAATCTGACTGACCAATCGCAGGGATTCTAAGGCAGGGACCACTGTGATTGGTCCCCTGCAAGGTGCCCGGACAGCTCTGCTGTCCGTGACACCCGTTTACATGCAAGTGTCACTGCAAGTGTACTTGCAGTGACACTTGGAGCTCATGACGTATTGTGCACGATATGATGCGGTAACTAACACCACAACATGACGTACATAGTACATCATTAGTCATTAAGGGGTTAACTTACTTTGGACCACATCTACAGTTAGCCAGTTGAGTATATTACTGGATGTCCTGGCACCACCAATATCAGCCCCTTTCTCTTCTTTTGTATATACAGAGCTAAGAAAAAGAAAAAAAAACATTTAGTAACTGTCGTATCTATATCCTCAGTGACCCCCGCTTCTTTTACCATTATTTAGGAGACCTACCTTACCATTTTTATATTTTTAAAAAATGGATTTTTTTTGGCTCTCTTTTGCTGTTCAGAAGTCCTTTGTAAATTTCAAAGGCTATAGCTGATCCCTCAGATTTGAATTTTTTAAATGCCCTTTTTTGTCATTTATTGCCTCTTTTACAGTAGCTGTAAGCCATGTGGGGTATAATTTTAGCCGTTTATTTTTACCTACAGGAATACATTTTGCAGTGTAATTACACTGTGGATTTAAAGCTCTCTCATTTACTGTATCCCCTGTACTATTATATGACAATAGATACTCCCAGTCTATGCCTTAAAATGCTGCCCTCACCCCTAGTAAATTGGCCTTTTTGAAATTCTGTGTTTTTGCTCTCCCAGCCAGAGTTTGCTTATTATAGTTCAGGGGGAGATACCATTACTGTATTTTTACCCTATAAGACACACCTGCCCATAAGACGCACCTATGTTTTTAAGGAGGAAAATAAGAAAAAAAATATTTTTCATCAGACCTCAGCTTAGAGCCCCAATCAGACCCCAATTTTAATCAGACCTCAGAACAGACCCCCAATCAGACCTCAGATTAGACCCCAATGTTAATGCGACCCCCAATCAGACCTCAGATTAGACCCCAATGTTAATAAGGCCCCTATTTAGACCTTAGATCAGATCCCCAATCAAAAATTTTAGCAGATGCGCTATTTTTATAAGAACCCCAATCAAAGCTCAGATCAGACCTCCATGTTAATCAGACCTCAGATCAGAGAAAAAAAAAAACTACTTACCTCTCCTGCTCCAGATGCCGCTACTGCTCCTGAGACCCGGCTGTCTTCCTGGTCTTCTTGCAGCGCTGTGCTGTGACCTGACACCGCACAATGTGAGGTCACAGAGCACGCCGACCTCCTCATGCTGTGTGCAGGACACAGCATAGCGAGCGGCCAGGAAACGCTGAGTATAGAGCCTACATGGGGAGTGCCGCATTCACCACTGCCCGGTCCTCCTGTACTAATGAGCTCTACCTTAATGGTATTCGTCCCATAAGATGCAATGACATTTCCCCTTCAATTTGGGGGAAATAAGTGTGTCTTAGGCTACATTCACACGTGCTTTTTGTGGGCTCCGAGCCACATATTTCTATGCGGCTCAGATCCGGACCCTTTCATTTCTATGCAAAAGATGCAGACAGCACACCGTGTGCTGTCCGAATCTGTTGCTTTGTGTCGCAGCGCTGCAAAAAGAATAGAACATGTCCTATTCTTGTCTGCAATTGCGGACAAGAATAGGCATTTCTATGATAGCAGCGGCATGTGTAGTCCGCAAACTGCGGAACGCACATGGGCCATTATCAGTGTTTTGCGGATCCGCAATATGCGGATCCGCAAAACACAACTGTCATGTGAATGTAGCCTTATAGGGAAAAATATGGTATATTGTGGTCACTATTACCTAGTGTTTTCCGAACAGACACATTCCCAACAATCTCTGCCTCATGGGTAATTACCAGATCCTAAAGAGGGTTGCCCCTAGTGGGATGTTCTACAATCTAGCCCATAAAGTGGTCCTGCAACAAGTTGAGGAATTTTCTCCCTTTTGCAGTTGAGGCAGAACCATGACCCCAGTCAATGTCTGGGTAGTTAAAATCTCCCATTATGTCCACTGTACCAGCCGGCGCAGCCCACTCTATTTGGTTATATAGCCAAACTTCTGTTTCCTCAGTAATGTTAGGGAGTCTATAGATTACACCAGGATTATTATTTCTGAGTTTATTTCCCTTTGTAATTCCACCCATAAGGGTGAATGATGATAAAACATCATCACCATCCTCACCCACAATTGCCTCTTTCACACTCGCCTTCATATCATTCCTCACATACAGGCACACACCACAGCCTTTTCTATTTCCTTATGAGTATAAAATCCTGAATATTTACAGCCCAGTCATGTGCAGAGTCCAACCATGTCTCAGCCACCCCAACTGTATCTATATGTTCCTCTAGTACCATAGACTCCAGCTCCCGCATTTTGCTTGCTAGACTTCTGGCATTTGTAAACATGCATTTTGATTTACTATTTAATTTCCAACATTCAGTTCTCAGAATGTGAATAAAAGAGAAGAGATTTTTGGGGACTTGGTTTTATATTGCTGGTAACAGGTTTATGTTAAAGTCACAGAAAATAATGCACTATAGCAATAGATGCAAATATAACATATGGACTAAGCCCTCACTCTATTGATAAAATCTGAGACTCTTAGCCAATATATTTTGATCAATATATTTGATCTGTGCCCACCTACCCAGCGCCACGGTGATCTCAGGTCAGGCAGGTCCTATGCTAAACCTACCTATGCCGTTTGGCATCTATGTTTAGGTGCGCAGACCCTGCACATATAGGCGTGTTGCTCCTAGTTACCTCTGTGTGCATCAGCAACCAATGAGAGGAGGAGCACACACACCTATATGTACCACCTTAATCAAGGTCGCCTCTTAGATAGGTGGGGCAAAAGTGCACATGAATGCTACTCCCAGGATAGAAGTGCATTCACATCTGAAGATGCCACTCCTTCGGGACAAATTAAAAAAAATCATGTAAAAAAGATACAAAACATCCTGCACGATATGATAGTAAATATGCAGATGTGCAAGGCTACATTTATAAAGTCACAGAAAGTAATGCACTATAACAATAGATGCAAACAACATATGGACTAAGCCCTCACTCATAAAATCATAAAATCTGAGACTCTTAGCCAATATATTTTGATCAAAACACGTCTGTGCCCACCTATCCAGCGCCACGGTGGTCTCAGGTTCAGGCAGGTCCTACTCTATACCTACCTATGCAGTTGTGCATCTATGTTCAGGAGAGCAGACCATGCACGTT
Source organism: Rhinella marina (assembly GCA_900303285.1). Taxonomy (NCBI): domain Eukaryota; kingdom Metazoa; phylum Chordata; class Amphibia; order Anura; family Bufonidae; genus Rhinella; species Rhinella marina. The sequence continues at coordinate 84,990 of ONZH01017936.1, forward strand.
TATGTTATCAGCAGCTGTGATTTTTTTATGGGTGAACAGTTCTACCCAGTCACCTCCCTACTTTCCTCACTAACCCCAACCCCCACTAAATCCCTAATGTTCCCTCTTATATCCTACTCTCTATCTACGCTTTCTATACCCTTATTGGTATGACTCCCATCCCTCCCCCAAAATCCTAGTTTAAAAACTCCTCCAACCGTCTAACCATTCTTTCCCCCCGCACAGCAGCACCCTTCCCATTAAGGTGCAGCCTTTCCCTACTGTAGATCTTGTAGCCGACCGAGAAGTCGGCCCAGTTCTCCATGAACTCAACCCCTTCTTTTCTGCTTCAGCTTCTCAGCCACTTATTTAATTCCCTAAGCTCCCACTGTCTCTCTAGTGACTCTCGTGGCACTGGTAGTATTTCTGAAAACACTACCTTGAAGGTCCTGGACACCAACAATATTGCAATGCAGGAAAGGTGGTAATATTTCATATGTCACTGATAAAAAAAATGGTTTTATTGACACAAAATGCTTTTGCTATGATGCAACACGTTTATAAAAAAAGCAGAAAACTGGGGTGTTGTGCTGGCAATAAGTCTATGTAGAAACTTGAGGTTTTGAAAAGAAAAGACAGCCATCTCTCTGTCAAATGAAAAAAAAATGTTCTTGCAGGTGGCTAATTTTGTAACACAGAACTGCTAGAATGAGAACAACTGTATTATTAAGCACTGTGCCCCAGCCCCTAACTCCCTCAAATCTTTCCCTGATCAAAGTACCTAGTATTCTAAACAATTATTTCTTTCTATTCTTTCCCTACACTTTCCCAGTTACACTGGAATACTGTGTAAAAATGTTTTCTTTCAGACACTGCATAGACCCATCTACCCTCATCAACAGCTCAACACAGAATACAGTCTGCTTATTCTACACAGGCATCTCAAAACCTGCTTCCACCCCTGATTGGCTGATGAGGCTGTTTTTCAGCCTCTGAGCCAATCAGGGCAAACCTTCACCCTCCACTACCTCCCAAGGTCATGTGAGCATCCTTCTTCCTCTCTCGTGGTTTTACTGGATTCATCCACAGTGAATCTGAAAAGCTTTAAGTTTGTTTTGTGGATACATTTTTGTGAAATTGTAACAAACCTGGTTCACTACAAATTGACTCACTCTTCCTTACACAGTACTACACAATCTACACAGATTCTATCAGGTGCTCCCAGGTAGCGGTATCTCTGACTTCACATCTACTGCGCCCACAATTATCAGTTATAGTATCTCTTCCATGTGAAACACAATATTGCACCAAGGCTCTTATATAATGTTTGCTTACAGGCTGCAGAATGTAAGAACACCGACCAGTCTTTTTTACAGGCTTTATCCACTTTCCAGGTGCACGGACTAAGGTAGTCATTTTTTAAGACCAGCGTTTTAGACGCAGATCTTAATACCCCTTTAGCTGGCGGCGTAACCACCATCTGTCTAAATCTACGCCAGCTCCCTAAAACAGGCGTAGAAAATGATATATAGGCCCACCCACACCACACCCCTCTTTTAGACCTAGGGTGAGTGAAGAAAAGTCACAGATTGTGGCGAAAAGTCTTATTCCTACCCCTCAGCTCCTTCTCCAATTCCTCTGTGGTATTTGGCTTTAGATGCCTTAGCTAATCCCTGAGGTGTTGTGCACCTGTGGGGGTATTGAGTAGATATTAGGAAAACATTATTTAACCTTATAGTGAACTATATATCTATGCAAAGCTTCAAGATGGCGCCTGCATCCTGTACACCACCCTGGAATGCAAGGAGAAGTTCCCATGGGAACCTCAGCCCACATGAGGATTGACCAATTAACGAGAACCTTGTGCCTTATCAAGCTTCAAGCTGCCCACCTATATTTTGTGTATGATAAAACTCGCTGTATGCCTAATAAAGCAGTCATTGCGCTCCTACCCTACTGAGGGAGGATTTCATACCCGAGCCTTGTATTCTGGTATATTTCTTCCTGCATGCACTCAGTACATCAATTAGGACAGAGGTGGACAAAGGGTTGAGGTCACGTCAGATCTCCCCCAACACACCTAGTTTTAGCATCAACCACCTCATCTAGTTACAGATAGTAATAAAATGCTGGATCTGTCTCAAGCAGGAGCTCCCCAGCTCAATTTTCCAGTTTATGCCTACTACTGACCATAAGGTATGCAAAGCACTGATATTTATACTCTCATCCATGTTTTGTCACTACATACCGAAGAACCTTATGCTGATTAGCTCAGGTCTTTGTTTGGAGAGAAGGTTAGCCCATCTAGTCTGGTCCCATGAAAGAACTAATGTAGCAGATCATGCTGAAAATCACAGCTTTCTGCATATGAGGCCTTGTAGCCACCAAAAAGCTGACCTCTTATGTTGTTTTTTTTTGTTGTTTTTACATTATGTGGATGGCTTGGCACTCAAGTCTATTACCTGGAGAAGAGATGGCACCAGAATGCACTACAGAAGCAGGCAAGAAGTGTGATTTTGTGGGCATTGTTTTGCTGGTAGTACTTTGGTTTTGACATTGATTTGGATGTTACTTTGACATGTACCACCTACATAAACATTGTTGCAGACCAACTCCACCCCTTCATGGCAATGGTATTTGCTAATGGCCATGGTCAGTAGGATAATTCAGTCAACCACACTGCAAAAATTGTTTAGGAATGATTACATGAACAATGTTGAAGAGGACTGACTTCTATGGGAGAGTTTTCTAGGCATGCTTTGTGACCTGTGTAGAGGTCAGGAGGGAGTAGATAAGCTGTGATATCACCTATTGTGAATGGCAGATCCTGTTCTGATCTGATCTGTATGTGGATGTTACCTGTCATTGTATTTCTTCCCGAGATGACTTCTGAAAAGTGATCTGTGGGGAACAAGAAGTGGTGGCTATTATTAGGGTTAGTGGCCAGTGTAAATATGTCACAATTTTTGAATTTTTTTTTGGGAAATATAAACAGTGACATGGAAAATTAAAAATGACATCACAAAAAATCTTTAAAAAATGTTAAGATAAAACCTTTATTTAAATAATTGGTCACACTCTCTTATTCATATATTCATATGCTGCCAGTGGGATATTTCTACTTAAAAATGAGACATTGCTAATAACCCACATATCAAAATATTTGGCAGCTAAAAAAGTTGACTCTTTTTATATTTTGTCTTCTGTGGCTGTGAAAACTGCACGATTTTTACTTTGCAGAGTCGATGTCTGGACTAGAATTGCACCAGGTATCGAATTCTCGATACCCAATCGATACTTTTGTCCCGGTATCGATACGATACCGGGATTTGCCTGTTACCGATACTAGGTTGTGCTACTGCGCAGCCTAGTATCAGAGAACATGGAGCGCACTGCTCTCAGCGTGCTCCATGTTCCCTCAGCAGCACAGGGGAGAAGGAAGCAGTCTCTTCCTCCCCCCTGTGCTGCTGCTGCCGCTGACACCAATAAGAGGAGGGGGGCAGAGGAGGGGAGGGGTTGTGGCCGCTGCGCCACCAATGAACACTACTATCATTTAATACGGCACCTGAGGAGTTAACTGCAGCATATCGCAGCTCCCTGTCATGGGTGCCGGCTATGTGATTCTGCACTTGTATTAAATTATAGTAATGTTCATTGGTGACGCAGTGCGCCCCCCCCCCCAGTATAATAAACATTGGTGGCAGTGGCCACAGGCGCCCCCCCCTTTTCATTGGTGGCAGTGGTAGATTCCGATCGGAGCCTGAGCAGTATAATCGCGGGGCGCCGATCGGTTACCATTGCAACCAGGACGCTACTGAAGCCCTGGCTGCCATGGTAAGCTCCCTGCTGCTTTGTGCACAAAGCTCTCTATTAGGGTGCATAGGACAAGGGTTCTAGCCCCTAAGGGGGCTAATAGGAAATAAAAAGAAAAAAAAAAGTTAAAAAAACAAACACCAAAATATTAAGTTTAAATTCCCCCTTCCCAATTTTACAGATAAAATATATAAACAATAAATAAATAAATAAACATATTAAGTATCGCCACGTTCCGGAAAGTCCAAACTATTAAAATATTACAAAATATCTCCTATGCGGTGAATGCCGTAACAGAATAAATAAAACTGCACGATTCGCCATTTTTTAGTCACCTTGTCCCCCCCAAAAAATAGGATAGGACTGTTCTATTATGGGCTGGACGTTTTATAAAATGCGGAATGCACGCATCTTTTTTAGGTGTTTTTATTTTTTCGCGTGGTATCGAATAGTATCGAGTATCTCAATACTTTTTTATGGTATCAAAACCGAATCAAAATTTTGGTATCGTGACAACCCTAGTCTGGACGGATGAGCTGTATTTGGGGCACAAGTCAAGCTTACACAAAATTAGGCAGATGGCTTTATTGTCAGGACTGATTGGATTATAATTCCTGCTGGTCACTACATAGATAATCTAATGGTTTTATTTTGCCATGAACAGAAGTTGCACTCCTTCTGGGAAAAAGCCACGTTTTATCGAATCTCACAAGTTTCACATATATGTGTTCCAAGCTTATAGTAAAGTATGTTTTACATATTATAACACATGACAATAGCTGAAATAAAAAGCAGTGTTAAAGGTTTTATGATTTTATTTCAATCATTGAATATAATGAACTTTATGCTTGTGGTACACAGAGCAAGCCGAATTGGTAAAATATCAAAGTGCATTCTTTATTTTCATATTACGAGCGTCCTTCAGCAAATTATACAATAAATACATTAGTCAAAACAAATCAACATACAGTACACATACAATAACTCTAATGGCGCTTTCTGTTAAAACAGACACAAACCACATGTAATCATGGCCTAAGAGAGAATCAGATTGTTCATTTTTATTCTTCAAAACAATAAAGTGCATTTTTAGAAATCACTGTTCTTTATGCCCAGAGTCAGTTCTACTATAAGGCTACATTCACACAACAGTGAAAAAAAAAACGGCCGTTAAAAAAAAGTCAGTTTTTCATGGCCATTTTGCATCAATGTACATCCATTTTCTGTCCATTTATCTGTTTTTAGTGGCCGTTTTGCATCCGTTTTTAATGGCCATTAAAAATTGATGAATTTCATTGGCTTTTTTTAATCCCAACCCCTGCAGTGCCCTCAGTTTATATTTTGTCTCTCTCTGCAGTGCCCTCAATATCTCATGTCCCTCTGTAGTGCCCCCTGGACATATAATGCCCCTTACTATCTATAATAGCCCCCATAGTGCCCCCAGTATATATAATGACCCCATAGTGCCCCTTGTATATATATGTCCAATTGAACCTCTTGTATATGTGTCCCATTGTGCCCCATGTATATATGATCTCATAGTGCCCCCTTTATATATGTCCTCATAGTGCATAGGTGGCCAACCTGTGGCTCTTGAGCCACATGTGGCTCTTTGCCTCTTCAAGTGTGGCTCTTTTGGTGGAGCCGGGAAGCACCCAGGCCGGCTCACTCTCCACCCCATGCTCAGATCTCTTTTCCTGATTGAGCATGTTGCTACTCTGCAGCTCCAGCTCACTCTTCACTACATCCTGATGTCAGAATATAGTATGTGGAGACGTGCGTTATCACCTGGCATTGTGCGCATCAGGTCACATTGAAAAGAGTGTAGCAGGTGCCTAATCAGGGGAGGTAGATTTTTCTAAATTATAGAAATGAGAATAAGCGTCTGATCTAGGCATGGGGGATCTGATCTGAGCATGGTGGGGGTCTAATCTTAGCAAGGGGATCTGATCTGAGCATGAGGGATCTGATCTGAGCATGGGGTGGGGGTCTAATCTTAGCATGGGGGGCAAATCTGAGCATGAGGGGTATGATCTGAGCAAGGGGGTCTGGTCTGAGCATGGGGGGATCTGATCTGAGCATGGGAGGAGATCTGAGCACTGAGGGTCTGACACTGGGAGTCTGATTTGTGTTGAGGATCATATTTTAGGTCACATATATTTTTCATCAGACCTCAGATCAGATGAAAAAAAAATATTTCTTATTTTTCCTCCACTAAAATCTAGGTGCATCTTGTAGGGTGAAAAATATGGTGACTCGTGTGCATGTATAGCTTGTGGCTCCTGGTAGTCATACGTTTTTTTCCCTGGCTCTTTGTGTCTGTAAGGTTGGCCACCCCTGTCATAGTGCAATCTGTATATATATCCTCATAATTAATTCATTTCCAATAATGCCCCCCCACATCCTCCCCAACCCCTTTTGTACCAAAAAAAACCCCAAACCATACTTACTACAGTCACTTGCACACACATGGACACTTTCTCCTCCCTGGAGACACCAGTACCTGATGCTCCCAGCTTTGTGACATCACATCATGTGAGGTCCCCACGCTGTATGTTGCAGGTCCTGCTGCTTCCACAGTGAGGGGAAAGTGTCTCCACTTGTGCAAGGGGGAGAGGTATTTTTTTAAAATTTTAATCCTTGAATGGCCCTTCTTTTTAACAGAGTATACCTGTTTTTAATGGCCGTTAGACAGCTCCATTTCTTTCTAAGCGGCTGTTAAAAATCGGCCCATTGATTTCAATAGGACCAAAAATAGGACATGTATGTCCTATTATTTTTTTAAGGCCGCTATTCACTGTCCATTAAAAAGATGGCCAGGTGGATGGCCCCATAGACTTTATCCTCTTCTAAAAACGGTTGTGTAACGGCCATTACAAAAACAGCTGCCAAATGGCCGTTTTTCACGGTCATGTGAATAAGCCCTGAGGGAAAGTGCAACCCCATGTTTTACAATATGTCTCTTTCATCTTGTATTGTTTCTATTGTTCACTAAAGGATGGAAATTCTGAGTAACACTCTCCTTGTATGGCGATAGATAGTAACCTATGATCTAACTAAAGGGCAAAATAAAGGATAAGTGGTAAATGAATGATCACTGTGACCCAACTGTTGGGGGTCCCTAAGTGCCTGTGTGAATGGAGTATTAGTTCAGATGCTCCAGATTTCTATGGCACTGTTGGAGATCAGTGCTGTACTGCATGCAGCAGGAGTAGTCATGCGCACTACCACTCCATTCACAGGTGATCAGAACCCTAGTCCTGTGGATAAATGTTCCTGTGCCCCCTCTCACTCTCAGTATACATATGTTTTACATTAACAATACATATAAATGGTTTATTCTTTTGGGGAATATGTTTCCATCAATCAATCAGAAATCAACCTTGTATCATGCAGAAAGTCTGCTATATGTGTGATAACATTATATCAGTAGAGTACAGAATTAGTAATCTTTTCTAGTTCTACCGGACTACTATGAGGCCGTGTCTACTAGTACACATCCATGAGAAGTACAGGACTGCCAGCATTATATGAAGCCCCATATTTTACAGCTTCCTCGATCTATTGAAGTCAATGCAGATAATATATTGTGATATCAGGAAGTGTTGTACCCTGCTACATATATGAATGTGGTGAATTCATATCTTTTTTAGATTAGATTTCCTGCTTTAATCTGCCTGACAAGTGAATAGTGATGTTGCTCTGTTACAGAAAGCCCTCTACTCCTGGTGGATGTGGCTCCATACTGAGTGTGTACTATGTTATTAGCCCTTCCCTATCTGTACTTATAAAGCTATGGGCTGGTTGATTATTACTGTTTAAGGCACGTAACTATGAAAAGCAATTTCACTCTGTACTCGACAATGACAGAACATATTGAAATGCAGCTCTGTTGATTGTACAGACTATATAACGCTATGTAATTTTACCTATAGACCCAAAAAACATCAGTTACCGCTAAAACTGACATTTTGTAACTCTCTTTCTTCTGTGATAATTGATTCTAATGCGGTGTAGATGTGTGTGTGTGTGGTGTATGTGTGGGAGGGGGAGAATATGAAGCAAGAGTTAATTATATTTTGGCAGCAGTCTCACTGATGATTTGGCTAAACCACAATTCCATGTATGCATGTCGACATACGATACAAAAATATGTATGTATTAGGCCCTGTTCACCTCAGCTTTGTGCCATCTTCCCCCCTGGCTTTCAATGAGGTCTGTGACATTTTGACAGGAAAAGTTGTATGTCATTTTGATGGGCAAAATAGCCCTGTATGCGGTGCTATCTTTCCCACCAATGATTATGATGGAGGCTTCTAACTATGCCTCCAGATGTAAATAAGGCCTTACTTTGAGACAAAGGGGGACCAAACTGAAGCTTCAGTCAGTGTGAAAGCATATGGGCCTCATTTATCAAAACTGCCCAACAGGAAAACTGTCTTAGCTGCCCATAGCAACCAATCAGAGCTTACTTTTTATTTCTTAGAGCGTTCTGAAAAAATGAAAGGTGAGCTCTGATTGGCTGCTATGGCTAACTAAGATAGTTTTCCTCTTAATTTTGATAAATGAGGCACTATGTGGTAAAATGTATGGGCACAGTTGCCAATTTTCAGGGGCTGTCTCTGGTTTTCACAGACAGTCCCGGCAAATTCAGGCTGAAAATGGGTGATGCTAACAGTAACCCCACCCATAAATGGGCTTTCCAGTTGGAGTTGGGCATTCTCTGGGGCGGGGTTTTCAATGTCCTGATTTTTTCCAACCCGTAAGTATGTATGGGGTCTTACCTGTCATTGTATGCTGTGATTTTAGGAAAGTAAGGCTAGTTTCACACAATGCTGGCATTGCTGGAAGCTTAAAAGTCGCTGTCCGGCACCATTAACTATAATGAAGACTGGCAGTGATCTGGCCGCAACCAGGCAAATATGTTGAGAGTTGGCCAGAAGAAAACCACTTGACTCTCAGCATATTTGCCAGGTTGCGGCCGGATCTCCACCGATCCCCATTATGGTTAATGGGGCAGGACATAGACTTTCATGCTTCTGGTAATGCCGGAATGCAGAGAGATCTGGCAGGCTTTTCTCTGCCAGAACAGCCGGCAAGATCTCTAGCATAAGTGTGAATCTAGCCTAAGTTAAATTCCCACCATTGCAAAGTATAATTTTATCATTTTGCCTGCATAACCATTACAATTGTGATCATTCTGGTCTTTAGTACTTTAGTTTATGCAGTCAGGGCTTGTTCACATCTGCATTGACTTGTCTGCAGGACTTTTCTTCCTGCCAAAAATAATGGACATGTGACAGAATGGAGTGTTACTTTTTTATTTTACTATTTGCAATGGATAATAGATAGAAACAGAAGGTCTTCTGTTCGAACCATCATTCAATCCATTTAATGGATCTGTTTTTTCTGTTTCACTAATGTAACAGAATAATGGAAAAGTCAATACAGATGTGAACAGCTCAGATGGAGAACATACAAACATATCCACAATAGCTATGGACAGTAGCCCTGTCATATTACCACCTAAGGCACCATCAATTGTGTTCAAGGATTATCGACTCCTTAACTATCATGGGAAGCATTCAACTGTAAAGAAATTGTTACCTGTCCACATCCTAAGATGCTAAGAACTATTGTGGAAATACCAAGAGACATCTGAGATGTTCCCAATAACTTTCAAAAGAGTATGAAATAACTGATTATAGATCACCAGCTAATGTGGACTGTTTAAACTGAATATGTGACCCAACAATTGTTGTATGCAGTATACTGTTATGCAGTCAAATCATACATCAGCTATATGTTTGTTACGTATGAAAGCTAAAATGGTACATTTCTTACCGAAGATCTCATGACCTGTCTAATTTATTAAAGTGCAAAGAGAAGCAAACAAGTCCACTCAGCACAACTGTATATAGTTACATATGATCCTTTATGGCTGTTCAGGGAGAGATGACATCAAGTAACTAGAGAAATCCATATACGTGTATCAGTCAACATCAGAGTCTCCTATTACTATCTCTGGCTAGATGGACCTCTCCATCTGTTTGTAAACCTAGTAATGTACAGGTGAAAAGATTAAAATATGGTGCCATGAAAGCAGTTATTTTCCCCCTTAACATATAAGAACTATGGCACATACTTGCCATGTATACATAACTCCATGCGACAAATCAAGAGGCAGTAAGTAAGCCTGTGGATTAGCTGAGGTTTTTGCAATAGTTCATTTGGGTCTAAGGTGACAACACATTCTATAGGGGACAATACTTAAAGCTTCAGCGTTTGCAATTCTCCTAAGTAATCTTGTGGCTTCTCTATTTTACCTTCTTTTGATTCCTTCTGTGAGGTTTCTCAATTGTTCTCCCTCACAGTCTATAACATAAGGGGTGGAAATTGTTAAATGTTAATGACCCCCAAGCAGACTGGAGAGAAATCCTGAAGATGGCTTCTTGCCCTCTGATTCTTGGCTTGATGAAAGTCCCACTTCGTCATCTATATCCTCCAGCTCTGACTGGTCCAAAAGTTCAAAGTCATCAGCTTCCTCTATGTCAGTATCCTCGGTGAAGCTGGGTGCTGGAGGCTGTGAGCAGAGCAAGGCAGACTGTAATTGGTCAGTAATAGCTGCTGTGACAGCAGCTGTGATCGCCTCGCCGGCCATACCAGTGACTAGGTTATAGGGCTGCTCATTACTCAGAAACGTGGACAGCGCTGCTGCGGAACACTTTTCAGCACTTGATTTATGACTTTTTTTATGCTTCCTCTTCAACGTTGAAGGTATGCCAATACTGTCTTCATCATTGGATCCTGAACCATTTTCTGGAGAGGGGAATTCAGTTAGGCCTCGAGAAAATGCCTCCTCTTCACTTGGTCGATCAAGATCTGCATTAAAGAGAAACAGCTATAAAAATGTACATACAGTATCATAAATATATGAGTGGGATAAGGAAGCATTTACTTTCATCTGTAAGTTCAATGCCTTTTTATTGCCTTACAGTACAACTTACAGTATTTAAAAGGTATAGAGGCGTATAAAAACATGACTGCAGTCATTTAGAAACCTGTCTGTGCAGTTGTGTCTGGTAATACAGTTGGGCCACATTCATTGAAACCTGTGGACAGATGTGACAGCAAATTTTTAAAGAAAGTAGCCATGTTTTTCTATCCCTGTAAGGGACAAAGTATTCGTAGACCCATTTAATCCATGATTAAAAATAATTCCCTCCTTCAAATAATGAATCGGTAGCACCAACAATAAAGGTAATAATTGTAACCAACATATGAGAAGACATGAAAGAGTGCTGAATCCTCCAGGAAATGGGAAGCTAGAGAAAACTTGGGTTCAACTGATTCATGTAGTCAAAAAATATCTCAGAAGAACAAACATCCAAGAACAACTTTAGCAAGTAATGAGGATCTGAAGATGATAGACAGTACATAGAAGCCAAAATATATTACCATTGGACATTTTAAATAATGAGTATAGCTGAGGGATATGAACTGGGGCATGTGCCTGGGGTGCTGGTTACCAGAGAGAGTGCCAACAAGCCACTTTGCCTGGGCCAGAATCAGAGGCGTAGCTATAGGGGAAGCAGCTGCTTTGGGGCCCCAACTCAGAAGGGTCCATTCAAGAGGAGGACTAAAAGATTCTATTGTTAGGGACCCCTTAACAGTATTATAAAATGACATTTTATACAGAGACACTGTAGAAAATGGACAGACAACAGCTGTTGGGCCTCATCTGAGAGAGTGATTTTTACTAGCCACAGGAGTGGGGGTTGCATGGGAGGAGGGGGGCCCAATCAAAATTTGCTGTGGGGCCCAGTCATTTCTAGTTATGCCAATGGCCAGGATATTCAGATTCAGGATGAGGGCAATGAACTGAACCTTTGCCCAGAGTGAAGAAAGGCCTGGCTACAGCTCTGCAGATAAAGTATTGATATTGTACCACATCATCTCTTCCTCTGGACGTGATTCTCGCGGCCAAGGTGGGCAGTGCATCATCCTGGTCTTTTTCCCAGAGATGTTTGGGAAAAGACTGAGGTGGTGCAGATCCTCTGAGCATCATGCTCCTTCAACGTCTTATCTAGATATCTTTGGATTACCAAATCTATCATTTCAATATATTACTGTGCTCTGGTCAAGACACCTTTTTAAAATGCTTGCTATGTGAAAACTACCATGCCTCTGGCCTCATCCATCATACTACTGTTTATATCACGCTCAGAAGCTAAATATTTCACAGGTATATGGCTAGATAAGTGACTAGCCATAGTCACACAGCTGTGCAAGCAACCAAGTTTTCAGTCTCTGGGTATAAAACATTAAAGGGGTTGTGTCACTTGAGCAACTGGCATTTATCATGTAGGGAAAGTAAATACGGCCACCGCTGATGGATTGCAGGGTGGTTGTAACCATGGAAACAAGTAGTGTAAAGTGACAAAAACCCTTTAATGTTTCTATTCACTGACAGTAAAAAAGTTGAATTGAACCTCAGTAAGGGTGATATATAAAAACTGGTGCAAAGCAAACATTCAGTCATTTCCCATACAACCAACAAGACCTCTCATTTTTCGGAGGTCCTTTGGAAGGTGAAAACAGCAACTTGAATGGTTCACATGGACAACGACTTTTAGTTTGCATCGGTTTTAATACATTTCCCTCAAATTATACCATCAACTTGTACATGTGTTATTTCCATAAAACCTGAAATAAAAAAGAAATATTCTCTTCACCCAAACACATTTCAATTATTTTAAGCAGATAAAATAAATAATCAGTTGATGGAGTATTGCGATGGGGTGGAGCAGGTAAGAATTTGTTGGATTTGGTTGTTCATCTGAAAGAGGGGAGATTTCCATTAGAATAGTATGTGATGGTTACATTCGTAGCTCAGGTTTCTAGGATAATTATATGACAATATTAGCATAGCAGTGATTTTTTTCTCGTACCATCTGATGTATCAGTCTGCGGAGTGTACCCTTCTGAGAGGTTGAATGTCCCATTCTCTGTCCAGGACAAGTCGGAGGGTTCTGTGCCAGAAACTGAAAGTTCTTTAGCTGCTATTTCTGGACTGATCTAGAAAACAAGAATTGTATACTTATGAGGATATATCACATTATAACCCATTCTGTCTCAATATAAGTACTTGCCTACTTTGAGCATGGTGGAAAAATCAAGTAAAACATATGTCTCCAATGTCAAAAATGTGCGCATACCTCGTCTATCAAAATGAAGAGGCGCTCAGGTAATGCAGAGCCAGACTCAAATGATCTACTGTAGTCACATCAACATTCAAGCTTCATCACTGTGCCAAGGGTCTTAGGGACTTATCGTTATTTCCCTGCAGGAGTACTGATATCTTCTCCCCAAACAGGGATGTCCAGAGCCTGATAACAGGGACAGTTTCTGGACAATGACTCTGTAATTGGTCATTAGGGCATAATAGGCTCATGAGAAAATTCTCAGGTGAGCATTTCATACCATGGGCCCGGCATACATATGGACATATGGCTTGTTTCCGGATACAAATCCAAAATCCTAAACCTCAGATAGTCCAGTTGTACTGATCCAGCTCTTACTTCCTGATCTGAATCCATGGTAAACCAGACTAAAAAGTGCCAGCCAATTGAAATTTAACTGTATATCAAATTTATAATAACCTCCTTATTATCAATCATGCAGTATTAGTCACCTGAGGGCACAATGCAGAAAGCTCCAATTCACTGTCATCTTCTGTAATCGTTTTTGTCTCTTTTTCTGCAAAAAAAATGGAAATACATATTTAGATGCTTTTAGATGTTTTAGTTACTGGCATATCTTTGATATTTAGTTTTGTGCATAAGATGCAATACTAGTATCTAGTACACAAGTGTAAAAATGTAATTCTGGGATAATTGTGGAATATGAATAATTATGACTTCTTTCTGATATTATATATCATACTGGAAATGTTTATCTTATTTTCCAGGGAAAATCAGTACGGATAAGTTATGGGTGAATTCTGTTTTGGATTTTGTAAAATCTCATCCACTCTGATATACTGGGGATTTTCATAGTTTTTACGTGTAGTATTTAAGCGGTCTAAGGGACCCCATATACATTAGTGTACTCTTAGGCAAACCAGCCATTTCTCTGTCCTCAATGAAAACAAATATATGCTCAGCTGAACCAAGCATGTACAGTATGTGTCAGGAGAGATAGCTAGTGGCTGAAGGAGAATGTATGTGTATGGGGAGTCAGAATGAATAGCTTAAAGGGGTTTTCCGAGAGGTTTTCTTACAGATGTCCTATCCTTTGAATAGGTCATCAATACCTAGGACCCCGGCTAATCAGCTGTTTGAGGAGGCACCGGCGCTTGCAGCAATGCAGCGGCCTTCTCCAGCTTTTTTTAGGCTATGTGATGTCACATTCATTGGTCACTTAGCCTAAGCACAGCTCAGCCCCATAGAAGTGAATGAGGCTAAGCTGCAATGCATGCCGCTGTGGTTGGTGAGCAGGCGGAAGGCTGCGGCCCTAGTGCGAGTGCTGCTGCCTTCTCAAACAGTTGATTGTGGGGGTCCTGGGTGTTGGACCCCCACCGATCAGATACTGAGAATAGGTCATCAGTAAAAAAAACTCTCAGAAAACCCTTTTAAAGAAGTGTTCAGCTGCCAGCTTCTGAAGGGCACCTTAAGATTATTTGTTGGTTTAGAACAGGCATCAGCCCTCCAACTGTTGCAAAACAACAACTCCCATCATTCCCGGACAGCCTACAGCTATCAGCTTACAAAAGGGCATTGTGGGAGATGTAGTTTTACAACAGCTGGAGAGCCGCAGGTTGAGCATCACTGGTTTAGAACAATTACACTTACTGGATTTGGCTTTCATCCACAGGCTCAGAAGTAAATGCAACCCAAAGGCCAATTTCTGCAGAACTGGCTTCAATTTGCTGCACGCTTTCTGTCCAATTTCATTGCATTTCAATAATGGACACAAGAAGGCACACAATACTGAATACAAAAAAACACAAAATATGACTGATGTGAATGGTTCATGATAATATTGTTTTTAAAATCAGTTTTACAAATGTACATATCTAACGTTACTGACCAGTCAGTGTGGACCCACTGTGCCAGCTAACTGGTTTGGCATAGGGCTAATATATTGATATTCTGGCGTTTCCCTGGCATTCAAATTTTAACCCCTATACAGAGATTGGTCCAGACAACTACCTTCTGGGATATTCCCAATGTAGTTGGCAGTTGGCACCAGAAGCTCAGGATACACAAAACACACCAGAAATGCAGGAAATCCACAGGTATGCCATCACTCGTCCCCATGCTGTCGGCAGTAGATCGTGATTAGTCAGCACTAGAGTTGAGCGAAGGTGCTCGTAACGCGCACTGTACTGCTCGGATCCCCTGCGCTTGAATGGCCGCAGCCATCCGGATCCGTCCTCCTCACCCGACTGCAAGTCAGTGGGGACAGATCCGTTTGGTATGACACACTCGTATGTCATACCAAACGGATCCGCCCCCATTGACTTACAGTCAGGTGAGGACGGATCCGGATGCCTGCGGCCAGTCAAGCACAAGGGATCCGAGCAGTAAGTGCTCGTTACGAGCACCTTCGCTCAACTCTAGTCAGCACGATAATGTTTAAGCATGCTGAAAGATTCCGATGATTGAGCGTTTGCTTGTTCATCGGGTAATATGTTACTATATTAGACTACCAGATCATCGCTAATGAGTGAGCCTGTGAACACTCATTAACGATAAACTGGCCGACAATTGGCCAGTCTAATACAGACTTTAATCTAAGTTGCATAGGATGTGCTGCATATAGCATCTAATTATGAGGAGTCTTTAACCCTGTCGCTACCAAACAGCAGAGACCTGTGGCTAATTACCGAGACCGGCAATAATGCCGATTGCGATAAACAAAGACTAATCTAATTGCTCAAAAATCCGGAAGCTCGTGCTTCCAGGCTTGTGACCGGCATCCTCTGTGGCCAGTGAGGATGCTGGTAATTGATTTGAATGTGCTCAGCCTCACTGAAGAGGCAGAGGGTATTCAAACTGCAATTCTTATTTTGCCCACCAGGTGGAAGGCCAACATAAGAAATTAGCAATAGTTAGCAATACATGCATTTTAAAGATCCATGATTGTTCAAAATTAAAAAATGGATTTTATACACTCAAATACGAGCTTCAAAGTCATTACAAAAAGTAAAAAATATATAAAAAATATAAAAGTTTAAATCACCCCCTTTGCATGTAATAAAAAAAATAAGTACCTAAATAAAAAATATAAACATAGGTATCACTGCCAATTTGCCATTTTTTCATTGCCTCTCTTACCCAAAAAAATGTAATAAAATGTGATCAAAAAATCTAACACAATCCAAAATGGTACCAATAAAAACTACAGACTGCCCCGCAAAAAATGAGCCCCCACACAGGTCAGTAGATAAAACTATAAAAAAGTTATGGGGGTCAGATCATACTGACCCAGAGAATGAAGGGCACGGGTCAGTTTTGCCGCAAACGGAACACCATGGTAACAAAACCCCATAAAACAGTGAAGGAATTGCGTTTTTTTTCCAATTCCACCCCATTTGGAATGTTTTTATTGCTGCCCACTACATTGCATGCCATAATTAATGGTGGAATAAGAAAGTACAACTTTTCCTGCAAAAAATAAGCCCCCATACAGCTATGTGAACAGAAATCTAAAAAAGTTATGGCTCAAGAAAGATAGGGAAGAAAAATGAAAACGCAAAAACGAAAAAAACTCTGGTATCCTAAGGGTTAAGGTACTCTGTCCCCAGAGACCTCCCTATACAACTATTTGCATAGACACATTGCTATCGTTCACCTGATTAAAATGCTGTTTATCTTTTGTCGATCTGAGGCTTGTTTCCCAGGTTAAGATGCCTTTTATTACTATACAAATTAGACCTTTGATGCAATGAAGGCGTTACCATTGCTCTTGTTGCACCCAAGCTCAACTCATTTCTGTGGCCTGCCCCTCTTTAGCTGCTTTGTTTGACACTGGCAAAGCAGCCAGAGAGGGGGCTGGTCACAGAAAGGAGTAAATCTTTGGTGCAACAAGAGCAACAGTGATGACCTTATTGCACCAAAGGCTTAAAAAGTTATTCCCATCTTAGACAATGGGGGCATATCGCTAGAATATGCCCCCATTGTCTTATAGGTGCAGGTCCCACCACTGGGACCCGCACCTATATCGAGAACGGAGCCCCAAAAGTGAAGGAGGGCGCACTGCGCATGCGCAGCCGCCCTTCCTTCATTTCTATGGGGCCGCCGAAAATAGCCGAGAGCTGGCTCGGCTATTTCAGTCGACTACATAGAAATTAATGGGAGCAGTGGCCGCGCATGCGCAGTGCGCTCCCATTAATTTCTATGGGAGCAGCAGGGAGCTGCACCTTGTGGTGGCCGGACCCCGGGAAACCCAGTGTCCTCCAGGCGCAGCGCTCCGTTCTCGATATCGGTGCGGGACCCGCACCTATCAAACAACGGGGGCATATCCTAGCGATATGCTCCCATTGTCTAAGATGGGAATATCCCTTTAATTTGTATACTAAGAAGAAGTATCATAATTCAGGAACAGAGCTTCGGATCAACAAAAGAAAAACAGCGGTTTAATCAGGTGAACCACAGCAATGTGTATATGCAGGTAGTTCTGTATCTGAACAGATTTTGGGTAAAATTTACCCCAGTGATGGCCTGTGATTTACACTGGTGATGGCCTGACCTCTTCCACTAAGCGCTTAGGCTGAAAAATGTTGACTTTTTGACTTTTTTATATGCATGCTTCAAGTACTCACATATGAAGTAGGAGAGGACAACTCCAGGAATGTAGCTTCCCAATAGGATGAAAAATGTACATAGACTGCAGACCAAAAGGCAAAACTGAAAAATACAAAATATGACTTTAGGAAATAAGTTATCTTAACATGTTAAAAATGTTAATAAATTCAAGATATGATATTTATTGTCAACTGTTAATGCTTAAAGTATAACTTCCACTTGAAAGCAAATAAATCTTATTGCATTAATAAGGGGCAGATTTATCAAGACCAGCGAAGATATTTCCTGCACCACCAGACATCAGAGGGCTGGGAACTTAAAGTGGCCCTAGAAAAAAAAAGTAGCCCCATGTTGTAGGCAGGTCCAAATTGACAGAAGGAGGGGCAACACAAGTAGGCATGGACAACAGAAGTAGGTGGGGCCTGCAATACTGTACTGCAGCACAAAATAACAACCAAGCAGAGCCGAATACCACAGTGCAGCACAAAATACTTCCACCTTCGCCACAGTATTCAACTATATCACCGCCCTGAGGATGGTCATACAGTTTAGTTCAAGAGAGCACCTGAGGCCATTACCTGATGTCCCCAGCATTAATTAATGCTTATTGCATTGCAGTGATGTTCCCTTGATACAGGCCTGCCGATTTGTGTAGGATGCAGGTCAGTGTAAGTGTAGGACCCATCTGATTGTAAGCCACCTTGACGGTTGGTGGATGGGCCCGACATATTTCTGATCATTTATATGCGCCAAGAGCTTCCACTTTATCTACTTTTCTACATAGCAGTAATGCTTTTTTACCTTTTCATATGTTCATTTTATATGTCATGGCCTATCTAGTGCTGCTACCATTTTCTGTTTAGTATTTAAATAGCCAGCAGGTAGCTTGCACCTGACTCTCACCTGCAGGAGGTGCTGTCCTTTTTTTGTAATAGTGCATCAGATTGTTATGTGACCGGCCGGCGGCCATTAGGAGGGATCAGGTGGTCCCCTAGGCATCGGCCCAACGAGAAATTTCCCTATGGTCAGTCCGCCCCTGCTGCCAGGGGATGCGCCTAATTCATGACGAGGTGCATGCCTTTAAATTAAGCACAAGCTCTGGCAGTCAATGAAATCTACACCAGCTTGTAGCTAGTGTAGCTTTCAGTCATTATTTTCTTCCAAGGCCCACACCATGTCTCCTTTGTGATGAGGTCGGCGTCAAAATGCCATTTGTGCAAAACTTTTTGCACAAATAGCATTTAAAAAGTCAAAGACCCAGGGTTTGCAGCCTTTTTACACCAGTTTTCTGGCGTATAGGGATGGTAACTTTGAAGGGTTATACCCATCTCAGACAGTGATGGGATATCGCTAGGATATGCCATCAATTTCATATAGGTACGAGTCCCACATCTGGAACCCGCTTTTATCTACAGAACAGGGCTTCCGTAGCAATGGATTGCACACCACGTATGAGCAGCGTGCTCTTTATCCTGTGCTATGGGGGTTCCGAAAATAGTTGAGCCAAAGCCCTTGGCTATTTTCAGAACTCCCACAGTGATCAATGGAAGGTGAGCTAGTGATATGACATCAATGTCTGAGATGGAAATACCCCTTTAAGCTGCGATGCTTCACATGACAGGTCCTTCTGGTCCCCAAGATGCAGTCTTCAGAAATCAAGCTCCTAGTCTGTTTTCTAGGTGTTAAATTCAGTTTGCAGAACAAGGAGAAATCTTACACACTGGAAAGAAAAACTAAACTATAAAATGATATATTATTTATATCTATGGCTCATAATACTAATACAATAATAATAATAAATAATACAAGTGTACAGCACGTTTACCCACATTACCATGGGCCCCAAGCCTGAGGCTACTTTCACACTTGCGTTTTTGCTTGATCCAGCAGGAATCTGCAAAAATGTTTCAGTTACTAATAATACAACCATCTGCATCCGTTATAAACATATCCGGTTGTATCATCTTTAAAATAGCCAAGACGGATCCGGCATGAACACCATTGAAAGTAAGTGGGTGCCGGATCCGTTTTCTTTGTGTCCGAGAAAACAGATCCGGCACCATTGACTTGCATCCATTTTGCTTTGCTTCCCATGACAGAAAGAAAACCGCAGTATGGGAACGGAACCAAATGGAATGGAATGCATATTGGAGCACTCCGTTATGTTCAGTTCTGTTTGGTTCCCATTGACAATGAATGGGGCCAAACGGAGGCATTTTTCTCCGGTATTGAGACCCTATTGAGATGCCGGATCTCAATACCGAAAAAGTTAAATACAAGTGTAAAAGTAACCTGACCTGCTCCTGATTTTACAGCAAGGCACCCTTTATAACCCATAGCTTTTGCTGTCTTGGCTATGTTCCAGACTAACAAAACATCCATCACTAACTGGATAATATTTGAAGCCACTTTTATCTGACTCATCAGCACTTCTATATTATAATTAAAATAATGATAGTTAGTCATGTAGTGCTACTATACTGTTATATAGTATGATGGAATGTGTGATGTGACAGACTGTGCCTCACTCCGTGCTGATCATAAAAGTACAAGTATTCACACATCACTACATGTGCCAGAATAGTTCTACCAACCTTTCTACATGCAATATCATACCTCCCATCCTCTGAAAAGGCCAAGGAGGGACAAGATCAGTGGCCCTCACAATAGTGCTGCCCCATTAGTGCCACTTACAATAGAGCTGCCCCATTGCAATAATGCTGCTGTCTTAATGCTAACCAGAATACCCATTTAAAGTATGTACAGACATGGCGAATACCCTGTGAATTTTTCAGTGTGAGATTGTGGGCAGAACATCTGCAGTGTATTAGAGTACCAGAAATGTAGAAGAGATTTTACAAATCCACAGCATGACAACTTAAGGTATGGATTTCCACTGCTATGCACATAGCACAAGCAGCTGCAAAATCGATGACAAATCCACATATAACAAGTGTCTTGAGGTTATCTTGCATCCCCCCTCTCGACTGGCTATCTGCACTGACACAATGCGTTCTACATCCATAAATAGCGCCTCTGTTTACACTGTTGTTGCGGTTTCATACCGTTGCCGGATGTTTCCCGACACCGGTTTCGATTGCAGAGGGTTGCCTGAGACAATATCCCTTTACCAGACCATTCCTTCCTCTTAAGGTCTGTAGCGGCTGAAGAGACGTTGTAACCTACAACTGTTACCGGTGGGTCTATGACTATAACAATTTATCTGTCTCCATGGGTGTAGTACTCCTACTGCTTTGGAGCCTTATTGAGATATCACATCCTAGTTACATCTCTTTTTCTTTTTTATGCCCGTATTCTAAATAAAGGACTCTCTATCTACCCTATCTTTAGCTTGCCAAGTGTACAGCACTTTTACCCATGGCCCCAAGCCTGCCCTGCCCCTGATTTTATAGCACGTCACCCTTTATAATCCATAGCATTGCTGTCTTGGATACATTCTGTGTTCCAGACTAATAAAACACCCATCACTAACTGGATAATATTTGAAGCCACTTTTATCTGACTCATCGACATGTCTATATTATAATTAAAATAATGATAGTTAGTCATGTGGTGCTACTATACTGCTATATAGTATGATGGAATGTGTGATGTGACAGACCCTGCCTCACTCCATGCTGATCATAAAAGGACAAGTATTCACACATCACTACATGTGCCAGAATAGTTCCACCAACATTTCTACATAGTTAATGCCTTAGCAATTATACCGCCCATTCTCTGAAAAGGCCAAGGAGGGACAAGATCAGTGGCCCTCACAACAGTGCTGCCCCATTAGTGCCACTTACAATAGCGCTGTCCCCTTACACTAGTGCTGCCCCTTTTGTGCCCCACTTATAATAGTGCTGCTCCCTTACAATAATGCTGCTGCCTTAGTGCTCCCCACAATGGTGTTGACCCATTAGTGCCCGCTTACAATACTGCTGTCCCCTTACAACAGTGTTCCCCCTAGTTCCTCTCCTGTGGCTATAATAAAATAAAAAAGTAATACTCGCCTAGTCCCATTTCCCCAATGAACAAAGCACATCATCCCTCGGCTTGTGTTCTCTGTGGCTGCTGGGAAGAGCACAAGCTGGTGAACTGCGGAGCAGGAGGCTGATGGCTCCATGCTTCACCATTGTATTCAACTGTATCTATATCATCAGATACAGTTGATATTGGGACATGCTGAAGCCTTCCCAGGATTGCAGGACAGCTGCCAAAATCCAGGATTGTCCTGCTCGATCAGGGACAGTTGGGAAGTATGCAATATACCCCTAACGCTATAACATGAAATACTGTTAAGTCTAAAACATGGGAGAAAATACCGAAGCACAGCATGCAGTCCAATAAAATGCCGATAAACTGACAGACCCCATCACAGTCAATGGGGTCCCTCCTGCACTGTTATGTGCTGATACTTCTGCTATAATCCAGCACTTCTGTTATTTTGGTTGTTCTGCTCCTATAATGTAGCAGAACAGAGATAATGACGCTGGTGTGAACCCAGCCTTACGTGTATAGTCATGCCGTTAACTGTATGACTAAATTATTTACAGGTGTATTATTGGAATAGAAAGTTATTTTGCTATTTTGTTCTCTGGGTAACGGGGGGGGGGGGGGGGGTTACATCGGTGTTTTCATTCAATTCCTATATAGCTTTCTGTTATAACATGCTTATAAAGGAAAATTTGATTCATTTAACCAGTTCCACGGTATACCACGGTAATGAAATGCACGGTTATCAAACCGTGGGCATTTGCTTATTACCGGTAAATGGCGACAAGACTTTTAGTCTTGTCGCCATTTGCGCCTGGACCCGACCGCATTACTGATACTAGGCTGCGCTACTGCGCAGCCTAGTATCAGAGGACATGGAGAAGATAAAATAAAAAAAATCACTTACCCGTCCGGCGCTCCTCCTTTTTTCCGGGTCGCGCTGTACTGTCCTGACCGCGTACAGCGTCAGGACGTAGTGCGCGCACTCTGACCTGACGCTGCACGCTGTCAGGTGACAGTGCAGCTACGGGAGACTAAGGAGCGCCGGACACCGGAGAGGAGCCGCAGCGCAGGAAAAGTAAGTGATTTTTTTTATTTTATTTAGATGGTGGGCTGAAGGGGCCACAGTGGGCTGATGGGGGCACAGTGGGCTGATGGCACAGTGGGCCGATTTGAGGTCTGAAGGGGGCACTGGGGCCAATCTGAGGTCTGAAGGGGGCACTGGGGCCAATCTGAGTTCTGAAGGGGGCACAGTGGGCCGATTTGAGGTCTGAAGGGGGCACTGGGGCTGATCTGAGGTCTGAAGGGGGCACTGTGGGCTGATCTGAGGTCTGAAGGGGGCACTGGGGCCAATCTGAGGTCTGAAGGGGGCACTGGGGCCAATCTGAGGTCTGAAGGGGGCACTGGGGCCAATCTGAGGTCTGAAGGGGGCACTGGGGCCAATCTGAGGTCTGAAGGGGGCACTGGGGCCAATCTGAGGTCTGAAGGGGGCACAGTGGGCCGATTTGAGGTCTGAAGGGGGCACTGGGGCTGATCTGAGGTCTGAAGGGGGCACTGTGGGCTGATCTGAGCTCTGAAGGGGGCACTGGGGCCAATCTGAGGTCTGAAGGGGGCACTGGGGCCAATCTGAGGTCTGAAGGGGGCACTGGGGCCAATCTGAGGTCTGAAGGGGGCACTGGGGCCAATCTGAGGTCTGAAGGGGGCACTGGGGCCAATCGGAGGTCTGAAGGGGGCACTGGGGCTGATCTGAGGTCTGAAGGGGGCACTGTGGGCTGATCTGAGGTCTGAAGGGGGCACTGGGGCCAATCTGAGGTCTGAAGGGGGCACTGGGGCCAATCTGAGGTCTGAAGGGGGCACTGGGGCCAATCTGAGGTCTGAAGGGGGCACTGGGGCCAATCTGAGGTCTGAAGGGGGCACAGTGGGCCGATTTGAGGTCTGAAGGGGGCACTGGGGCTGATCTGAGGTCTGAAGGGGGCACTGTGGGCTGATCTGAGCTCTGAAGGGGGCACTGGGGCTAATCTGAGCTCTGAAGGGGGCACTGGGGCCAATCTGAGGTCTGAAGGGGGCACTGGGGCCAATCTGAGGTCTGAAGGGGGGCACAGTGGGCCGATTTGAGGTCTGAAGGGGGCACTGGGGCTGATATGAGGTCTGAAGGGGGCACTGTGGGCTGATCTGAGCTCTCAAGGGGGTACTGGGGCCAATCTGAGGTCTGAAGGGGGTACTGGGGCCAATCTGAGGTCTGAAGGGGGCACTGGGGCCAATCTGAGGTCTGAAGGGGGCACTGGGGCCGATCTGAGGTATGAAGGGGGCACTGGGGCCGATCTGAGGTCTGAAGGGGGCACTGGGGCCGATCTGAGGTCTGAAGGGGGCACTGTGGGCTGATCTGAGGTCTGAAGGGGGCACTGTGGGCTGATCTGAGGTCTGAAGGTGGCACAGGGGATGATCTGAGGTCTGAAGGGGGCACTGGGGCTGATCTGAGGTCCGAGGATTAGTCTATCTTTTAATAATATATGTAACAAACTGTGATACCATGATAACCGTAATACCGCGGTATTTACTGAGACGGTTATCATACCGTGAAAATTTCATACCGTTGCAACCCTACGGACCAATATGGAGCGCCACTAAAGGTTTCCATTTTGAATTCCGTTATTTCCTATTATAAGCATGTTATAACAGAAAGCTATATAAGAATTGAAAATGCCGATGTGAACCCCCTTACCCTGGCCTCTTCATTATCAGATTCATCAAAATATATCTCATTGCTAATCATCTGTTCATATAAATGTAAAAAATGAATAATGCTCATACCTTGCCTGGATTTTGCTGTTTATAATGAGATAATTCATGTAGAAATATTGTGTAGCTTGACCAGGATTCTGCAATGCACTGGCTGAGTCGAGGTTTGCATTCTGAATTAGCGCTGATCACCTCCCACCTAAGAGAAATAAATTGAAAGACTTTTTAAATCAAATCTAATCATTAAAAAATAAAGAGAATAACATTTATCATAGTGAGTCATATATGTAAGTGCACATAACTGTAATATGCACAGTAACATCTATATTGTGTATAACTACTGTATGACCATACAGACTAGGACTACACAGAGACTTTATTTAGGGTTAGGGTTCATGCACGTGTACCCAGTCCCCGTGCTGTGGACAGCAATATATGGACACCGGCCATGTGCATTCCGTATCACAAATGCGGACCCATTGACTTGAATGGGTCCACATCCGCACACAGCGTGACCTTGGCTGGTACCCATGCAATGTGGACCACTATTTGCAGTCCCCAGCACAGGCACACAAGCTCGTGTGCATGAGCCCTTACTTACTGATTTTAATCAAGGAAAAAGGATCTGCAGTCTTTTGAACAGGAGCTGTCACTCGCCGCCGTGTAGTCCAGGCCTTAGGGTACGGTCGCATGCTGTGTAAATGGTATGGATTTTCTGCAGTGGAATTGAGAGTATAAAATCCACAGCTTTTATAGTAGCAGCAAAGTCCACACCCTACTGAAATATTCTTAACAATGTCCACACATAACTTGATATGTGGTGTGGATTTTAAATATGCAGTGTATTAATTTATTGAGAGCAGAGGGCGAAATCTGTGTGAAACAAACAGCGTTCCACGATAATTTCTATAACAAAATTGAATACCTTGGTTGTTGTGAAATACGGGCATGCGTGGCTGGACCGATAAGGTGAGACTACTTGGTGCGGGTGGCTGCACACAACAAAGTCGCGCCACATGCACTAGCTTATGGCCATATGTTTTTGCCAATACATTGTGCAGTCATTCACCACCCAATGTGGCCAGCTGCCCCACATGGTCTTACCATTATAAGAACACCTTAAAGGGGTTTTGCTACTTCAGCAAATAGTATTTATTATGCAGAGAAGGTTTCCATGGTTACAACCACCCTGCAGTCCAGCAGCATGGCTGTGCTTGTACACTACAGGAAAAAGCACCAGCTTTCGTGAGCTCCCATGATCCCGGCCACCAGAGAGGCTTACGCCTTTTCCTATAGTGTACAAGCACGACCACCACTGATGGATTGCAGGGTAGTTGTAACCATGGAAACAAGCAGTGTATAATGTGATAGAAAAATGAATCCAGCCAGCAAAGGAAGCAATATGGACAATCACAATACATTAGTAAGTGCCTTGTATCTACCTTCTCTACATAATAAATGAATGTGGACAGCATACATATAACATTCATGTGCTGTCCACCTTTTTTTGCGGCTCCATAGAAATGAGTGGGTCTTCATTTGATCCGTAAAAAATGCAAACCGAAAAAAATTTGTGTGCATGAGGCCTAAGTCTGAATACATATGTACATAGCTCTCAGTCACTGAAAGTTGGGCGGTCTTAAAGGGGTTGTGTCACTTCAGCAAGTGGCATTTATCATATAGAGAAATTTAATACAAGCCACTTACTAATGGATTGTGATTGTCCATATTGCTTCTTTTGATGTCTTGATTCATTTTTCCATCACATTATACACTGCTCGTTTCCATGGTTACAACCACCCTCTAATCCATCAGTGGTGGCCGTGCTTACACACACTATAAGAAAAAATGCCAGCCTCTCTGGTGGGTGATGCCGCGGGAGTGAATGGGGCTTCAGTGAAAAATGCATTGCATCTGTCATGGAATTGCGTTATGTTCCTTGGTAACGGAATCAATAACGCAATTCACTGTAAACCCGAACTTCAAAACTTGAAGTTTGCTCATCCCTACTAGTGAGCGCTTCGAGGGGCAGAAAAAAAGGAAGAGTGTTGAAAAGTGTGGCGGCACCCTGCAGAGAGGTAAGTTTACTTAGTTGTCTTTCATCTGATCTAAGGTTTGATATGGAGCTTTGATATATGGGTCTGATATGGGGGCCCGATATTGGGGTCTGATATGGGGGACTGATCTGAGGTCTGATATGGGGGACTGATCTGAAGTCTGATATTGGGGACTGATATAGAGGTCTGATCTGAGGTCTGATGTTGGGGTCTGATCTCACATCTGATATGGGGGGATGATCTCACATCTGATATGGGGGGCTGATTTGCTCAGCTTGCCCTGCAGATTGGATTGCATTTCCATGGTTAAAAAACAGATAATTTCCACTATGAATGGAAGAATGGACTTTTACTCTATCTCATTTTGCTGCTTTTTACTAGTACGGCGCTAGCCGGGTCTTTAAAGATGGAGTGGCTGCTGTTTCATACTGCGGCTCATGTCCACAACCGGTGATAATGCTGATCACAGACATTCAACACTTCAGATGCTATGGTCAATCCTGACCATGACATTTAAGCACTTGCAAACCCAGAAGTGCACGCTTCCGGGTATGCTTCGGCTCCTTACGGCGGTGATCGGAGGAGCTGGACCTTGTATGCAGCAATCCCTGTCATAGAGAATGACAGAAGGCTGCTGCATAGGGTTTCCTATGGAGCTCCTGTCTGTAGCAGGGCTCCATAGGAAATTAGTACATTTTGCACAGACTCCAATGTTAATGCATTGGAGTCTATGAGAATGGCAATCTAATAATTGCTTGTTATAGTTCCCTATAGGAAATATTAAAAAATGTGTAGAAAAAAAATAAAGTTTTTAAAAATAATTAAATTAGAAAAATATAAAAATTCAAAATAATTTCCCCAAAATAAAAAAAAACACATTATGGGTATCGCCACATGCGAAAATGCCCATACTATAAAAATATATTCCCCATACAAACTATACATATAAAGTATCGCCTGATTCGTACTGACCTGTAGAATGAAAGCAACTGGTCAGTTTTATCGTGCATTGAATATCGTAAATAAAAAACCCTTAAAACTGTGGCATAATTGCTTTTTTTCAATTTCCACCCCATTTTTTTACTGCCTCCCACTACATCATATGCAAGATTAAATGTTGGTGTTGGAAAATACAACTATGTGAACGGAAAATTAAAAACGTTATGGCTCTGGAAAGGCAGGGAACACAAAACGAAAATACAAAAACAAAAAAACCTCCAGGGTAGACAGGGTTAATGCTGTTATAACAATATATTTTTTCAAACAATGCATAACAGATCATAATAAAAACCACAACAAAACTGCAGAAGACACAGTGACAACAAGTCAAATGTGATTAGATTATTCAGCTGAGCATATGTTTGCATTAGAAACTTGGCTTACAGCAGAAAGAAAGTGGTGACTTAGATGACTCAGTAGTGACAGCTGCAAGTTTAACAGGAGATTATCTGTGAATATGCTCGGTGGGCAAAAAAATTACAAACAATGTACACTGTGGAACACATTTATTAAAACCGGCATTTTAGACACCGGTCTTAGTAAAGGCCCATTGCTGGCGGTGGATCCGCCGAAGTTATGAAGAGGCGCAGACCTACCAAAGTAAAAAATCTATCAATTTTGAAATTTTTACTATAATTGTGAACTAACATAGTGACAGTAAAAGGAAGTTCAGCCATTTGTCTGCCATATCAGCTCCCATAGTAATAGTATTTCTTCCAGCTGTGGGAAGTGTGATGTCTAATGCTTACATATAGTCCCTGGTAGTCCCTACAACATGACAGTGCTGTGACTACTGTATGGTGCTCCTAGCAGAGCTGTATTTCATGGGGTACCTCAGTAATGCAGAATGGTCTGCATTTTTTCCAAGGCACTTGAGCTTAGCAGCCTGTGCTTTCATTTTCCTTTCACTGACACCGTGGAGATCTGTCTCATAAATGCTGGCAGGCGCAAGAGAGCTGTTTGTCCCCTGCCCACTACTTAAGCTGCTTCCTCTGTGGGACTCTCTGCAATGCCACATGCTGGCCATTGGTAGGGTCCACACACACATGAATTTTGCACCTATGCTTTTTGACTGCATCTGAGGAAACAACACCCAATTCTTTTTGACATGCAGAAAATCCCCCCCGCAGTCAGCTATGTGGAAATACATTGTCAGGACTGCCGTGCACACAGGAGTCCTCTCCATTATGTTAGAACAGCACAGCAGTCCTGACTGTGTATTTCAGTGCAGCTCTGAGTACTGACTGCGGGGCAGTAGGAAAATAAGTAGTGCTCTGGACTCCAGGACTACTGGATCTGTAGGACTACTCATGTACTACTGTAGATAATGGGCCAAGAACAGGGTGACGGATTCCCTTTAATGTTATTGAATTTGAAGAATTCATGTAAGCCCTTTTTACAACTCAGTCTTCTGTGACTACATCCTTAGGTAGACTATTCCACAGATTCACAGTTATTATGGTGAAGAAGCCTTGACGCTTCTGGAGATTGAACCTTTTCTTCTCCATTCGGAGGCAGTTCCCCCTTGTCTTTTGAGAGGACTTTAGATGGAACAGCTTTTCACCATATTTTTTGTGTGGCCCATTTATACATTTGTATAGGTTAATCATAACCCCCCTTAGACACCACTTCACAAGACTAAATAAATGTAATTCTTTTAATCTTTCCTCATAACTAAGACCCTCCATGCCCCTTATTAATTTAGTTGCTCTCCTTTGTACTTTTTCCAGCTCCAGGGCATCCGTTCTATGGACTGGTGCCCAGAACTGAACTGCTTATTCCAGATGAGGCTACCGATGACCTGAGGCTCCCAGCCTCATGACGCTGAGAGCATCAGGTCCTTCCAGTTCCCTCCAGTGCGGTGCAGTGTCAGCATACTCAAGTGGATGGGGTATTTTTTTTTATTTTAACCCCTGAAAGGCACCTTAACCTGTTTGTAATGTCTGTGCACTCCGGTTAAAAATGAGCCCATTGTTTTCAATGGGGTCTGTCTAGCCATGAAAATGGCCAAAAACAGGACATGTCCTATTTTGTGACGGCTGCTATTTGCACCCAAATGCACAACTCTACATTTATCCACATTGAACACTCAGGGGGTCGTTTACTATCAGAAATTTCTGGCGCAGATTGCGGTGCAAAGGTTATTCACACCACAATTTGTGACTTTTCTCCGGTTACATTGGGTCTAAAAAAGTGGACATGTCAGGGGGCGGGGAAGGGCCGGCAGGCCTATCTCATTCACCATTTTCTGTTTTAGGTGTAGAAAATTGTCTTAATGTAAGACAGTAAGGGAGCTGGCTTACATTTAGACCGGCATCTCCACATAGCTTTGGCAGATCCACCGCCATCTATAGGCTTTATTAGGACCGGTGTCTAAAATGACGGTCTTAATAAATGACCCCCTCAGTGTCCAAGTCAGCTTGTAGTTTATGGACATCTTCCATAGACTATACAGTACTACATAGCTTAGTGTCATCTGCAAAAATAGAAACAGTGCTATTAATCCCATCCTCTATATCATTAATACATTCATTAAATAACAGAGGACCCAGCAATGAACCTTGGGGTACACCACTTATAACCCGGGACCATTCTGAACAGGAATCATTGACCACAACTCTCTGGACACGGTCCTTCAGCCAGGTTTCAATCCAAATACAGACTATACTTTCCAAGCCTATAGACCTTACTTTACCTATTAAACGTCTATGAAGGACAGTATCAAAAGCCTTTGCAAAATCCAGAAACACTACATCCACAGTCGCCCCTCTATCCAAGCTACAAATGAGGTTAGTCTGATAACTTCTGTCTTTGGTAAACCCATGCTGGCTACACTTATATGATATTATTTATGATTATAAACTCATGTTCTTAATATTCAAATTAGACCTTTGGTGCAATGAGGGTGTCACCATTGCTCTTGTTGCACCCAAGCTCCACACCGTTTTATGACCTGCCCCTCTCTTGCTGTTTTGTCACTGTCTGGCCCTGTCAAACAAAGCAGCCAGGGAGGGGCTGCCCAGAGAAAGAAGAGGAGTGCAATGGTGACACCCTCACTGCACCTAAGATGACAAAAAAAGAAATACATTTTAATCGAAAACACAGCTATGTGTCTATGCAAACAGTTTGATAGGGAGGTTGCTGGTGACAGATTGCCTTTAATAGTCCTTAAAGCATTTTACACAATAGAAGCTTACTGGTCTATAATTAGCTGGGGAAGACCTAGAGCCCTTTTTGAATGTGAGCACCACATTTGCCTTTTGGCAGTCTCTTGGCACTATGGCAGTCATTAGAGAATCTCAAAAAATTATGAACAGGGGCACAACAATATCACAACTAAGCTCTTTAAAAACTCTTGGGTCTAATCAAACTGGTTCACATTTACTGTCCATATCTACCTTTACGTATAAAGTATTACTGGATTAAACTGCACTGACACCACCTACACCTACATCAGTTCTTTTCTCTTCTTTTGTATATACAGAACTAAAAAAAATGATAAAATGATAATTTTATACTGTATCATCGATCTCCTCCCTCATACACACTGGGAAAGTATCATTAACCTTTTCCTGACATGTGACAAAATAGTACGTCACATGTCGGGTCTTAAACATGCAGACAACTGGGGCTAACCAGCAAAAACGCAGATCGCAGACAGTTAACCTCTCAGATGCAGAGGTCAAATGTGAATATAGCATCTGAGAGTGCAAAACTCAGAAGAGCTGAGCTTCTGTGCAGGGAACCGCCCCTCCATCTGGTGTTCGGAGGATCTGTTCATTGTCTGTAAAAGGCCAGGGCCTGCTGAGGCTCTGATGCCTTTTACAGGTATTTTCCAATATAAGCCTGCAGGTGGAAGTACTACCTTGGAATATACTGTATACCGATCTTTGTATATTGTAATGAATAAAATTCTATTACATTATGCAAATTGCAATCCAATGATTGCATGTTATAGTCACATAGGGTGACTTAAAAAGTTAAGAAAATGAAAATAAAAATAAACAAACAAAAATAAACATCATGGGCATTTCTGCATCTCAAAATGCGCATACTATTAAAATATTCAAAAATGTATCCCATATGGTGAATGGTGATGAGCCCTAACACAGATGTGTAGACATAACTATAAAAAAATTATGGGGATCAGAATATGGCAATAAAAAGAAAATACATTTTTTCAAAGTTTTTTTTTGTATTAAAACCAAAGAAAACTATACATATGTGATATGTAATCATACAGACCTGGAGAATGAACAGCACAAGTCAATTTTACCACATATGAACAAAAAAAAACCCTATACAACTGTGACAGAATTGTGTTTTTTTCCATCCCATTTGGAATTTTTTTTCCAGTTTACTACTACATCCTATGCAATCTTAAATGGTGCCATTAGAAACTAAAACTTGTTCCACAAAAAATTAGCCCTTTATGGCTATGTGAATGAAAAATAAAAAAATTATGGCTCCAAGAAGGCAGACAGTAAATAAAGAAAACACAAAGTGGAAAATTGCCCGGGGTAGAAGGGGTTAAAAGGAATCTGTCATCAGTTTGATGCTACCCTCAGGGCAGGGTGAGCTAGGATCTCATGAATATGAGGAATCCCAAGCTTGTGTTCTGTAATGAGGTGACTACAGTGCTCGGCTCACGATGGAGTTGTTCAATATCGATTTTTAGCAAAATAGCTGGTTGAATTTAAGTAAGTGACCCAGCTTTTTGATCAGAGTCACTGTGACCAGTTTATGCCACCCTCAAATAGGACACCACATGGTTGGTGACAGATTCACTTTAAAGTTACTCAAAAATTAGGAAGTCCTGACAATAACTGACCAATGGGATAAATGGGGTGGCATTTAATGGGATATATTCAGTCTAAGGCCTCATGCACATGACCGTTGGATGTTTTGCGGCCCGTAAATTGCAGATTTGCAAAACATGGATACTGACCATTTGCATTTCGTAATTTTATATGGGCCGCAAAGAACGGACACGAAAAAAAAATATGTTTGTGTGCTTGAGCCCCTAGAGGGAGATTTATCAAAAAAGACGTTTTACAAGCCAAAAATGCTCCAAAAAGCACCGAGTGCAAAATGTTTTAAGAAAGAAAAAAAAAGTTCAGGTCTGAAGTTAATCCATTCTGGTATTGGCAGTTGGACTGCCATGACTGCAGCATTTTTACTAAAGGTGGCATTCTGCCAAGCTATGAAACAAATCCAGTTTGGGCACAGACTTGGATACAAACACAGTGCTTATGCAGTCACCCGTCAGCTGCCAGACACAGCTGCCTCTCTTTATCACTGTCATTTCATCTTATGATTTCTCATTCCATACAGATGACTAATGACCTTATACTGTTGTGTAGTAAACGTGTGGTGAGGCAACGCTATGGTGTGTCCATATCTAGTGACCAGCCTCCAGACCCACCTCCTAAAGGTCACAGAGTCTAAGATTGCAACTTGAACAGCATAATCATGTTAGTAAATAGTAAATACCATGAAGCAACTATTCCAGTTAACCAGCAACACAGTCAAGAATACTAAAAACAACACGGTGGGGGCCAAAAGCCGAGCCAGGAGAAATAATGGCCAGGATCATAGCAGGGATTCATAGTGTAGATATCAATCTGCAATTATAGCTTATCAGAATAAAAAACAGCAGTTTACTGTTAACCATTTCTTCTACTGTCTAAAATTAGATTTCAATGAATTGATGATAATAATGATAAAGGGGTTGTCCAACAATGAAATGTGACCACTCATAGGCTGTGGCAGGCCACTGCTCTAAGATGTCACGTTTTCTGAGTTGAGAAGGACCAGGAAGTAGCGACTGGCAGGAAGCCACAGAACAGCAGTAATGGAGGATCGGTAAGATAAGTATTACTTTTTAAGCCACTCTAAAGCCCATTTTATTACTCTTTTAAAGAATATATACCCCTCTACGGACATTGTTTTATTTTGCCAACACATCTAAGATGAAAAATGAAGCAACATTACATTTACTCTTGATTAAAAACTTGACTATAATGGAACCCGGCAGAGATATGGCCTGTTTCTGGTATTAGTGCAGGCACCACTTTTTGTCATGTTGAATCCTCATACTCAAGCCGGAAACCCGCTGTATAACAGGGCCCATTATAGTCAATGGGCTCTTGCAGGGAAAGACAGTATTCAGCTATGCACCCTGCCAGATAGTTTTAACGCTAGTGTGAAACTTGCGTTAGGCGCCAGCAGGTAAGAATCCAGGTGGAAGGCAGAGGTCAGTACACAGGCAGCCAAACTAATTATAGCTGTTTACAGACTCTAGCAGGCTAGAAAGGTCTGGCAGATCTACTGAGACCTATTGCACAAGCAAGGAAGTGACAAATCACCAGAGCTTATACCGCTCAGACTGATGAGCAATTGGGAACAGCCCTGCACCAGATCACAGAACAATGTAAATTTCAGGACATCACATCAGACCCCCATCAGACCACAGATCAGCCCTTTCAGACCCCCATCAGACCTCAGATCAGCCAATTGTGCCTCTATCAAACCTCAGATCAGCTCACTGTGCCCCATCAGACCTCAGATCAGCCCACTGTGCCCCCATCAGACCTCAGATCAGCCCACTGTGCCCCCTTCATACCTCAGATAAGCCCACTGTGACCCCATCATACCTCAGATCAGCCCACTGTGCCCCCATAATACCTCAGATCAGCCCACTTTGCCCCCATCAGACCTCAGATCAGCCCACTGTGCCCCATCAGACCTCAGATCAGCCCACTGTGCCCCCATCATACCTCAGATCAGCCCACTGTGCACCCAAAATACCTCAGATCAGCCCACTGTGCCCCCATCAGACCTCAGATCAGCCCACTGTGCCCCCATCAGACCTCAGAACAGCCCACTGTGCCCCCTTCATACCTCAGATAAGCCCACTGTGACCCCATCATACCTCAGATCAGCCCACTGTGCCCCCATAATACCTCAGATCAGCCCACTTTGCCCCCATCAGACCTTCAGATCAGCCCACTGTGCCCCCATCATACCTCAGATCAGCCCACTGTGCACCCAAAATACCTCAGATCAGCCCACTGTGCCCCCATCAGACCTCAGATAAGCCCACTGTGACCCCATCATACCTCAGATCAGCCCACTGTGCCCCCATAATACCTCAGATCAGCCCACTTTGCCCCCATCAGACCTCAGATCAGCCCACTGTGCCCCCATCATACCTCAGATCAGCCCACTGTGCACCCAAAATACCTCAGATCAGCCCACTGTGCCCCCATCAGACCTCAGATCAGCCCACTGTGCCCCATCAGACCTCAGGTCAGCCCACTATGTCCCCATATCAGCCCACTGTGCCCCCATCAGACCTCAGATCAGCCCACCAGCCCCATAATAATAAAATAAAAAACTCTCTCACCTCTCCTGCGCCGCGGCTCCGCTCTGGGTCCGGCGCTCCTCTGTCTTCTCCTGCCGGCGCTGCACTGTCACCTGCAGCGTCAGGTCATAGTGCATGCACTACATCCTGACGCTGTACGAGGTCAGGACAGTGCAGCGCCAGGAGGAAAAGACAGAGGAGCGCTGGACCCGGAGCGGAGCTGCAGCGCAGGAGGGTAAGTATGTTTCCCCGCTCCCGGCACCTAATACATACTAGTGAGCGCTTCCATAATGGAAGCGTTCACTAGTATTTGCTTTATAAGACGCACGGCCATTTCCCCCCTACTTTTGGGGGAAAAAAGTGCGTCTTATAAAGCGAAAAATACGGTATTTCTGGGGAATCAGCTGATGATCCTATGTGTATGTGGGCCTAAAGTGTTAAGCTGGTGATACACATTAGATGTATATATGCTAAAATCGACTGATTCGCCAACCATCTATTGTGTATGGGGTCTCCTTCCCTCTCCCTCGATGGAAGATATTTGGGTAGAGAAACATTGGGCATGTCAACAGGCCAATCCATTTGTTCTCAAAGACATAAGCTGCCTGTCTGACAGTGGTGTTCTCTCCACTTCCATACAGCACACATACTGACCATGCATGTGTATTGGGAATAGTAAGAAACAGATGTCAACCAAGGGAGCGTTCCGCCAACAGATATCTCATATTTATGGCCGACTTAACCTAGATATTTGGGAAAAGAGAAATAGGACCTCTTCAATTTCATCACATCCAGTAACATGTTCTGATGGGAGATAATGGGCTCCTAGAAGTATCTCGCAAACAGCTTATTCCTCTCTTCCTAAGTTAAACATGCAATTTTTTGGTACGTGGGGGAGTCAGGAGAACTATATATCTCATGAGTATAATGGCTTCATTCAGCCACAGTAACATACACCTTGAGCCACAAACATACCACATACATAATAAAAATTAGTATATCGACGTGTCAATGCAGCAGTTATTTTGCTGAAGTGAAACTGCCCATATTGAATAACCCATCTGTTGTGAGTACAAGCCATTAAGAAAATCTTTAGGTAACATTGATCAACAGAAACATACCATAAAAATATTATAATTGCACAAAAATGGTAAAGATGACAAGCATTGAAAGATCACTTTCACCATTTTTAAGAGGGGGTACAGGGGGTATCTGCAAATGGTTTGTTCATTAAAACTAATGTAGTTTTATGTAATGTTATGCATTGTAATGCCTTGTATACTCCCAGTATAGTTCTCTATGGTAGTGACAGAGTTAACTAATTCTGACACAGTCCTTTGTAGGATGTTGCTAGGTGGTGGCTGGCTCCACCTTTAGCTCTATAGTGTTCTAGGAGAGTCTGAGGAGGGAGTTCAGATAGGAAGGAAGCAAAGTCCATGTGCTCCCTCTCCTTGAGCCTCAAGCAGATCTCTGATTGCTTTAAGATCTACAGCAAGAGAGAAAGGAGAGAAAAAAGAAGGTTCAGAAATCTGAATGGCTGAACGTCAAGAGTCAGTAAGATAACCACCATTGAGGGCAATTCTTTACTTCCGTGGAGGGATTACAGTTATAACACCCTACACACTTAAGGAAGTTGTATCATTCAACATACAGTGCCTTGCGAAAGTATTCAGCCCCCTGGAACTTTTCAACCTTTTGCCACATTTCAGGCTTCAAACAAAAAGATATAACATTTTAAATTTTTGGTGAAGAATCAACAACAAGTGGGTCACAATTGTGAAGTGGAACGAAAATTTATTTTATCATTTAAACTTTTTTTGTAATAATAAAACTGAAAAGTTGGGCGCGCAAAATTATTCGGCCCCCCTTGCATTAATACTTTGTTGCGCCACCTTTTGCTGCGATTACAGCTGCAAGTCGCTTGGGGTATGTCTCTATCAGTTTTGCACATCTAGAGACTGAAATTCTTGCCCATTCTTCCTTGCAAAACAGCTTGAGAGCGTTTGTGAACAGCAGTTTTGAGCTCTTTCCACATATTCTCAATTGGATTCAGGTCTGGACTTTGACTTGGCCATTCTAAGACCTGGATATGTTTATTTTTAAACAATTCCATTGTAGATTTTGCTTTATGTTTGGGATCATTGTCTTGTTGGAAGATAAATCTCCGTCCTAGTCTCAGGTCTTTTGCAGACTCCAACAGGTTTTCATCCAGAATGGTCCTGTATTTGGCTCCATCCATCTTCCCATCAATTTTAACCATCTTAAATGCTGATGAAAAGCAGGCCCAAACCATGATGCTGCCACCACCATGTTTGACAGTGGGGATGGTGTGTTCAGGGTGATGAGCTGTGTTGCTTTTATGCCAAACATATCGTTTTTCATTGTTTCCAAAAAGTAATGGCTTTCTTCTTGCCACTCTTCCATAAAGACCAGATTTGTGAAGTGTTTGAATGATTGTTGTTCTATGGACAGACTCTCCCACCTCAGCTGTAGATCTCTGCAGTTCATCCAGAGTGATCATGGGCCTCTTGGCTGTATCTCTGACCAGTCTTCTGCTTGTTTGAGATGAAAGTTTAGAGGGATGGCCGGGTCTTGGTAGATTTGCAGTGGTCTGATACTCTGTCCATTTCAATATGATCGCTTGCACAGTGCTCCTTGGGATGTTTAAAGCTTGGGAAATCTTTTGGTATCCAAATCCGGCTTTAAACTTCTCCACAACAGTATCACGGACCTGCCTGGTGTGTTCCTTGGTCTTCATGATGCAGAACCCTGAGACTATCACAGAGCAGGTGCATTTATACAGAGACTTGATTACACACAGGTGGATTCTATTTATCTTCATCAGTCATTTAGGACAACATTGGATCATTCAGAGATCCTCAATGAACTTCTGGAGTGAGTTTTCTGAACTGAAAGTAAATGGGCCAAATAATTTTGCACGCCCAACTTTTCAGTTTTATTATTACATAAAAAGTTTAAATGATCCAATAAATTTCGTTCCACTTCACAATTGTGACCCACTTGTTGTTGATTCTTCACCAAAAATTTAAAATGTTCTATCTTTTTGTTTGAAGCCTGAAATGTGGCAAAAGGTTGAAAAGTTCCAGGGGGCCGAATACTTTCGCAAGGCACTGTATACGCTGCAGAGCGCATTACAGGTATAACTGCAAGAGTACAGTCAACCACCATAGATTTTACTGAGAGAGACCTTACCAAGACAGAGTGGAAAGAGGGCCATAACTCTCTTGCATAAAAATCCATACACTGCTATCTGGGAGAGAACTGCACTGTGTGCATTTGGAACTGTGTTTTGCTATACTTGGATGTACTACAACTCCCATTTTGCACTACAATTATGAGAGATGTTTATTCTGTTTAATCTGGCCTCTTGCACTATAAACAGGGCACTGCACTTTGAACTCTATAAGTCCTGCCTTGCACCCATCCAACCCCCCCTAATATCATGGGCACCCCAGCTACCTTCAGGCAGGAACCCCAGAACCAGGGTGTGCCCCAAGTGAAGAAAGGGTGCCCCCTCCTTGGGCTGCACTGGCCTCACAGGCCACTGCACATGTACAACAAGAATAGTAGTGTCAAGTTTGTTGAGAGTAGTGTCAGACATATTATGTAGTGAAAACTAAGACAGGAAAGAAATAGTAGAGTTCACCATTTCATCAAACAATTTGAACACTTTCTTCATCTTTTAAGTCTATGGGAGCGATCCTTTCCATTGAAATGAATGGGACGGTTAGGTACCATACCCATGGTACGGCTAGGATATAAACAATGAAGAGAAGGCAGCGCGGGTACGGCGCGCGCCTCCTCTTCAAACAGCTTACCTCCGGGGGTGCCGGGTGTCGGACCCCCGCCGATCTGATATTGATGACCTATCCTGGTCTACTGCAGACATAAAGCAGAGATATCCATAGAAACTAATCATATTTGTCTGCAATAAGGGCATCGGTAAAGATTACTATCAGAAGACCTGGGATGTCTGAAGAATGCTTATGTGGCTGACATGAGATCTTCGGTCCAGGTGCTTCTCCTGTCACAGCTTAAGATAAATTATGAAAAATAAGACACACATGACATGTACAGTTTGCCAAAAGGCATGTGAAGTTGCTTGCTATAAAAATCACAAGCTATTTTTGGCACATGACAAGAACCATCCACTACAAACATACACCTTCCACAAATGTTCATCCAGAACTTTGCTAGAATAGGTGCTGAGCTTCAGTAACCTGGGACAACCACTGTGTCCATAGCTGTCTACTTCCGGCTGCATACACTGTGTTACAAGTTGATTGGTGGGGGCTCTGGGTGATACCAACCAATCTAATATTAATAACCTTTCCTCAGGATAGGTCATCAAAATCGAAGTCTTGGAAAGCCCCTTTATTGGTAACTTTCCAGTAGTTTCACAAGCTGTGATGTTGTTTTACAAAGAGGTGAAGGAAAGATGCAACACAATGCGACATAGGGCTTTACAGAATTTTCACCACTTTTTATACAACCTTGGAGCTGGTAAAGTTTTTGTCCACAGGATGTGCCACAATCTGTCTACGACTGCAACAAAACAAAGCACAAAAGACTGGACAAAAAGTTGGTGCAAAAGTTGTCTAAAAAACCTTGGGAGTAATTTAGTAATTTATCACTGTTGGTGTATTTCAGGTCAGTTTCTAGATTGGAGTTGCACCTGCACCAAATTTATGAAAATGCCCCATGGTATTATTACTTTTGGCACAAGTGGAAATTAAATAAGCCTATTTCAAGTACACTGGGGGCGTTGCATGGAGTTGTGACTTTTTTAAAAAGCTGTACTTCATAAATGTGCCATAAAATGATCTACTCTTAAATCTTGACCAACTTTTCACTCCACTTCTTAAAATAGTATGGGAAGATGCATCTCAAACAAACTAGAGTTTCAGAATTGATTGACATTAATGAAACAATATTTGGTAGAGCAAGCGTGTGTCACAGACTCTGGCACAAAACAAGACCCTTTCCAGGCACAGTGACACAGATATATCTGCCCACTATGTTTTAATCTGAAACCTTGAAGCTTTTCAGAGAAAACCTATATGACATATATATAATCATTGGCCTATGTAAAAGGGTCCAAGTTAGGCAAGACA
Organism: Rhinella marina; assembly: GCA_900303285.1. NCBI lineage: Eukaryota > Metazoa > Chordata > Amphibia > Anura > Bufonidae > Rhinella > Rhinella marina. Next base: position 124,888 of record ONZH01017936.1, read on the forward strand.
AGACCTCAACATATTTGTGCTACTAGTGCTCATGAAAGTATATAATTTATGGAACTTTTCTCTCCTGATACGAATTACGCAAAAGAGAAGATCGAGTCAATATCAAGAAGATTATAGAATCATGTTTGTTTTGTCAACGTGGACTTTTCCAGTGAAGATTATGTTAAATCTCTTTATTCCCCAAGGACGTGTTCTAGGTACATTACGGTCATAAATTCTTAGTCATAAGACAAACAATTCCATGTAACTATTTGTTCACTCTCACATGATGCTACTTGGATGTAAGGCTATGGGAGCTAAACTGCCATTTATTTATATTAGACAAAACTAATCTGGCCACTTACAGAGAGCGTATGATTATCATGGAAATTCATCATCACCTGCAGGGACATCTCTTTTCCATTATGCCATGGTTCCCTTTTCTAGTAACAGAGGTCTATACATCTCACCATCTCGCAGTGGCTTTTACGGGGGCATTGTGGTTGCTTGTGGTATGGCTTTTATGGGGCAACTGTGCCTGTTATTAGGGCCTTTTGACTTGCATGAAGGTGTTGAGGCTGTCATGGGGGCATTGTAGCTAGCAGAAGTGCACTGTGGCTGACATGGGTGCCTTGCGGCTGCTATAAGTGTTCATTTGCTAAAGAGAAGGGCAATTTGTGGCTGTCATGAGGGTTCAAGATATAGCACAACAGAGAGAAGCATTCATACTGGTCTGGGCAAGATGGAGAAGATGTGGAAAGAGAGTGAAAACAATCCGAGAACTTGTAAGTCATTGATTTAATTGTTGCTTATTGTCCACTTAACTGTCCATGCGCAGTACACATGAAGTGAGACTGATTAGCTGAACACGGCCTGCTTCTTTTCATCTTTGATGCATGGTGGCCACCAACCCTAGGCCACAATCCGTAACATCCATGCTGTACACATTACACTGCTTCCACAGACTGGCTTGCCACCTAGCCTCCACATGTGTGCCCCATAGTATGAATATCAAACTGCTATCACATGCATGGTGTAAAGTAGAGCACATTAACTCAATGTGAGAGATAAACCCACGACTGCATGGTAATGTTACTCTATCTTGAGTTTTGTGACATAAACTGTAGTATGGTCCAATGATTATCCACAAACATGACAGGCAGGTTCTTCAGCAATTGTGCTAAAAATCATATGAGACAATGTTTGCCCATAATAATTATAATAAGAATTATCTCAGAGAAAAGAAAGAAAACAGTGTTGTCCGTTCTGACCAGTCAGATGCTAGTGTCCCCTGATTGAAGGCCACTGGTAAAACCCCTGCTGAAACCATTTGCGCTAATTTTATACAAGTCCCAAAATGATGAACTATCAAGATTGTCCTCCACCGACAGGAATGCAGCCCTAGTTATACAGATATAACATGCTAATACCCACATGAGCTACTGAGAGAAAAATTCTTCAGGGCTATGCAACAGACATAATAAATCAGCAGGTATATTATAATTACAGCCTTGCATGACGCCGGAAAACATTTCTTAACTACTTGTTACCATGGTCAGAGTGAATACATGGTTTCATTTCCTGATGGATCAGTAAAAGCAGCATAAACGCTAGTATTTCTGTATATTATTCAGTAAATGATTAATATCACATGCACACTGCACCCTGGAAATAAGAGAAAATCAGAATGGCTTATTAAATAATACAGACATTCCATACATGACTTCATGTATAGATCATGTCATTCTAAGGGTTCATGAAGTATCTCGGTATGCTTCTCACTTATATGGAGACAATGCAGGCCGACGTCAAGATTTGGTATGGAAATATAGAATGACACATTGTACATATATTATGGAGATATTAAAAGAATGCTTACAGGGAAATACACTGTGCCTCATTGTCATAGCATACAGAGGCAGAGCGTAAAAAGGAGAAGATGGATAGATAGATAGATAGATAGATAGATGATATAGATAGATAAAGTATATAGATAGATAGATAGATAGATAGATAGATAGATAGATAGATAGATAATATAGATAGATAAAGTAGATAGATAGATAGATAGATAGATAGATAGATAGATACAGTAGATAGATAGTATATGATAGATAGATAGATACATAGAGTATATAGATAGATAAAGTATATAGATAGATAGATAGATAGATGATATAGATAGATAAAGTATATAGATAGATAGATACAGTAGATAGATAGTATAGATAGATAGATAGATAGATAGATAGATAGATATAGATAGAATAGATATAAATATAGATATAATAGATATAGTAGATAAAGTATATAGATAGATAGATAGATAGATAGATATAGATAGATAGAAGTAGATAGATAGATAGATAGATAGATAGATAGATAGATGATATAGATAGATAAAGTATATAGATAGATAGATAGATAGATAGATAGATAGATAGATAGATTATAGATAGATACAGTAGATAGATAGTATATGATAGATAGATAGATACATAGAGTATATAGATAGATAAAGTATATAGATAGATAGATAGATAGATAGATAGATAATATAGATAGATAAAGTAGATTAGATAGTATACAGTAGATAGATAGATATATAGATAGATAGATAGATAAAGATATATAGATAGATAAAGTATATAGATAGATAGATAGATGATATAGATAGATAAAGTATATAGATAGATAGATACAGTAGATAGATAGTATATGATAGATAGATACATAGAGTATATAGATAGATAAAGTATATAGATAGATAGATAGATAGATAAAGTATATAGCTAGATAGAGTAGATAGATAGATACAGTAGATAGATAGATAGATAGATAGATAGATAGATAAAGTATATAGCTAGATAGAGTAGATAGATAGATACAGTAGATAGATAGTATATGATAGATAGATAGATAGATAGATATGAGATGGATGGGATGATGGATAGATAGAATTGTCAGCACTCTACAAATCAGGTGAAAACAAAGCTTATATGTAGGTCACCTACAGTATATGTTGACATACACAAGTTATAATTTCACGTGAATTTTGTGGAGCTGCTGATTTTCTCATTTTCATCGGGGGCTAAGCCATGTCCTATAGAGGGCGCTCTATTTTCTGAGATGCTTTCTTTTTCTACATTTATCTAGATAGAAAATTCCATAATACTATGGCCACAAAGGTCAGAACACAGTTATATCTAACATGTATCCATCAACTATAAAGTGAGAATATATTACCTTTCATCTAGCTGAAAATCGTCTCCTTCAGGCATTTCTGCCTTCTTTTCAAAGCCACCTGTGCCAGTCAGTATAATCCAGATATGGCAGTGCTAGGGTGCCCGTCCTGGGTGCTGGGTCCTGTGTGTTTACAAACCTCCTGTGAGTCGCTGGTCTTGAATGAAGCTATCTGAGAGTGTGCTCTGATTGGCTGTTATAAATAGGCCTGACTGTGAGCACACGCTCAGGTCTCAAGAGCCGCCCTGCTCCTCCAGCTTGCTGGCCTCTTATCCAGAGCCGTGACCAGGCAACACCCCTGTTACATTCTTATTGTGACAGTTCCTGCTAGAAGACACAGCACAGACTCTCTGTCTCTATGCCTGTAAAGTACATTTAATATGCAGATCTCAATGGATATAAAATGAATGCAGAGGAAAAAAAATCAGCAGTCTGGTTTGACATTGTCTGGGAGCAGAACCTATATAAGCAGACTAAAAACCTGAGTTTGGGAGCGGGCACGTGTTTGCAGGGGTGCACCACCAATGAGGCCAGGTAGCACCAGGAAGGGGAAGGAGGGGGGGCAGCGGAACGGCCATGGGCAATGAGTGCTTTCATTGTGGCAAAGGGATTAGGTTAAGAAATTGGCATGGGGGGCCTTTCTCAGTTTTCGCCTCGGGCAGCAGAAAGGCTAGGTGCACCCTTTCGTGTTTGATAGCAAGTATGTGTTTGTATTAAGTGTCTGATTTAAGATAAAGTGACTTTGGGTTCAGGGACTTGAGGAAAAGACTACATTAAATTGATTACCATTTCATTATATTGTATTTTTTTTCTTTTTCTCTTGTGTAATCCCCATTTAGGGTGCATTAACACAACTGTAAGTGTTTTGCGGTTAGAAAATTGCGGATCCGCAAAACACGGATATCGGCCCGTGTGCGTTCTGCAATTTGCAATTCCGGACAAGAATAGGCCATGCTCTATCTTTTTTGCGGGACTGCGGAATGGAACTACGGATGCAGACAGCAGACGGTATGCTGTCCGCATCTTTTGCGGCCCCACTGAAATGAATGGGTCCATACCCGTTCTACAAAATTGTGGAACAGATGTGTACTCATTCATATGATTGTCTAAATGAGCCCTAACAAGTATGTGCTCCATAATTGACCAGGGAGTCCAGGGAACATCTTGTAAAATGTATGCAGTCCTGGAGCAGCCATTTGAGGGTGCAAATTTTTGTTCAAAAAGTGAGAAAATTTGTGATACGAACCCCAGGTCCTGTATCTAAATGAGGAAATTTCAACACTGAGATGCGTTGACAATATGGAGAATAGTTTGCTGCTCACTCAGCAGACAATCTATGAGGTAGATCAGGAAAGTGGGGTAGGTAGCTGGGTATCAGTTAGAAAGCTGGGTAGAGAGAAGTGTGCCAGGGAGGCTAGCCCTGATCTGACACACCTTAAAGGGGTTAACCCACAAATAATGTAAAAAATGAAAATCAGACATCATATAGCACATGACAACCTCTTTCTAACAAAGCAAGAACCAGTCCTGTACCTCACATGGATCCACAGATCTCCACATTCATTGCTCTGCTAGATTCATATCAAGCCGACAGTTCGGGGAGTGTCTTTTCTGCTGCAAGCTCAGGAGGCGTGTCCATGCTCTGCCTATCACAGCTCAGGAGGCAGTTAAAAGTTGAAACTGAGCATGTGCGGCCTGCTCAGTGAGCAGGTCAAAGAAATAAGAAAGTAAGTGGTCCTATACAGATACACTTTATTGAATAACTCAGTAGCTGTACAAAATTTTTAATGACATGCAATTACAAAAGTATTCAGACCCAGGTGCTGGTTTGAAAACTGTATAATATTTTTCGTGGGACAACCCCTTTAACAAGTTTGCAAGGTTGGCAGAAGGGGGGATGTAAGTTGAAGGAGAGCACTGCTGCAGCCGGACACTTCCTCTGCCAGTAAGGCCTACTGTGTTCCCCCCTTCCCTTATAGATTGTAAGCTCTTGAGGACAGGGTCCTCTACTCCTCTGTACCAGTCTGTTAATAGTTTCTTGTTTACTGTGGTTTTGATTTCGGTGTAACCCCAGCAGGATGTACAGCGCCATGGAATTAATGGCGCTTTAAAATAAATAATAATAAGCAGAGGATCAGGAGAGCAGGGCAGGCCACACAGGTGCTGGTGGTGGGAGACTCTATTATTTGGGGTACAGATAGGGTGATCTGTCACAAAAACTGGGATAATCCTACGGTGTGTTGTCTTCCTGGTGCTCCAGTTTGACATATTGTGGATTGGGTTGATGGATTACTGGGAGGGGCTGGAGAAGACCCAGCGGTCATGGTCCACATTGGAACCAATGACAAAATTAGAGGTAGGTGGAGAATCTTTTAAAATAATTTCAGGGACTTAGGTTGCAAGCTCAGGGCAAGGACCTCAAAGGTAATATTCTTTGAGATACTATCGGTACTAGAAGCCAAGGTGGTAGGAGATTAGGGAGGTTAACAAGTGTCTCAGCTACAGGCTCTATTGTATGGATGGGCTGCACCTCCATGGGGACAGCAGTTTTCGGAGAGATGGTGAGAAGTCTTCAAACTAGGGACTGTGGGGGAGGATAATGACATTATAGGAGGGGAAGATATTGCAGACGGTGACCTGGGTTGAGGTATGGGAACTGGGGGTGGACTGGAGGGAGGGACTAGAACAGTTAACAATGTAAGGTGTAGTGTAAGAAATATAAAAAAACTTCTTAATTGTATGTACACTAATCCCAGAAGCCTGACTAATAAAACTGGCGAACTGGAATTAGTGATGTGTGAGGAGAACTATGACATAGTGGGAGTAACTGAGACATGGCTGGATGATAGCTATGACTGGACGGTTAACGTACAGGGTTACTGTCTGTACTGTTGGAGTGGAGGGGAGGGGGGGGCTGCCTTTATTTAAAGTCCTGTCTAAAGCCCACACTCTGGAAAGATATAAGTGAGGGACATGAAAATGTGGAATCACTGTGGGTAGAAATACATGGAGACAAGGACAATAATAAAATACTAATAGGAGTTTATTATAAACCACCTAATATACCTGAGTCCATAGAAAATCTACTTCTAAACGAAACAGACGAGGCAGCAAATCATAATGAGGTCGTTATTATGGGGGACTTCAACTACCCAGATATAGACTGGGAAACTGAAACCTGTATATCTCATAAAGGAAACAGGTTCTTGGCAATAACCAATGACAATTACCTTTCCCAACTGGTTCAGGACCCGACTAGAGGGACGGCCATACTGGACTTAGTACTAACCAATAGACCTGACAGAACAACAGATGTGCAGGTTGGGAAATAGTGACCAATCCTAAATTCTAATTGTGAGAGGTACATAGCTTATGGGAATAAAAGGTAAGGAATAAGAAAAAAACAAAGTGGATAAATCAAAATGAAATGGAAGCTATAAATGACAAAAATAAAGCATTTAAATCACTAAAAGAGGAGGATAGCGAGGAAGCATTGAAAAACTATACAGAAATAAATAGAATACCGTATTTTTCGCTTTATAAGACGAACCTGATGATAAGACGCGCCTAGGTTTTTGTGAAGGAAATTAAGAAAATAAAATATTTTGAACCAAATGGTGTGCTTTTGGTGTGTTTTGAACTAATGGGAGGTCTGTGGATGGTGCACTGTTATGGGGGATCTGTGGATGGTGCACTGTTATGGGAGATCTGTGGATGACACTGTTATGGGGGATCTGTGGATGGTGCACTGTTATGGGGGATCTGTGGATGGTGCACTGTTATGGGGGATCTGTGGATGACACTGTTATGGGGATCTGTGGATGGTGCTCTGTTATGGGGGATCTGTGGATGGTGCACTGTTATGGGGGATCTGTGGATGGTGCACTGTTATGGAGGATCCCTAAAATGAGGAAAGTTGGCTTCTACCTGGGATTTTTTGCCTTTATCTGTATCAACTTGTAGGATAACAGGCTGAACTGAGTGGACAGATGTCTTTTTTCGGCCTTACAAACTATGGGGTTATTTTTTAAGACTGGTGTTTTAGACGCCGATTGTAATAAGCCCCTGCACTGGCAGTGGATCTGCCGAAGTTATGAAAAGGTGCCGGCCTCTACATAACTTTGGCATATCCAGCGCCAGTCTAAATGTAATCCAGCTTCCTTGCTGGATTACATTTTCTACCCCTAAAACAGACGTACCAAACGATGAATGAGATGGGCTTGCCGGCCTGCCAGCCCACCCGCGCCACGTCCACTATTTTAGACCTGGTGTGAGTGGGGAAGTCGAAGATTTGTGCTGCAATCTGCACCAGAAAGATGTCTAATATAGGCGTATTTATTATCCTAAGTGACCCCCTATGTTACAATGTATATACGTGGAAATAACTGAACAGACTTCATGTAACTCAAGAAATATTGAAGGAGAAAAGAAGGAAAATCTTTTAAACTCTGAGCAAACTCTTTCACGGTTCTCACATCCCAGTACCATAAAAGAACTAGAACTTGGTTTTCACCTTCTATAGTGCTGGCTATGATTTGTCTCCATCTACCTGGACATTGCTGGTAGGTGGATGGACACTGGAAAAGTAGAGCCAGGCTAGTGACATAGAACAACTGCAATACAGCTTTTACTTCGGCACCTTCTGAATTACAGTGGGGAAAAAAAGTATTTAGTCAGCCACCAATTGTGCAAGTTCTCCCACTTAAAAAGATGAGAGAGGCCTGTAATTGACATCATAGGTAGACCTCAATTATGAGAGACAAAATGAGAAATCAAATCCAGAAAAATCACATTGTCTGATTTTTAAAGAACTGATTTGCAAATTATGGTGGACAATAAGTATTTCGTCACCTACAAACAAGCCAGATTTCTGGCTCTCACAGACCTGTAACTTCTTCTTTAAGTGGCTCCTCTATCCTCCACTCATTACCTATAGTAATGGCACCTGTCTGAATTTGTTATCAGTATAAAAGACACCTGTCCACAACCTCAAACAGTCACACACCAAACTCCACTAGAGTGAAGACCAAAGAGCTGTCGAAGAACACCAGAAACAAAATTGTAGACCTGCACCAGGCTGGGAAGACTGAATCTGCAATAGGCAAGCAGCTTGGTGTGAAGAAATCAACTGTGGGAGCAATAATTATAAAATGGAAGACATACAAGACCACTGATAATCTCCCTCGATCAGGAGCTCCACGGAAGATCTCACCCCGTGGGGGTCAAAATTATCACAAGAACTGTGAGCAAAAATCCCAGAACCACACGGGGGGACCTAGTGAATGACCTGCAGAAAGCTGGGACCAACGTAACAAAGGCTACCGTCAGTAACACTCTATGCCGCCAGGGACTCAGATCCTGCAGTGCCAGAAGTGTCCCCCTTCTTAAGCCAGTACATATCCGGGCCCGTCTGAAGTTTGCTAGAGAGCATTTGAATGTTCCAGAAGAGTATTGGGAGAGTGTCATATGGTCAGATGAAACCAAAGTAGAACTGTTTGGTAGAAACACAACTCATTGTGTTTGGAGGAGAGTGAATGAGTTGCATCCAAGGAACACCATACCTACTGTGAAGCATGGGGGTGGCAACATCATGCTTTGGGGCTGTTTCTCTGCAAAGGCACCAGGACGACTGATCCGTGTACATGAAAGAATGAATGGGGCCATGTATTGTGAGATTTTGAGTGCAAACCTCCTTCCATCATCATCAAGTATTGAGATGAACTTTAGTTACTGACCAAATACTTATTTTCCACCATAATTTGCAAATAAATTCTTTAAAAATCAGACAATGTGATTTTCTGGATTTGTTTTCTCATTTTGTCTCTCATAGTTGAGGTCTACCTATGATGTCAATTACAGGCCTCTCTCATCTTTTTAAGTGGGAGAACTTGCACAATTGGTGGCTGACTAAATACTTTTTTTCCCACTGTATATACAGTGCCATGTGGTATTCACCACCACCCCTTCTCTTTGGTGGTTTTCCTGTTTTATTGCATTACATTTTGGAGGGGGTGTACCAATTGATTTACACAACATGTCTACCACTTTGAAGGTACAAAATATTTTTTATGCTGTACACAAACAATAATTATGACAAAAAATACCTGAGAATTTTAATGGCATAATTAACCATCCACGGAAAGTCAATTGCTTGTGGAGCCACCTTTGGCTGCATTTACAGACACAAGTCTCCTGGGTATGTCTCTGTTAGCTTAGCATGTCTAGACACTGTGATTTTTGCGATTCTTCCAAGCTAAGCTGCTTCAACTTCATCAAGTTTGATGGGTTGTATTGGTGTACAGTAGTCTTCAAGTCATGCCACAGATTCTCCTTTGGATTGAGGTTTGCGCTGTGACTAGGCCATTCCAAGACATCTGAATATTTCTTCTTAAACCACTTCAGTGTAGCTTTCGTGGCATGTTTATTGTAATTGTTAAAGTTGAATCACTGCTCCAGTCTCAAATCTCTGGTAGACTGAAGCAGATTTTCCTCAAGAATTGTTCAGTATTTATTACCATCCATCTTTCCTTCAATTCTATCCACTCTTCCAGTCCCTGGCAATGAAAAGCAACCCACTGTATGGTGGAGACAGTATTATGCTGTGAGAATGTTTTTCCACCATGCTTCAAGTGTTGGGTTTGCACCACAAATAGTATTTCCCATAATGGTCAGAATGTTACATTTTAGTCTCATCTGAAGATGCTTCTTCCATTTGTTTGGGAGTTTGACAAATGCTGTCTTCTCTTGTCATATCTGTAGTTGCGCCATATTCTTTCCTTATTATAATGGGTTTAATGGTGCTCAGTGGCAAGTTCCCAAGGAGATTTTTTTTATAACCCAACCCTGATCTGTACTTCTCCACGACTTTGTCTCTGGATACATCTTTGGTCTTCTTGATGCTTGCTTAGTATTATTGTAGACTCAAAGGCCTTTCAGAATGGAGGTATCTATGTATATGAACATCATGACAACTGCACACAGGAGAACACTATTCAACTAATTATCTGTCTTCTGAAGTTAATTGGTTGAATTAGACTTTATTCAGGAGTTTAAGAGTAAATGGGGTGAAAACATATTGCTTTTTTTGTTTAATTCCATTTTAACGATTTGGAATATATTGCCAGGCCCATTACATAAAATCTGAAATCCATTTTTCTTTGCAGGCTTTAATGAAAAAACACTGAAAAAATGCCAAGGAAGTAAATACTTTCTTAAGGCACTGTGTACTGTATATGGGAGGGATGAAAAGGGTAGTTTAGGATCTAGAGTTTACTGTCATAGGTTCCTGTATTACTGACAGCAGGAACGGTGCATTTTTGCTCTCCAAATTAATGGAACTCCAATGGCAACCTGATGGACCAGTAGGGTCCATCAGGATTAATTGCCATAACTTTTAAAACTGACGTAGTATTTCTCTGTTGTAAATGGAAGTCAAGCTACTGGTGTGAAAAGAGTATTAGGGTTCCTGAGCCTATATTGAATGGAATGGATGTCATTGTTATCCTAGGGTACTGTGTCGCTGCTCTGTCTGTCTGGTATGCATGTGTGAACAGGAGTTTGTCACTGCCTTAGCGCTATGATGGGAAGTCTAAGCTGTGTCCTGACTTCATTAACTAGTGTACCATTCATTATGAGCTGTAGCCATGTTTTCTTCAGACCAGACCTAGGTAGCCTTTATAGTTTTGCTTCTCTCTGGCGAGGTGCTCACTGGGCTAATCTGTTATGGGAGAGGTGACAAGTGAACTGCAAGAGTTTCTAACCACCTTCTGCAGAGCTTTGGGTGAACCGAAACATACCTAGTCTGTCGCCTTCTCTGTTCTTCAACTTTGTTAGGGCAACCTCACAGTAGGCCAGTACGCCATTATGCTTCACATTCTTTCCTCTGATGGACCTATAACAATGAAGCTCTTGTGGCTGCGTTCTGGGAGGGCCTTTTAGATCGTATAAAGGATGAACTGGTAGGTCATGATATCCTGACTACCCTCACATGTTTCATCTCCCTCGCTACCTGCACTCCGATTCCAAGAAAATGCCACAAAAGTAGTTTGTGAGCGAAAATCTCTTCAGTTGGCTCCAACATTTCAGAGACCGCTCATTCCTCCAACTTCTACTCCAGTCCAGGAGCCCATGCAAGTGGATAGCCTCAAATTGTCTGAAGAGGAGCATCAATGCAGGTGCTCCAGTAACCTCTGTCTGCATTGTGGTACCAAGGGAAATTATGTCTGCACTTCTACACAATCCAGTTCTCAAATGGAACTCTGGGAACATCATTCTTAATTGGAGTTCTGCTTGTCATTCCCAGTACCTGATTAATATGAAGCCTGTCAGGAATCCACCTGTACCCCAATATCCGCAAAATCCACCTCCTACATATGTTTGTTGTACAGATGTCTTCATCAAGAAGAAGGTTGGAGTTCTGTCTCCATTTCCGGGTCAACTCCGTCCCCCCTCTGTGTCTAAATCCCAAACTAAATCTGAAAATGTCTCAGGAGACTCTGTGAGGGGTGTTATGTAAAAATTTGTCCGAAGTAAAGTACCTTCCTCTGCTGGAGTACCAGTGGCTGACTCTGTTGCCATTAAACTCCATACAAAAATTTTATTCCATGTCCTGCTAGAAATGTACATGATATAATCTGTAGTGAATGTCATTTTCTTACCAGTGTCTGAATTTTTGACTTCTATCATCCTGAAGTTTCTTATCTGTGTCATGTGACCAGCAATTAGACCCACCAACTCACACATAGACTTATGTGTGGACAGGAAGTCTATTTCTCTATGTATTCCTATGAGACTGAAAGTGAGGCTCCCATAGGAATGAATAGAGCAGTTACTGGCTTTCTGTCCTGGGTCAGTTGGAGGTCAGGGAGTTGGTCACATGACCCAGCTACAATAAGAAGAGAGGTTTTTACTCACAGAAACAGTCACTGATAAGAAAATGACATTCACTACAGATTATATCATGCACCTTTCTAAAAGGTCAGAGAATAAACATTTTTGCGGGAGTTCTTCTTTAATCTTTTTTAGATTTGCCTGTGACTAAGGCTTTAGCTCATATGAACAGAGTTGCTCTACCAGCTTGTTGTAACCAATATTCCAGATGTAAAGGAACACAAGTGAATATAGCCACTTAAATCCCTTTGTGCCTCATAACTCATATAAAATATCAATGTGATAAACCTTGGAATTAAAGTTTTATCTGTGAATGATCAAAGGTTCAGTGATTCTTCCTGTTAAGCTGTGATGATCATTGATATAGTTTATCACTGGAATATCACAGTCACCCGACACCTGAATCTTGAATCCTCCTCTTCCTCCTCTAATACATCTTTGTAGGAAGTGGAAAGTACCTACGTATCTGTCCATCTAATGGCATATCTAGTGATTCATTTGTCACACAAATATATTGCACTTAGACTCTTCTTCATGCTTTAGTGCTATCTTTTTAGCATCTTTAATCACAAAGTGCTAGGCAGCAAAGCCATGGGCAAAACACTGCTCACCTGAGATTGGAAGGAATAAAAACACTGAACATAAAGGATAGAAGCTGCGAATCAGTGAAAAATAAGGACTAGGACCAAGGTTGGACTGGCTCATCAGAGCTCCAGAGGATCCTTTGGTCGACCCAGGCTCTGATACCAGAATGGGCCCCAAAGATCCAGGAAAAAAAACTATTTGGCTACCTTTGGAGCCAATCACTTGCCACAAGGGTCTATTTCTTTTATTCAAAACCAATTAAGCTTTCTTGGTGATATAGGGGTTGGACCTCGAGAATAATTTCCTAGATGTCAGGCTGATTCGTGGTGCAGGAACTGCTGCTCCACCTCCACCAATCAGCAATGCAGCCACACAGACACAGGGGCTGTTGTGCCAAGGAAGAAGAAGGCAAGTAGCGCCCATCCACCTCTGAGCGGACTCATTGTCTTGCTATCCTGGTCCTGGACTGTCTGGCGCGAGCAGAGTACCAAAGAGATTGGATGCATGTTGCGGTGTTCCCTCTGGAGTCAATCAGACAGTAATGTGGCCTGTTCTGTGTGGAGCGGGGAGTGAGGAGGTCCTCCCTTTGAAGTGAGGAGTCAGCAATCTAGGCTGAACACTAACCCTAACCCTTCACCCTAATCCAAACCCTAAAAACAAGTGGCCGGATCAGCACTGGACCTCATTACAGTTAATAGGGATCTGCCGGTGATCTAGAGAAACTAGCAATGCCGGACCCGGTTAATTGCTAGTGGAAACATTCACCGGAGATGTGATTGTCGCTTAAAGGGGTATTCTCATCTTAGACAATGGGGGCATATGGCTAGGATATGCCCCCATTGTCTTATAGGTGCGGGTCCCACCGCTGGGACCCGCACCTATAGCCAGAACGGAGCGGGGAGCGCTGCGCCTGGAGGACCCCAGGTTTCCGGGGGTCCGGCCACCACCAGGCGCAGCTCCCCGCGCCGCTCATAGGAATGAATGGGAGCCGGGCCCTGCATGCGCGGTCGGCTCCCATTCATTTCTATGGAGCCGACGGAAGTAGCCGAGCCAGCGCTCGGCTATTTTCGGCGGCCCCATAGAAATGAATGGAGGGCGGCTGCGCATGCGCAGTGCGCCCTCATTCCACTTCGGGGGCTCCCGTTCTCGATATAGGTGCGGGTCCCAGCGGTGGGACCCGCACCTATAAGACAATGGGGGCATATCCTAGCGATATGCCCCATTGTCTAAAATGAGAATAACCTTTAAGAAAGCATCCATGTACTGCAGTGTTTGGAGGGTTTAAAGGGGTGAACTGATACAGTCTTGAAATTGGGGTCTGCAAGGGGTGGGGTTCGGGGACTGTCTTTTTACATTCATTTACTGCAGATTTATTTGTCTGGCCTCTGTAGCCCTAGTCCTAGAGGTCATGATGTCTGGCCCCTGTGGTACTGTTCTGGAGTTTATGCCTGACACCTTTGGCCCTGGTTCTGGAGGTCATGTCTGGCCCCTGTGGCCCAGATTCTGGAAGTTATATCTGTGGGTTCTTATGTCCGAGTTGACACTTTTCCAGTTAACCCCCTAATGCATATTCCATACAAGGCTTGTACCAGCGGTATAATACAGCAGGTATCTGGCAGTAGAGACTGGGATTGGTGATGACGCCTATGGTTACTTTCACACTAGCGTTTTAAAATTCCGGTATTGAGTTCCGTCATAGGGGCTCAATACCGGAATAAAACGCTTCAGTTTTGTCCCCATTCATTGTCAATGGGGACAAAACTGAACTGAAGACAACGGAATGCTCCTGAAAGCATTCCGTTCCGTCTTCAGACCGGAGAACAAACCGCAGCATGCTGCGGTTTGCTCTCCGGTCCAGGCATCCGCACCAAGACGGATCCAGAATGACCCCCAATGCAAGTCAATGGGGGTGGATCCGTCTGGTGTGACCATAATGGTAACCGGATCCGCCCTCCATTGACTTTCAATGGAGTCCATTACGGATCCGGCTACACATAGACACATACATACACATAAACATAAACATACACACACATATAGACATACAAACACACATACATACTTACATGCACCCCGGCAGGTCTTCGGAGCGTTAGAGGGACAGGACGGCGCGCACAGATGACGATTAGACCAGGCGCCCAGCAGAGGGCGCTGTGGGGAATCGTGACCTGTGTGAGCCGTCCTGTCCCTCTGACGCTCCGAAGACCTGCCGGGGAGCATGTAAGTATGTATGTGTGTTTGTATGTCTATATGTGTGTGTATGTTTATGTTTATGTGTATGTATATACTGTGTGACATGTGTGGGGTCGGAGCGCCGGTTCCGGCTCCACACATGTCACTGCGGCAGGCCTGATCCGGCAGCACCCTTCACCTGCCGGATCAGGCCTGCCGCCAGTGTGAAAGTAGCCTATCCCGGTTATTTAATCCCTCAAATCCTGCTGACAATATCAACCACGGCATCTGTTGGGTTAGGCAGGGGCTTATACACCCACTTTCATCAAAAGTGGATGGAAGTTAGCAAGAGGGGCCACGGCCATGCACAGCTATAAATTGTATGGATATCAATGAGGAAAGGGAGGTAGGCACTACAGTACATGACCCTGCGTATGCCACAAGAATGCAGTTTCCGCCAGCATACTTTTTTTCACAGTTTTTTTTTTTTTTACAGTGGGAGTCAATGGGTGACATAAGTTACTGTACAACTATACTGTGATGTACTTTGCAGCCTTCACGAGTATTTCCTGATTTATTCCTCCAACGCTAAGCAAAAATGAGATGTGAACGGAGCTTAGAAAAGTACTCAGATTAAAAAACATTGTTATAGTAGCATATTTCATTTTTGTTGAATATTTGGCTTTCTTCCTTAGGGTTTTCTACCTTTCATAGTGTGCTTTATATATCTAGGTTGCTCTATCGAGTACAGAGTGGACTTGTTAAGCACACTACCACTACTACTCCTATACAACTACCACAGGCAGAGTTACAAGGCACTCACATGAAGGCATCTGTTTATGATATTCATTCTCAAAGGTAGTTCCGTTCCGCATGCTGATTCACATTCCCTTCTGTTCTATATTAGGTGTTTATCATGTGATAAGTATTTTATTCTGCCAGGTGTGGGTAAGACTGAGACCTGATACAGGATTTATAGAATTATCAAGAGACTTTTTTTTTATAAATCTGATATTAGCCTTATGGAAGGCATTTGGTTTAAAAGAATATCATAAGCCTACCAGCAGACAAGACTTAAACAGATTTAGGAACTAAGGCTACTCCTGGGCAAAGAGTCCCATAATGAGCTTGTAGCAGGAACACAGTGCATGTCTCCTGAATAAACTGGCAGCAGCTGTTTTGTTCATTCCTGTTAACAGTATATCATGTGAGTGAGCCACAATCTCCAAAGGCCACATGATCAACAGGTTCAGGTTAAGTAAAGAGCTACTACTTCTTCCATACAACTTTATAACATTTCATGGACAGTCTACAGAGATGATTAGCAATGCTATATTTCATGATCTAACATGCTATACATGTAAGTGACGGAGTTAACATCCGGGGCTGTGTGGTATATTTATTACATTTCTAGCTTGTCTTTTCTTTACACTTAGAGAGTCATTTATTAAACAAAAATACACCTAAATTAGGTGTATTTCAGGCGCAGATTGCAGCACAAAGGTCCTTTGCACTGCAATCTGCGACTTTTCCCCAGAGGGAAGGGGACAGGCCGGTAGGCTTGTTTCATTTACCATTTTTCTATGCCTATTTTAGGTGTAGAAAATGGTCTAAATGTAAGCCAGCAAGGAAGCTGTCTTACATTTAGAAGCGGTGGTGGATCCGCCAAAGTTATGTAGAGGCGCCATCAGCTATAGGGCTTTATTAAGACCGGTGTCTAAAACGCCAGTCTTAATAAATGTGTCCCTTAATGTCTAGGGAAGAATGAAAAGTTTGGGTTTTTCCCACTAATTGGCATACTTCATCATATCCAGCATAGCCGGATATTAACTTTCCCCACTGGGAAACGGGCGGGGAACCAGCTTCTTTCTCCCATGAGTGCCGGGATTCGGCTGGAAAAAAATGGGATCCCAGCCAAACAAAAAACAGCGCAAGCACTGTTTTTTATCCAGACGAATCCCGACACTAGACCGCTGGGTCTCATTATAGTTAATGGTGCCTGGCGGTGCTCCAGCCGTTTCCAGCTATGTCGGATAAGATGAACTCCAGCACACTGTACCTCTAACAGAACGGCATGCCGGATTGTTTTAACGCCAATGTGTTTGTGAAACAAGCCTAAGGCTAGGTTTACATGTCAAGTTTTTTAATGGAGTTTTTGAAGCCAAAACCTGGAATGGATCATAAATATCCTCTTTTTGAATCCACTTCTAGCTTTGGCCTGAATATGTAAACCCAGCCTACAATATCACGGACACAGTATGGATATAGTGTCTTAGGTCTTAGGCCCCTTTCACGCGATCGATACGGATTGTTCAGGACGAGTTCAGGGTGAAAGTTCAGTGAGTTTTGTCTGCATTTGCATTCAGTTTTTCTGCACGGGTGCAATCAGTTTTGATGCGTTTTTCATGTGCATGAAAAAAACTGACATCTCCTAGTAACCATCAGTGAAAAATGGCATTGCACCCGGACTGCATTCTGATTACATTCGGATGCAATACGTTTTTCACTGAAGCCCCATTCACTTCTAGGGGCCAGGGCTGTGTGAAAAAAACAGAATATAGAACATGCTGCGATTCTCATGCAATGAAGAACTGATGCGTGAAAAAAACGCTCATGTGCACAGACCCATTGAAATGAATGGGTCAGGGTTCAGTGCAGGTGCTATGCGTTCACGTCATGCATTGCACCCCCGCAAAAAACTCGCTCGTGTGAAAGGGGCCTTAATCATAGACCAATCTGCTGTATAAACTATGCACCTCCATGCAGTCTAGTCTTAACAGTCTACATGAGCACACAAAAGTTCATCTGTGACCTCACCATTCTGTCACAGACCACCCAGCTAGATACATGGTCACTAATGCAATGGCCACTGGTGATATAATTATTGACTCACCGTGTCCAAAATGAAAACACTGTGACATCACCATTCACCAAGTGGATAGATAATAAGCAAGTGCAATAGTCACATCACCATTCAGACATGGACTAACCAGATGGATAGATAATAAGCAAGTGCAATAGTCACATCACCATTCAGACATGGACTAACCAGATGGATAGATAATAAGCAAGTGCAATAGTCACATCACCATTCAGACATGGACTAACCAGATGGATAGATAATAAGCAAGTGCAATAGTCACATCACATTGCAGTCACAGAATAACTTGGCGGATAGACTACAGACACGTACAATAGTCATATGTGACATCATCGTGTAGTCACAGACAAAACTGATAGACTGGCTAAAAGCAACTGCTATGAGTCCTCCAACCTAAGAGCAATACTGACCAGCTGAAGCATCTCACTGTAAATGATGTTACAAGACCCAGCAGATCATGGCCTACGTTGCTCCTATGGGCTTCGGGCTGCAGACACTGAGGTAAACTTCCTCATCTGTCCGGATGGGTGTAGGACCTAGCATAATGCAAGCCTCTGCACTGCTGCATCTGGCGCTGTGGTCCATCGAGAGCAGCAAGTGCTACAGAGCTACCCACCACAATGGTAACAATATATACGTCGGAGTGTGTAAGTATGTGGATGTCAAATAAACTGAATTTTCAATCAAGCCCCACAATCTGGTGCTATATAATGTCCACAACACCTGACTATGCATAGTACCCTGCATAGATAACTTTCTATTCTCTAACCATTGCATGATGATCACAACATATATTATGTGCCCAGTTGTGAACACTGGCATTCCACCAAGTCTACTGAGCAATAAAGTGTCTGCTCTGTAGTTACGTAGAATCCAAAGCCTTATGACCACTCCGGATTGTGGAGGAATCAAACAACAATCTAAAATGAATGAAAGCAGTCTGATATTTGCTATTTTCTTAGGTGCACAAAATTTATAAGTGCCAAGAAACTTGGGATTTTAGCCAATTTTATTACAATAAAAGCCTGAAAATGGTGCAAATATTGGCTTAAATATATGCTCAATCATGATTCCTAATGTGCCTAATCTAAGGTATGCCCCTTTTAATACGACTGTAGAAGCCAGTCTTCATAAACTTGGGCCAATGAGTAAATAAATATGTGTTAGGATCGCTACCATATGTGTAAAGGAATACTACCGCTCTGTCACGTTCTGAGTTATGGACTGCCACATCGTTCAATAGAGCAGTACATGGCACCAATGAGACAGCAGAAGTAGTCAGCTTTGTTTTTAGCACATCTTAAACTTCACATTTGATGTCACTTTCTACTTTGAGAAAAGAGCTGGGAACACAAACAGATTCTGGGAATAGAAGAACACAGTGTCACTGCCACACAACACATTACACAGGAGGCATGCCCATGTATTACCATGACTGGTTATATGTGTCAAAAAACTGCATCTACACATCCCAAAATGCTCAGCTCTAAAAGGAATCCTGTCTATCTATCTATATATCTACCTATCTATCTATCTATCTATCTATCTATCTATCTATAGCTATCTATCTATCTACTGTATCTATCAATCCAATTATCTATCTCATATTCTATCTATCTATCTACAGTATCTATCTATCTATCTATCTATCTATCTACCTACCGGCATCTATCGATCTATCTACTGTATCTATCTCTCCAATCTATCTCATATCTATCTAGAATTTTCTATCCTTCGGTCCGTCCATCCATCCATCTCATTATCTATCTATATCTATTTATCCATCAAGTATCTATCTATCTATCTATCTATCTATCTATCTATCTATCTATCTATCTATCTTTCTAGTATCTATCTATCTCTAAATATACAACACTGATACATATATATATATATATATATATATATATACAGTAATATGTGATAAATATTGAGACTTTTTTTTTCAAATAATAATCTGCGGATCTTTTCTAGATATCCCTCCTAACTGCGTGGGAATGAGAACAGTCCTATACCACATGCAGGAGCCTATCAGTACTGTGTTACACAAGGAGTTATTGCACTGACTGTACCTTGGCTCAGTCAATAAACTTGAAAAAAAAAAACATGTTATTGTGCTGGTGTGCACACAGACGTATAAGGGGCCGTCTTAACTGTGTGCTGTCAAGCCAATAGTATACGGAGATACTTAGCACACCCCCAAATGTTTGCAAACACATTACAAGGATACGCCAGCAGCTGAATAGTGCTGCACCAGTCTGCAAGGAAGAGCACAGTACACAATGAACAATGGCAACAGTAATAATAGTAAAGCCCTTCACTTTACAGCCATGGTACATAGGTAAGATAGCAGTGGAGAACATACATCCAGGTACTGCACTTTCGCAGTGAACCTGACATGTAGGTCATCAACAAAAGAATACAACCAAACCATGTTTTTTTTACACGCTGCTGTTTTTTAATACGTTTTCCTACAATCACCTGATGGGGTAAAGAAAATGGAATACCTAAGTGAACGTTTTCTGGATGATGCAGTTTACCTAATGTACCAAAATGAAGCAGAAAAACCAGACAATTCCAGGCAAGGTGTTCTACTGGTGTGGCAAGTAATAAACCCTTGAAATCAGCGTTCAAGTGACTATGCTAGTTGTATTAGTTAGTGTACTTGTACAGGATATGTACAGACCTTTTAAAAGACTTTCTGTATGTTCTGTCATTTATCCACAATTTGGACAATACAAGCAACATAAAATGTATTGCCAAATAATGAGTTCTGTGTGCAAGCTGTTCTGTCCTTCTCCCCCAGTTATCTAATTAAGATATGGAGGAGGGAGCTGAGGATGGAAGACCAAGGCCACAGCAGTGAGCCAGCCCTTCTGTCAGGGCTGCCTGGTCATAAAGGAGAATACAACACTACATAGCTCTTATGTCCAGTGACATCTCCTCTGACATACAGTACAGACCAAAAGTTTGGACATACCTTCTCATTCAAAGAGTTTTCTGTATTTTCATGACTATGAAAATTGTAGATTCACACTAAAGGCATCAAAACTATGAATTAACACATGTGGAATTATATACTTAACAAAAAAGTGTGAAACAACTGAAAATATGTCTTATATTCTAGGTTCTTCAAAGTATCCACCTTTTGCTTTGATTACTGCTTTGCACACTCTAGGCATTCTCTTGATGAGCTTCAAGAGGTAGTCACCTGAAATGGTTTTCACTTCACAGGTGTGCCCTGTCAGGTTTAATAAGTGGTATTTCTTGCCTTATAAATGGGGTTGGGACCATGAGTTGTGTTGGGCAGAAGACAGGTGGATACACAGCTGATAGTCCTACTGAATAGACTGTTAGAATTTGTATTATGGCAAGAAAAAAGCAGCTAAGTAAAGAAAAACGAGTGGCCATCATAACTTTAAGAAATGAAAGTCAGTCAGTCCGAAAAATTGGGAAAACTTTGAAAGTGTCCCCAAGTGCAGTCGCAAAAACCATCAAGCGCTACAAAGAAACTGGCTCACATGAGGACCGCCCCAGCAAAGGAAGACCAAGAGTCACCTCTGCTGCCGAGGATAAGTTCATCCGAGTCACCAGCCTCAGAAATCGCAGGTTAACAGCAGCTCAGATTAGAGACCAGGTCAATGCCACACAGAGTTCTAGCAGCAGACACATCTCTACAACAACTGTTAAGAGGAGACTTCATGGTAAAATAGCTGCTAGGAAACCACTGCTAAGGACAGGCAACAAGCAGAAGAGACTTGTTTGGGCTAAAGAACACAAGGAATGGACATTAGACCAGTGGAAATCTGTGCTTTGGTCTGATGAGTCCAAATTTGAGATCTTTGGTTCCAACCACCGTGTCTTTGTGCGACACAGAAAAGGTGAACGGATGGACTCTACATGCCTGGTTCCCACCGTGAAGAATGGAGGAGGAGGTGTGATGATGTGGGGGTGCTTTGCTGGTGACACTGTTGGGGATTTATTCAAAATTGAAGGCATACTGAACCAGCATGGCTACCACAGCATCTTGCAGCGGCATGCTATTCCATCCGGTTTGCGTTTAGTTGGACCATCATTTATTTATCAACGGGACAATGACCCCAAACACACCTCCAGGCTGTGTAAGGGCTATTTGACCAAGAAGGAGAGTGATGGGGTGCTACGCCAGATCACCTGGCCTCCACAGTCACCAGACCTGAACCCAATCAAGATGGTTTGGGGTGAGCTGGACCGCAGAGTGAAGGCAAAAGGGCCAACAAGTGCTAAGCATCTCTGGGAACTCCTTCAAGACTGTTGGAATACCATTTCAGGTGACTACCTCTTGAAGCTCATCAAGAGAATGCCAAGAGTGTGCAAAGCAGTAATCAAAGTAAAAGGTGGCTACTTTGAAGAACCTGCCTTCAGTGTGAATCTACAATTTTCATAGTCATGAAAATACAGAAAACTCTTTGAATGAGAAGGTGTGTCCAAACTTTTGGTCTGTACTGTACAGCAGATGTTCTCTTTCCTTATCTTCTCCATTCATTCAAGACCACCATTACGACTTCTCTCGCAGCCACATTTCATCTCTGCAGTTTCTTACAGACATCTTAGATGCCTTACTTTTCCATCATCCTCCTCACCTCAGCACAATCTCCACATCTTGGTGACCCAAGTATGTCATCCTGCTGCCACCCCCAGTACTGTGCCCACTGTGCTCCAAAAGCCCCTAAATACCGTACAGCAGAAAAAATAGTGCCCCTACAAACAATAATGCTCCATTAATAATAATGACCCTATAGTGTCACCAGTTATAATAATGCCTCCATTGATAATAAAGCTCCCAGTTATAATGTCACCCAAAATACCACTAGTAATAAAAATGTCCCTATAGTGCCCATAGTATTAAAATGCCCCAGTAATGCCCTTATAGGGCCCCAGTATTAAAATTCCCTTACTATTAATGCCCCCATAGTGTCTCCAGTATTAAAAAATTCCCACATAGTGCTCCCAGTGACTAATGCCCCCTATAGTGCCCACAATAACTAATGCCCCCTTTAGTGCTGCTAGCAATGCCCCTATAGTGCTGGCAGCACGCCCCCATAGTACTGCCAGCAATGCCTCTATAGTGCTGCCAGCAATTCCCCTACAGTGACCTAGCAATGCCCCCTATAAAGCTCCAGTAATGTTCCCTATAGTGCTCCAGCAATGCCCTCTACAGTGCCTCAGCAATTCTCCCTATAGTGCCCCCTATAAGGCCTCAGAAATACCTCCTTATAATGCCAAAGTTAAAAAAAAAACCTTTTGCGATGCAGGTCGCAGACTTTTTCTGGACTCCTACCTGAGCCACCTGCGTCTCAACACAAGTGGTTGCAATGACATCATTGTGACACATGGATCTTGGAGCATGTGGTTTGCGATTATGTAATTGTGATGCATGCATCCCCTCATCAACCTACTGCTTGATAGACCTCAGGCCTAGTAAACTAGGTCTGAGTCCTGTGAGGGTGAATGGCTAGTAAACTAGGTCTGAGTCCTGTGAGGGTGAATGGCTAGTAAACTAGGTCTGAGTCCTGTGAGGGTGAATGGCTAGTAAACTAGGTCTGAGTCCTGTGAGGGTGAATGGCTAGTAAACTAGGTCTGAGTGCTGTGAGGGTGAATGGCGGGGCAGGGAAGCAGTATTCAACTACATTGCTGTCCTGAGGAATGCAATTAATTCAGGGGAACCAGCGGCTGACAGACAGGTACATAAGGCCGTACAGAGGGCTTGAGCAGCTTGGGCAGCCCACTGGGCATCAACCCAATAGGAATTTTTCTGGTGGGGCCTAAGGTCAGTCCGTCACTGATGTCACCTGATAAATCATTTTAGATGAAATTATTCATTATGAACAACTCTAATGCCTTTTAAGTACCTTTAGTCCACTGTATTCTTATTAGGTTCTGTTAGCTAAAGTAGACCAGACCTCACTACAATTATATCAAGCCCACATCCTGACATAGCTCTAGACACTCCCAGAAGTACAACCATTAATCATCATCCACCAAGTTTCTCCGATTTCTAGCATTTGACTTTGTGATCCCTCCATCTATAAAGTAAAAATAAACTTTATGAAGTCCATCCAGCGCTACAGTAGCATTCTAATACCTTGTAACTTTCCATTTGCCCCCAAACAATCATCTGCAACCAAGAGCTGGAACGAAGCAACAAGACGATGACAGATACCTGCTAACAATATAAACATAGAAATGGTATGTCAAATATCTACTTATACTCATAGTCTATCAGCAGCAGAGTGCTGCTGTAACTAAAAGGTCAGCCTGGTGCCCGCTTTAATTAACTTTACAGAAATAGGTAAGCACACTGTGCCAAACAGCCTGCTGCTGCCAAGGCAGGTTCCCCTGACACCAAAGGAATGTCCACTCATGACACGTCTCTCTGTGAATCATTCAGCTCTGGCTAAAATGTGACTTTGAGTTGACCATGACTCAGGAAATAAATGTTGAACATGTTCTACCATTGCTTTCATCACTATTTTATGATAGGATGACCATATTTTGGTTTTCAAAAAGGAGGACACTTGGGGAAGGATGGTTGCCAGTGCTGCACTATGTCCTGACTCTATATGCGGTGAGAACATAGGCAGTGTTGGCACCTGCAGAAGATGTCCAGGGAGCGGTGAAGGTATAGCGCACAGGCCACCTGTCCTCTAAAGCTTTACTAATGAGCAGGGCTGGAACAAGGTATTTTAATGCCCTAGGCAGAGCAGGCAAATTGCACCCGGCCCACCTCCCCCCGAATGAATTCAAAATGACCCTATTCTCTAATAAAGAGAATTAAATGCATTTTAAAAGAAACAGTCACCATTATACAAAATGTAAATCCAGAGACATGTAGGTGACGGCTCCATGGATTTCAGTTTTTTTTTTACTTTCCTTTTCTTCTCCATTTCGTCCAGACTATCATATGCGGACATTTTTGGCCTGGGGTGTACTACCCCTTCTTATATATAAGAATACACCAGTATTAATAAAATGACACATTGTAGATGGGGCCTGTTACAGATTTTACATGAGGGTCCAGGAGACTAGGTTACACCTCTGCCTTGACTCATTGCTTCTGCAGTCCATCGCCACCCTATATACCAAAGAACCCTCTATACAGCTGTTTTTTAACGCTGCCATCCTGTAGCTTCCACCAGTATGTTGTGTGTTGCTTCCCTGTGTGCCCACATTACTGCAAAGACAGTGCTGCCAATGACCCAAAATACTGTACTTCCAAAATAAAAGAGCCAAAGGACATGGCTACAGAACTTGAAAATTATAATATGATGGGGCCCAAAGCAAACTTTTAGCATCAAACGCCAGATCAGCCCCCAAAATTAATACAGACCTCTTGACAGACCCTGAAAATTAATACAGACCCCAGATTAGCCCCAAATTCATACAAACCCCAGATTAGACCCCAAAATCATACAGACCACAAATTCATACAGACCCCAGGATCATATCCCAAATTCATGTGGCCCCCTATAATCTCCATCCCTTAAATGCAGACCTCAGATCAGACCCCTCAGATCAAACCCCAAATTAATGTGGTTCCCTATAAACCCCACACCATCATACCTTAAATCAGACCTCAGATCAGGCTGCATGTCCCTGCAGACCTCTGATCAGACCCCAATTCACGTTCAAAGTAAGGACACAGTGCTGCTGTCGGAAGAAGAGCAGGGAGCAGTAAGTAATACCAGGACTACACTCACTGCTCCCTGTTGCTTGCAGCTCCTGTGTACTAATGAGGGCTTCTACGATGGACGTGCTCATTAGTAATCCTAGACATTTAAAGGGGATGTCTCACTTCAGCAAATAGCATTTATTATGTAGAAGATGTTAATACAAGCCACTTACTAATATATTGTTATTATTCATATTGCTTCCTTTACTGGCTAGATTCATTTTTCCATCGTTTCCATGGTTACAGACCACCCCGCAATCCAGAGGTGTTGGTCGTGCTTGCAAACTATAGGAAAAAGCACTAGTCTATGTGCGCTCCCACGATCCTGGCCACCAGAGAGGATGGTGCTTTTTCCTATAGTGTGCAAGCACGACCACCACTGATGAATTGCAGGGTGGTCGGAACCATGGAAATGAGCAGTGTGTAAAGTGATGGAAAAATGAATCCAGCCAGCAAAGGAAGCAATATGGATAATAAAAATACATTAGTAAGTGGCTTATATTAAATTACTCTCCATGATAATTGCCACTTGCCGAAGTGAAATATTTCATTTAAGTGAAATAAAAAATCCCGGCCAGACAGTTTCTTTATGTCCCAAAAAGAGGACATGTCTGGTTAAAGGACAGATGGTCACCCTATATAGGCTGGGTTCACATCTGTGCTGTGAACTCCGACAGTCTGTGGAGGAACAGACTGCCAGATTTCACTGTATCAGGCATATATGAAAACTTTCGGCCAGACGAAAAATGTTGCGTGTAGCATTTTTTGTCCTGCAGAAAGCTGGCATGTACACCGGATACAGTGACTGGATTACCGTGTCGGAGTTCACAATGCAGATGTGAACCTGGCCTTAAGAGGCCACAGGTATAAGAAAAGTATCATTATTTTCAGACCACTAATCAGAGTCTAGTATTGTTTTAGAAAATGAAACGTTAAAATCACAGCAGGGGTGTATCGCTCAAGCAGATGTGACCACTGAAACCTGTTATTGACCACAGCAGTCACAGGACCAAACCATCTCCTGGTCTCCTGGTCCTCAGACAGGAGATAGGTTTTTACTGTTTTTAAATTAGGCACATGTTAGGAGCATTAGGCAACCTGCACACATTGTGGAATACGCAGTTTTTCCACATGGATTCCCATGTGGACAAACCTTACCAAAAGTCACAGATATATCATTTTATTCTGTAGAAAAGGTGTTGCTTTAATATCTGGTGTTGCCCTCTCTAGGAGAAACCTCTAGCAGGTGTTTCTTATAAATGATCTACCAGTCTCTGACATCAACTGGAATACATTCTTTCCCACTACTTCATAAAGATTCTTTTCAGCCATGTAATGTTTGAGGGATTTCTTGCCATATGGAAGCACCACATGAAGGACGAGTACCAATGACTCTGTAGTAAGGATCTGCAGGGACTATGTGTGCCTCTGTACAGACTATAGCTAGAGTTTATGAAGTGTGAGGTTTCAGTAGATTGGGAAATTCCGGTAATCAAAACCAAATGACCAAAAGAAGAGTTCTCATTAGCCAACAAATCCAATCTGTTATGGTGCATACACAGATGCTTCACTGGCACTTGGGCGCACCCAGATACATTCTGAAGAAGGCTGACTTATGAGACAATAATGTACCTAAGCGATCTGACTACTGAGGGTTTTAAGATCTGCATAACCGTTCTGGCTCTCTGAGACACCTATCGTTTTCTCGGGATCTGTTGCCTGGGGGGTTGATCCTGCCGAATAAAATAATGCCTTATTTATCTCTGTCCGTTGTGCTGTTCCATAGTTATAGCAGTTTTTGTTAGTATGCAAATTAAAGGGATTGGCCACTTTCTGAGTACTCCACCAATTTATATGTAAGATGATTATATGGTACTTAGTAATATATTATTATATTTCATAAGCCACCCCCCGCCCTGATTGGTAAGTCATTTCTGCTGTCCAAACAGAGGACTTGTCCATACAATGGCTGTGAAGGGGGACATGTTACCAAGAAAGTCACCTCCATGTGATGTTTCCTACACCTACCATCTACACTTGTACTGTTTGAAGTTTAATGCAGGTGCAGTGTGTTAGAATGGAGGAGAGATCATATGGAGGTGATATGCCTGGTCACACAACCCTTTATCAGAGGGCATCTTATGAACATTACCTCTATGTGGACAGCACAGAAGATATGCCTAACAATTGGACATGGTTTATAAAATATTTCAAAGGCACATAATATGAACAATGCTATATTAGTAAGTTCAATATAGTCATCTTAGATACACATTGGTCGCAAGTAGCCAGAAAGTGGCCAACCCCTTTAACCTATTGGGTCACGGAGTGGCTGCACAAGAAGAGTGAGAGTGCTAATAACTGAACTTTGATGGTATTTGCAGAAAAACAAACAATACCGGTCAGCTGCAGAACACTAGTCCTTGGACAGAAGTGTGTCATAGATATTTGCGGGTTACACCATCAGCAAAGAATACGGGAACAATCCCAGCACAATTTCCTTCTAAATAAACTATAAAAGATATTGGAATCCTCTAAAACCACACACAAAAAGGAGCAGAAAAATGTCATTTCGAGCTACCTGGAGCTCTTAATCATATGAAAGCTCAAAAGTTGTTCCCATTAATTTTGATGGTATTTGGACTCAAGCCCTTATCAAAACCATTTTGAGAGGATTCAATGGTGTCTCATAGGTAGTTCCCCTGACTACAGCATCCTTTGATGACCCCATCACCTGAAGACTCAAGACAGCATTAAATGCAGGGGTCAGTTCTGATGTGACATTTCACACACACACACACGCTTTCACCCATCAGGCTTCACCCTTAGGTCTGCCATGGAGAATTAAATTCGTAACTAATGAAAGGGTCAGATGAAAGGTTTAACTATCATCAGACTTGTTTTTCAAGCACATCCCACAGATTCTCAATCAGACTATGATCTTGGGAATTTGATGGCCAATATTTTGTCATGTTCCTCAAACCATTCCTAAACATTTTTAACCGTGTGTCAGGGCACATCCTTGGGACTTCCTGCTGAAAGAGGTCACTGCCATTATTGAATTTTACTTGGTGTACAACAATGTTTAGGTAGGTAACATCCACATAAATTTCATGGCTCAAGCTTTCCCAGCACACCCTGAGCATTGTCTCACTCCCATAGTGCATCCTAGTGCCAATTCTTCCCCAGGTAACCAACGCACACGATTCTACAGACCATGCCACCTTCTTCCACTGCTCCATGGTCCATATTTGAAACTCACATATCCATTGTAGGCACTTTCGGTGGTGGACATGTGTCAGCATGGAAACTCTGATACAAGAAAAGCTGTCAATAATCCTATGTGGGCAGAGTAATCGGGACTCCCATTGTCTCTCCCAAGAGTCCTGTTAGGATTTATTCTGCCTTTTCTACAGAAGTCCTGCTCCAAATCATATAAACCTATATATCACAGAGCTCAGCTCCTCTCCCTCTATCATATCCTGCTCTCATAAAGGTCTGCAAAACTCAATTTGCTTTAAATATACACTCATTTAAATTTAGAGAACACTTTAGAAAATTGCACGCACTCACATATATAAACTCTTAAAATAAAACGACTGAGATATTTTAGACAAAGAATTATTTCTGAAAAGAAATATTAAGTAAATAACACTTAGTAAGCCATAGATTAAGGTGCACCTGCTAAGGCGTTTCAGATCACTGGCAAAACACAGTAGAGCCACTATACCATAAAGTTATACAGCAGCATTTGGATAATAACCACTTTTCTGAACCCGCTGTACATGTAGATAAAGTAGATCTTTTCTTCACCATAGACTATACCTGCAATGCATTATTAAAAACACATACATTTCTGGAACCTAAATGAAAGCTGACTTCCAGGCTATACCTGACTGAGGTTCATTGACCTCAAAATGTGTGGTTATAACCTGACAGCCCAACCAGAGCACTACTCTCTGCCCAAACGTATTATCTGGAGTCCCAGGGACTCACTATTGGGGCGGCCATGACCCCCTGCTCTTCTGGTGGCACAGCAAACTGTGCATTAGTTTCAACAGTAAATTTTGTGACTGCACCAGAACAAACTAAATCCACATTATTATAATAATATATAATGGATTACCTTATGGCTGATAATGAGCAGATGAATAGTCCACTTTTCCTGGACACAGCATAGTCAACCATCAAATGGGCTGATAATGTGGCCTACAACTTAGTACTGCTGCTGCCACTGTGTTCTTGCAATAGCACTGTATCAGTGTGCCATGGAACAACCCTTTAAACCCTCATCGATCTGGGTATTTTGGCCCTTAAAAGAATAGGTCATCAATACTCAGTGCTGGTCTGACCGCTAGGTTCCCACCTAGAGACATGTAAGAGAGAGAGGAGGACTCTCGCTCACACATTGTGACAAGGACACACTTGAATAGTGTTGTGCTGCAGAACAGACACAAAGCGGGAGATTTATTATCTCCCTGCACCAATTCTGTGGTGGAAAAAAGTCTCAAACACCGACCTTTTAAACATCACTTGCGCCAAATTTAGCCTTCCTCGCCACTTTCTGTTTTTAGGCACAAAGACAGAAATCTATGGCAGCTCCAAGTTGCCATAGATTTCATTCTAGCGCAGTGTCTGGCAGCACAGGAGATTTCAAACATCCCCCAAAGTACCGTCTAGTGAAAGTTCAAAGCTTTGTCATCATTATTTGGGCTCAGACCTCACCAATTACAGCTTTATGGCTTATTCAGACCATGTCGCAAATTGATTTTATAAATTTCATATGTCAGTCTTAAACAGACGATCAGAGAAAAAGTTGCAAATTATAGCGCAAATATGGTGAAAACATAATTTGCTTTTTTTTTTTTTTTTATACAAAACAGTTTTTTCACCAAAACAGTTTTCTCAGTTTTATTTTACTGTGTCAAATGACAATGGCTTTTATTATTACCTGAAGTCAAAGCTAACCGGGGGGCGGGGGAGAAATCAGGACTATGAATTTTGATAAATTAATTGTTTGGAGTGCACAAACTGGAAGAAATGAACCATGGTATCTTCTTTCAGTTTGAATCCCTGATAAACTTGGACCCTATAACTCTAAAGAGAGTATAAGGTTTAATGCAAGCACAATTTTTGGGAATTCATCTTTTGAGAAGAAATCTGTTAAGCCTGCGAGCCAAATAATGAAATATGAAGTGGTGAACTAGCAGGAAACAAGCAATGAAACCAGCACACAAACATTCTCATAAGAACCAGCAACTGAGCCATCTGCAAATAATCTGCAAATCTGTGCTGGGTGGAGATCGTGGCTACAGATGAGCGAGCAGTGCTCGTTACGAGCACTGCTCGCTCATCTCTAATCGTGGCATAGAAAGCTGACATATCTGTTCAACTAGGGCTTTCAGAGTCTGAGATGCAAGTACTGGGACATGTATATGCACACAATGAAAACATTTTATCAAAACTGATGTGAAGGAGAACTGGCTTAGTTGCCCATAGCAACCAATCAGATTCCACCTTTCATTTTGTCTAAGATATATAACTCTGGGTGTTGGATCAGCTTTATTTAATCAAATGTATTAAGAAATGCAATGACTAGTGTTGAGCGAACTTGTGTTTTCAAGTTTGGCGTACAAGATTCGGGTTATCAAAGAATCCCATTATGGATTCGGCTACCACGGACCATAACGGAATTCTATGATAGCATGCGGCACGGAAGCCTATAAGAAGTATTTCATATTGCATATGGTCTGTGGTAGCGGAATCCATAATGGGATTCTTTGATAACCTGAGCCTTGCACGCCAAATTTGAAAACACAAGTTCGCACAACATTAGTAATGATGTAAAAGATATTTCAGTCCTCACAATATGGAAGTTTTAGAATTCTGAATGTAGAATGATACTTACACCTTTAGAACTACATGGGAACAACTTCACAAAAAGAAACATATTATGACAAGCAATAAGTTTTATTCACACAAGTGGTTTGATGACAAAGCTGCCATCTACTGGTGGATTGAGATAGAAACAACTGAATAAATCAGTCACCTTTACTGCATTCTGCACCCTTTTACAGAGAAGAGGTACAGGTTGTCCAAGTACGTATGTCAAAACTTTCATACTCCAACTAACCTGAGAAACTGAGGACCACCTTTATAGAACACCACTGAACTGAAGAAATTCAGACATTAACAAATTAGAACTGCACCACCAGTTAAGATTAGTTGATGTGTTGTATGTTCAAATA
This sequence comes from Rhinella marina, assembly GCA_900303285.1. Taxonomy (NCBI): domain Eukaryota; kingdom Metazoa; phylum Chordata; class Amphibia; order Anura; family Bufonidae; genus Rhinella; species Rhinella marina. The sequence goes on from ONZH01017936.1 coordinate 156,596, forward strand.
TTACCCCTTTTGGAGACTATGGGGGTCATTTATCAAGGCTGGCATTGTAAACGCCAGTGTTAATAAGGCCCAGTGCTGGCAGTGGTCCGCCAAAGTTATGTAGAGGCGCCGGCTCCCTTGCTGGTGTAGATTTAGAACTGCTCTGCAAAATTGTAGCGATCTACTGTAAGCAGGGCCGCTTCTGCCATGAGGCGAGATGAGGATCTCGCCTCAGGCGGCAGTTTTACGTATTTCTGAGGGGCGGCATCCACACAGCAGTTAAACAGTTGCTGGTGGATGCCGCTCCGTGTTCCCTGGCGCTCCCCACCTCTCCTTCTCTGCACAGGAAGAGGGACTGGAGTGGCAGTTGGGGAAACAGGGAGATGAGCGCTTCCATTGTGGAAGCGCTCATCTCCATAGTCATCTGTATCGCCGTCCTCGGGACGGCGATACAGATGCCTGTATTCTACTGCGGGGCAGGGGAGGGAGAGGCGTCTCCCCTGCCCGCTCCTCTGATAGGCTGCAGGCACTGGGCCTGCAGCCTATCAGAGGCCGGCTCAGGCGGCGCGATGACGTCATCGCGCCGCCTGAGCCGTACAGCGCGGGACACAGGCCGGAAGAGGCCTGCATCGCATCGCTGCCAGCTCCATGGAGGTAAGTATTAGTGTTTATTTTTTATTGTAGCACGGACCGGAGCTCTATTGGGGGACATGGGGGCATTTTTACTAGCACATGGGGGGCACTGGGGGCATATTACTGGCACTGGGGGCACTTTTACTGGCACATGGGGGCATATTACTGGCACTGGGGGCATATTACTGGCACTGGGGCACTTTTACTGGCACATGGGGGCATATTACTGGCACTGGGGCATATTACTGGCACTGGGGGCATTTTTTACTGGTACATGGGGGCACTGGGGGCATTTTACTGGCACATGGGGGCACTGGGGGCATATTACTGGCACATGGGGGCATTTTTACTGGCACATGGGGGCACTGGTGCATATTACTGGCACTGGGGGCATTTTTTACTGGTACTGGGGGCACTTTTACTGGCACATGGGGCACTGGGGGCATTTACTGGCACATGGGGGCACTGGGGGCATTTTTACTGGCACATGGGGGCACTGGGGGCATTTTTACTGGCACATGGGGGCATTTTTACTGGCACATGGGGGCACTGGGGGCATATTACTGGCACTGGGGCATTTTTACTGGTACTGGGGGCACTTTTACTGGCACATGGGGGCACTGGGGGCATTTTACTGGCACATGGGGGCACTGGGGGCATTTTTACTGGCACATGGGGGCATTTTTACTGGCACATGGGGGCACTGGGGGCATTTTTACTGGCACATGGGGGCATTTTTACTGGCACATGGGGGCACTGGGGGCATATTACTGGCACTGGGGGCATTTTTACTGGTACTGGGGGCACTTTTACTGGCACATGGGGGCACTGGGGGCATTTTACTGGCACATGGGGGCACTGGGGGCATTTTACTGGCACATGGGGGCACTGGGGCATTTTACTGGCACTGGGGGCTTTTTTTTACTTGCACATGGGGGCACTGGGAGCATTTTACTGGCACTGGGGGCATTTTTACTGGCACATGGGACACGGGGGCATTTTTACTGGCACTGGGGCCATTTTCACTGGCACATGGGGGCACTGGGGACATTTCTTACTGGCACTTGGGGGCATTTTTTACTGGCACTGGGGGCATTTTTCTGGCACATGGGGCATTTCTTACTGGCACATTGAAAGCATTATTACTTCTGGGGCACAGTGGGGACATTAGTACTGTTGGGGGCACTATTACTAACAAGTGCACTCTGGCAGAGAATTATTAGTTGGGACTTTGGGGGCACCCTGGCACAGTATCAGCGCAGTTATTTCTGGGGGACGTTATGTTCACACTATTTGCTGGGCGCAGTTATTTTAGGACACTGTGTGCCAATAATTATTGAAGGGCACTATCTGTGTGGTACTAGTGGCACAGTACTGGGGGTGGTAGGATGATTTGTCCAGAAGACGGGAGGATGATGGAAAAGTAGTAAACTAAGATTTTTTTCTGTCAAACTGCAGAGATGAGAAATGGCTGAAAAATGGCGCCTGGTCTGAAAGGAGAAGATGAGGAAAGAAAAGATCTACATCCGAGGAGACGTCACTGGATGTACGAGGTATGAGGCGCTTTATTATACTGGATGTAAGAGGTATGGGGCGCTGTATTATACTGGATGTAAGAGGTATTATACTAGATGTAAGAGGTATGGGGCGCTGTATTATACTGGATGTAAGAGGTATGGGGCGCTGTATTATACTAGATGTAAGAGGTATGGGGCGCTGTATTATACTGGATGTAAGAGGTATGGGGCGCTGTATTATACTGGATGTAAGAGGTATGGGGCGCTTTATTATACTGGATGTAAGAGGTATGAGGCGCTGTATTAGGCTACATTCACACGAACATTGTGTTTTGCAGTCTGCAAATTGCGGATCCGCAAAAAAAGGATGATGTTCCATATGGCATCCGTTTTTTTTGCAGATCCACTGTAACAATGCCTATCCTTGTCCACAAATGGACAAAAATAGGACTGGACATACAGATGCGGACAGCACACAGTGCTCATTAAGTGAATGGGTTGTGTGAATGTAGCCTTAACCTGTATGTTCTCTAGTGATACACGTAATGTTAGGAGGTTAGGTTAGGGTGAGAATTTGGCATGGAAGGGGGTTTCAATTTTTGACTTGGCCGGCAGAAAAGCTAGGTGCACCAGCGCTGGAGGGGGGGGGGGGGGGCCCAAGCTGAACTCTTGCACCAGGGCCCATGAGCCTTTAGCTACGCCCCTGATTACATTCCCTAGGTAAGACTATCTGTGCCTGCTGCCTGTGCCCCCCTTGCCATTGTCAGCGCAGCCCCTAACTCCTGTGTGCCTTCCTGCCAGCGCACACATTGTATGTGCCGCCCCAATGCCCATCATGACCCAGGCCTATATTGCCCCCCCACCAAAGCACCTCCACGGGCCTTGTGTCCCCATGGCCCAGTCCTATGGGCCCCAAGCCCCACATATTTAGGGGCTTGGGGCCCCGAGGAATAAGACACGCTCCCATGGGCCGGGGCCGGGCCCCTATCTGGGCTCTCTCTCTAGTCTGCATACGTGGCCCCTGTCTGCCCCAGGGCCTCATTTGTGCCACCCCTCCCTGGCATTTGTCTGCGCTGCCGCCTCCCTGCCCCTTCTCTCTGCCCCCTTGGTTCCTGTGTGCGCCACCCTGGCCCTTGTCTGCGCCCCCAGCCCTTATCTGTGCCCCCTTTTTCTGTGCCTCTCTGGCCCTTGTCTGTGCCCCCTTGGCCCCTGTGTGTGTGCCACCCTGGCCCTTATCTGTGCACCCCCCCCAGACCTTGCTTGTGACCCTGCCCCTTATCTGTGCGCCATCCTGGCCCTTTCAATGCAGCCCCTGGCTCTTATCTGCGCCCCTTTGGCCTTTGTCTGTGCCTCCCTGGCCCCTGTCTGCGCGCGCCCCTGGGACCTGGCCCTTACCTGTGTACCCCACTTCCTGGTGTGCGCCCCTGGGCCCTTATCTGTGCCCCACTCCATCTCCCGGCCTTTGTCTGCACCTCTCTGGTTCTTGTCTCTGCTGCCCCCTTGTTCCCTGTGTGCGCCACCCTGGCCCTTATCTGTGCAACCCCCCACGGACCTTGCTTGTGACCTTGGCCCCTAACCCCATATATTATAGGGGGCGCCATTTCATTATTCGCCTCAGGCAGCAGAAAAGCTAGAAGCGGCCCTGACTGTAAGCTGCCATTGTTTTCTCTCCAATACAGGTTAATGAGGAACAGTCAGCTCTCCCAACATGTCTGTTTTAGTAAATACTTGTATTCCACATGAAATGACAATTCTGGAACAATTATTCTTATGACTCTTTGTGGTGCAATTCTTCTTTAATTCTTGGGGGTGTGTCTCTGCAGTCTGACATTGTCCAATGAGAGCTGCCAGTGGTAGACTGTGCAGGGACACACCCCAACTGGTAACTCCCATTTGTACCTTTATCCATAAATTTCTAGCAGGACAAATAGAAGGATATCACAAGGCAGAGTCATAAGAAACGATTCTCCAGAATTATTACTGCATGGGGAAGACAAGTAGCACAAATAAACAAGTATCAAATGTATGAATTCTCAGTAACCTGCTGTCACACTACTGCTCTGCAACTGCTACATGGAGACCCAGCCTAATGAAAAGTTACAAAGGGAAAATCAGGGTTTTTGTTCTCAGAGTTTCCATATAACGTGACTTATTTATATTTTGATGCACAGCAGCTGCTAAAGTATTGAAGCAAAATGTGGCATGTATAAAAGTTATAGCTTGTGTTACCTTCTGAAGGTGAAGATATCTTCCCTAAATCTCTGTACTCTGCTACAGAATAGTATTTACAGGGCAGCGATGGGCCCTAAAATAACTGACCCTTGTAGCCGGACACCTCCGAATTGAACTCTTGCAAGACTTCACATGACTGCTTTAGTAGCATCTGTCTTGTGACTTTGTGCACTAATTACTTGCAACTTGTGCTGGGTATTTTTTTTACTCTGCGTTTTGATATATTTGTCCCACTACAGTTTGTGACTCTCACGAAGGTTACGAGTATGTGCATCAACCCCTATTGCTTGAAAACGCTGCACAACAGCCGCTATCACTAATGTCGTTCTATAAGCCCCAGGCTGCAGTACGGTAAGTGGCCCTCAAAGGTGCTGCTGAAAACAACCAGATTTGTAACCCATCACTTGCCACTAGAATCTATTCCTTATGAGAAGGACGGGCACATGTTCTGTATAGATGAAGGCTGGGCCATCAGAATCACTGGTAGGCCTTTAGAGTCACTTTCCTTGTTGAGCCCAAAGAACCTCAATCTGACACTGGGGAAGGCTACATAGATAAAGATGTATTTACCACTAATATAAAAGTAACAATAAGAAAACCATAGAAAACATTATTGAGATAATAACAGCGACATAAAGAAATCGAGATAATATAATACATATAAAACTTGGCAAAAGGTAGTAAATTTTAATCTGCAATAAAGGTAAATACACATGACAACTTCATTACCAATACATCTACTTTAGATGCAGTTTTGGAAGCCAAAATCAGTAGTGGATTAAAAAAATAGAGAATTTGTGAAGGACAGATACAACGTCTCCTTGTTTTTCACTTTACTCCTGGTTTTGGTTTCCAAACTGCTTTCAGAAACCTGAACGTGGAGAGAATTACTTTAATGGGTTATTCAACCCCTAAAATGCCTCCCCATAAGCCCGGGACCCTCACAGAGATTGTACGTACCTGGCTTCCCGGCACCCGCGTCGCTTCTGACACCTGCACAATGCATCTCCCCATTGAGGGAGGCAGCCAATAGTGGGCCACGATGGGAATGAGCCTCCCTGGCGTCACCCACCATGCTAGGGAGGCTCGTTCCTGCTATTAGCTGCCCCCCGGATGTTTTCATCTGCACGACAGGGAGATGCAGTGGGGGCGTCAGAAGCAGGTGCCTGGGAGCCAAGTAAGTACAATCTCTGTGAGGGGCCCGGGCACATGAGGAGGCATTGTAGGGGCTGGATAACCCCTTTAAATAAATAACAAAAGTATATAAAAATACAGTCTGAAGCCATACAGTTTGTGTTCCAGCAAAAAACTATCCCACCTAAAAACATAGACATACAGTCTCATAACATATGATACTCTTCAGCTATACACATAGTCCAAAGCTTGCTAGGTGGTTCTTAGAACTGAGGTACGAGGAAGAGTATTTCTAGTGAATGGACATCAATAGTGGAATTTAATCCACACTGACGCCCAGAAAATAGCATGCTTATTGGCACATGATGTGTATGGGGTGCCCTGAGGATACTGTTCCAGGAATATGAAAGTATAATTTGTAGTTCTGCAGTGCACTTTATAATTGATGTTCCTGTGGGGGTGAGGGAGGTTAGACAAGTGCACTGTCCGCATACAGCAGCTGTAGACAGGTTCCTGTTCAGTCCCTTGTGGGGGACAGCTGTTATGTGCAGTATGTGTCAGGCTCTCTAGGCAATATTACTAGCATCAGGTAATGTGACCTGTCTTACTGCTTGGCTTCCAGCTCTTTGGTGTTTGGTTAAAAGAATTTCTAAGAACGTAGTAACTCAGTCTTGGTTGCAATAAGTTAAACTTGGCACTTACATATTTAAATGCACGCAGTGACTTATATTTATTAGATATTGGGCTTGCTGTACCTCCAGAAGCCCTGCATTTCTTGTGTACTTACAACATAAAAAAGGAAAAAGATAAAGGGGAGATTTATCAAGACTGGCGCTTTCAGCCTTGATATTCCCTGCGCTGCCGGAGGATGTGCCTAATTTATGATGAGGCGCATGTCTCGTCACCTCCCACTGTCTGTGTGCCAAAACAGAAATCCATGACGGCTCAGAGCTGACGTCGATTTCTGGCTACATCTGTGCCATAAAACTGGTGTAAACTAGGAAACATTTGTCGGGGTGACTGGCCACAACCCTTCCAACGTCCCCTTAAAGGAAAGTGGTGAGGGTGGCTTAAAAGCTGAGAGATGTAAATTTTTTAATTTTTTTTTTAAGTCACAAATACCTAGTTTTATTACTCATATTTTGGATTTTTTGATAGAGCTGTTTATTTTGGAATAAAATGTTTAACCATACCCCATAAAAATGTTTCTTAAAAGCTGGATAACCCATTTAAAGGGATTCTGTCAGCTAGTTTAAGCCTATAGAGCTGAGGACATGGGCTGCTAGATGGCCACTAGCCGTCCACAATATACTTTTCCCATTGCTCTGTGTGTCTTTATTTAGTCAAAAAAACGATTTTATTCATATGCTAATAGGCGTTATAAGGAGCCCAAGGGGCGGTTACCAATGTTGCTGGATCCCAGCCGTGCCCACTGTGAAGGAGCCCTGCACCGCCCCCCATCCTCTGATCTCCTCCTTGCTCCCCCGACTTCACGCATTCAGAGTGCCGTAATCTCACGCATGCACGAGTACGCCGCTTGTCAGTGCTGGTAAACTGTTCCTTCCCTGTGCTGGCATCAGCATCAGAGAATGAACTGCGCATGCGCAAGATGGCACGCGCGAGATTACAGCGCTCTGAATGCGTGAAGTCGGGGCAGCAAGGAGGAGATGAGAGGATGCGGGGCGGTGCTGGGCTCCTTCACAGTGGGCGCGGCTGGGATCCAGGAACATTGGTAACCGCCCCTTGGGCTCCTTATAATCCCTATTAGCATATGAATAAAATTGTTTTTTTGACTAAATAAAGACACACAGAGCAATGGGAAAAGTATATTGTGGACGGCTAGTGGCCATCTAGCAGCCCATGTCCTCAGCTCTATAGGCTTAAACTAGCTGACAGAATCCCTTTAAGTAAGTGGTTAACATGCAATACCAGACACAGCTGCTTGACAAGAGATGTCCTGTTTCCAGAAGAAAGCAGCCATGTTTTTTTCTAGTCTCATACAACTTCTTTCAATTTTCAGGAATTGCTTGGGCCCAAAACTCAACTGTTGGATGGACTCCTTAAATAGAAATTAAACAGTTTGCCTCTTCTCTTTATGACAACTTAAAGGGGGCATTAATGTTGATGATCTCCTTAGGATAGGTCATCAATATCACACTGGTGGCGGTCCGACTCCCTGCACCTCCGCTGATCAGCTATTGATGTCCAGGAACCAGGCAGAGCTCTATACTCCATGCTACGCCTGGTTACCGCAGCACTTCTGCAGCATTTCCTGAATGGCTCTGACGAGGCACAGCCACCGCATCTACAGAGTTGTGCCTGGTTCCGGCTCAGACAAACAGCTGATCGATGGGAGTGCTGTGACTCATAGTAAAATCCCGGAAGACCCCTTTTAGAAAAGCTCCTGCAGTATCAAGACAACAATGAAGATATCACAGAAGTCTTGTAGTCCCACATGAGGTTAATTTTGCTGCATATAGTGTTACATAAAACAAAATAAAGATTAGATGATACAATTATACATCACATAATGATCAGTACACACATGAATTTAGCACTGGCCTTTTTCACCACTAAAAAACATGAAAATAACCACTGGGTTTCTTTGTTGTTTTTGTTTTAGTATTTTTTTCACACTGTGGAGGAGATTTATCAAAACTGGTGCAAAGGAAAACTGACTGTTTCCCCTAACAACCAATCAGATTCATCCTTTAAGTTTCCAAAGGAGCTCTGAAAAATGAATGGTGGATTCTGATTGGTCGCTATGCATAAATTAGCCAGGTTCCCTTTGCAGCAGTTGTGATAAATATATCTCAGTCTGTCTTACCACTAGCACTTTCTGTCAAAACTCCTGAAAAAACATTTAGAGCTACAGCATGTGCATTTTGAAAAACGGTCAGAAAGACAAACAACGCCACACAAAAATCACAGTAAAAAAAGCTGTTGTGTCCTGCATTTCATATTTCTGAAAGACTTTCAGCTAACGTCTGCAGCTGAAGTTTTTGGCTCACAAAAAAACACCTCAAAACACCACTAAAATGTAAAAGTGCAGAGAATCACCAGCAAAAAACCTATGTGGGCAAATTAAACTGCAGTACATTGATTTCCTTCCATATAAACTCCTCCTTATCGTACATCCCTATAGCACTGCACATTCTGTGTGTTCTAATCAATTCTCTCTCATTGGAATAATGTGATTAATACATTATATTGTATTATGATACAATGATATCAACGTGACATGCAGCTGAAATGGTTCATACTACACATGATATTACTTATCCACTATGAACAGAGGGATACTGTCATACTTTCTAAGTGTCACCATACCTTCTAACAATACCTTTCCACACTTGTGCACCTGAAAAATAAAAGAGTAAAGCAGAAGTCAAATTACACATCACGTGTAATCAGTGGCTGTTATTCTCTTATGTCAAACATTCGACATTTCCACATTATCATTTTCTTTCTATTCCTGTCATTGTTCACACTGCTCCATAACGTGCACATTGTACATTTAGGCCGCTTTCAGACGAGTGTATTTGCAATGTGTAACGGAATCCGCTGCTAATGTTAATGAATGGAGCTATTCACATAGGCGATTCATTTCCATCAGTATTTAAAATCTGCAGCATGTCTGAGTTTTGTGTTGTTTTTTTTTTTTTTGCAAATACGCACATTACAGAGGAAGGAAGGAATTAAGGAAGGAAAGAAGGAAGGAAGGAATACTGATGGTATATCATCAGGATCCTGAGCCAGAATACTGACGGATTTCAATACGCTTGTCTGAAAGCGGTCTTAGTAGTGGCAGTGCTGTGTATTGCAGTTTTGTTCCATTTATGTGTAATACCCAGCACGCCCACTTACTCACAATTACTGGTGGATTGGTATAAGGCTAGGGCTACACGGTGACACTGGTTGCGCGACACCTGTCGCAGCCAGGATCGCTGAGTAGCGGGGATCCTATAGAAATGAATTGGAACGTCGCGGCAATCACAAGAAGCCCAGCTGTATACGATTTCTTGCGACTGCTGTGGCGATCCCATTCATTTCTATGGGTTCACCACTGCTCAGCGTTCCTGGCCGTGACAGGTGTCGCGCAACCAGTGTCACCGTGTAGCCCCAGCCTAACAGTGCAGTATTTTTTCAGTATCATGAATGAGGTGGTTTAGTTATTAGAATTAATGGGGCCAAATAAAGTTCTTGAACAGAGGCCCTTTTTGTTACTAGTTTCTGGCCCAGAGTAAGGTACTGTCAGATAACCTGTGACATCACAACTGTGTTTGTGTCAGAGGAGCAGCTGTGACATCACATGTATGGTTCAGACAGGTGAGCTGGCTGTGACATCACATGTATGGTTCAGACAGGTGAGTGGCTGTGACATCACATGTATGGTCCAGACAGGTGAGCGGTTGTGACACCACATGTATGGTTCAGACAGGTGAGCGGCTGTGACTTCACATGTATGGTTCAGACAGGTGAGCGGCTGTGACATGACATGTATGGTTCAGACAGGTGAGTGGCTGTGACATCACATGTATGGTTCAGACAGGTGAGCGGCTGTGACATCACATGTATGGTTCAGACAGGTGAGCGGCTGTGACATCATATGTATGGTTCAGACAGGTGAGTGGCTGTGACATCACATGTATGGTTCAGACAGGTGAGTGGCTGTGACATCACATGTATGAATTCAGACAGGTGAGCGGCTGTGACATCACATGTATGGTCTAGACAGTGTGAGGCGGCTGTGACATCACATGTATGGTTCAGACAGGTGAGCGGCTGTGACATCACATGTATGGTTCAGACAGGTGAGCGGCTGTGACATCACATGTATGGTTCAGACAGGTTAGCGGCTTTGACATCACATGTATGGTTCAGACAGGTGAGTGGCTGTGACATCACATGTATGATTCAGACAGGTGAGTGGCTGTGACATCACATGTATGATTCAGACAGGTGAGTGGCTTGTGACATCACATGTATGGTTTCAGACAGGTGAGCGGCTGTGACATCACACTGTTATGGTTCAGACAGGTGAGCGGCTGTGACATCACATGTAATGGTTCAGACAGGTTAGCGGCTTTGACATCACATGTATGGTCAGACAGGTGAGTGGCTGTGACATCACATGTATGATTCAGACAGGTGAGTGGCTGTGACATCACATGTATGATTCAGACAGGTGAGTGGCTGTGACATCACATGTATGGTCCAGACAGGTGAGCGGCTGTGACACCACATGTATGGTTCAGACAGGTGAGTGGCTGTGACATCACATGTATGGTTCAGACAGGTGAGTGGCTGTGACATCACAAGACAGTTTTCATCAGATAAGCTACTGTGACATCATAACAAGTGTCAGTCAGGTAATCCCAGGCCAGGATGTTCAACATGTACCATCAAATTAGCAGCGGGCAATCAAGAAGCAGACATGCAGTAGGGGCCCTCTGCTGTAGGCGCCTGCCTGGTTTGTATAGTGTTTAGTGTTCCTAGCTCTGCCAATCTAAATTCACATCTTAGAGTTCCATATTTTTCCATTTATAGATCAGCTTACCTCGACTTCTTGACAGTAAAAAATGTCTGGTGATCTGCACCATAACGAGTACAATTGAAATGAGGGATACTATATGATATATTCTCCATGGAGCAAAGGCTAGAAACCTGAAAAATAAAAAATGACAAAATCACACTATATCATATACAATACATACATCTACAGTTCCACACAGTGAACGTACCATTCCATGCTTCATCCATACAGCATCGTTAGTGTCCACACCTCAATTAAATGTCAGATTTTGTACCTTAAAAGACATGTTAAATGGGGCATTACTATTCAGCAGACTATTCAGCAGCTACTGGACAGTAATAAATTTGGCACGTTTTCCAAATTTCTCTCTTCCTTATGCCACCTCTTGGTTGGCTTTACACCATTATTTTGCTCATGCATCTTATGACTTAGCTGTGCCTCCCTTTTTAGACATTTTTTTCAAAATTTTCTAGGGAGGCACAAAAAGTGTCTAAAACACATAATAAATCAGACAGAACATGTAAAATAGCAAGTTTTGGGACAATCTGAGCCAGAATTCTGTTGTGTCCTGCTTAGTAAATCTCCTCCATACTATGTAAGGCCTCTTTCACACGAACGTTGTTTCTGCGGGCTCCGATTCATTTCTATGGGCCCGCAAAAAATGCGGACAGCACACCGTGTGCTGTCCACATCCGTTGCTCAGTTCTGTAGCCCGCAAAAAAAAATAGAGCATGTCCTATTCTTGTCCGTATTACGGACAAGAATAGTACTGTTCTATTAGAAGCCAGCTGTTCCGTTCGGCAAAATACGGAATGCACACGGATGCCATCCGTTGTTTTTGCGGATCCGCAATTTGCAGACCGCAGAACACAATGTTCGTGTGAAAGAGGCCTAAAGCATATGATGTCATTATCTTTAAATGAGGACTGGCCGTCTGTGAAGATCTGGTGTAACATACATTGCCAAATCTGCCTGAATACTTAAGGGGGTTTTCCAAGATTTTTTTTACTGAGGGCGGGGGTCTGACACCCTGGACCTCCTCCGACCAGCTGTTTGAGATGGCGACGGCGCTCCTGTGAGCACTGCGGCCTTCTCTCTGCTTTCCTTAGGCCAGTGACATCACGTTCATTGGTCATGTGGCCTAAGAGCAGCTCGGCCCCATTCAAGTGAACGGGGCCGAGCACGATACCAAGCACAGCCACTATACAATGTATGGCACTGTGCATGTTAAGCTGCGAGAAGGTACCGGCTCTCACAGAAGCGCCGCTGTCTTCTCAAAACAGCTGATCAGTGGGGACCCAGGTTTCGGACCCCCACTGATAAGATACTGATGACCTATCCAGGGGATAGGTCATCAGTAAAAAAACTCTCAGAAAACCCTTTTAAAAGAGCTGAGGCAAACTTGGGGTAAGCATTTACTATACGAGCGCAAATCACTGTGTTCAGAAACGCTGCCATAAAAATGAAATAGCCATCAGGCTAATGCTTGTTTGGCCAACAGCTATTTTTCCAGACACAACTGGTGTCATACTACTCTATATAGGAAAAAAATCTGAAAAAAATGCCACAAAAATGCTGTCTAACTAAAAAAATGCCACACCCCCCTAAAAAAAGTTTAAAAAAGAAACATGAATTTCATGGCACTTAAAGGGGTATTCCCATCTCACAAATGTAGTTTGTATAGTTAGACATAGCTATGCCAATACTATTACTAATAGAATGTATTTATATAAAATATACCGTTTAGAAGATTTGCCTATTTGTATATCCATTGTCCCACACACATCAGTCAGGCCGTTGCCCCTAGTTACGGCCACCGCAGCCATGTAGTAGTGGTGACCGACTTATTCTTGTTCAAACCCGCTCTGAGGTAACTGCTGTATTGTGAACACATGGCATGAGCTTGAGGAGACACATCTTAGGGTACATTCACATCTGCATTTTGGACGCTACCAGTCCGAAACACAATGGTCAGGATCCATCCAAAACGCAGACTTTATAAACGGCTCCATAGAGATGAATTGATCTTGGAACAGGATCCGTTTCTCTGCGTTTTGGAAGCGCAGACAAAAATGCTACAGCCCTAAGATGTGTCTCCGCATGCTCATGCAATGTGCATTCACAATACAGCAGTTACCTCATAGCAGGTTTGAACAGGAGCAAGCCGGCCACCACTACCACATGGCCGCAGTGGCCGTAACTAGGGACAACGGCCTGACTGATGTGTGTGGGACAATGGATATACAAATAGGCAAATCTTCTAAACGGTACATTTTATATAAATACTTTCTATTAGTAATAATACTGGTATGGCTATATCGAACTATACAAAGTACATTTGTGAGATGGGAATACCCCTTTAAGTAAAAAAACACCAGGACAAAAGTAGTGTGACAGAATACTTAGCATGCACAATTGGCTGAGCCTACATGTTTTTTACAATGGGGAAAGGCTGATGGCTTTCTTTCAGATCTGATCTTTCAGATATGTATAGGGGCCTCCTGAGTCTCCCAAACTGGCAAATGTAGACCTGCTCCCATCTAATGTGTACGGGCACCTATATGTGTCTGATGTGGTTCAAAGTGGCTGGATAAGTTTGGTGTATCGTTCGACATTTTCTATAACCTGTAATATCCTCTGTGTATGGCTCCATGTGATTAGTATGGTTACCCTATTAAGTTTTGAAAATTAGCAGGACACTTTTTTACAAGCCACAGTGCACCTTATTTGTTGGAGGGGGGGGGGGTTGCACTGAAAACCCACATTATATAACATGTTTTGTTTTTTTATCTTTTGGTTTTCACTATACAAGTGATCTCTTCACATCCTCTCTCCACTCCTTTCCACTCTATTACATCAGGTTCATCTAGGGAGGTTTTTATTATCCAAAGCCACGTGTGAACTTTTCTTTGGAAATGTACTGATCACCTCCAAATGACAAAGGCATATGAGTTCTCAGAGGGGTTATCACTGTCTGTGTGAACACAGCCTAATACTATATTTTCCTGCAGCATATCTCTGGATCGCTTGCAGCTAGAGATATGGGCTTTGTATTGTTTGAAAGCTGGCATTCCGAACTTTTAAATAATACAAACACTATATGGGAAGATATCACTGTTAGAAATCGAGATGCAGTAAATGCAGCTGAAAGAGAAAGTAAAAGCAGGTTTTACTGCAATTATTCTCGACTCGATTTCTAACAGCGATAACTCCTGCTGATATTAGTGCTAATGCTGTAATTTTGCCAGCTTTCAGACTACTAATGAGGAGATTAGAGCAGCTAGAGCAGGCCCCCCCTCTTCTCCTTCTGCCTGTGTTGGACTCGGGCAAAATAGTTAAGTACTTTACCCAGAACCCAAGCTGAGCTCTGGCAAAACAGGTGGTTAAAGGGGTTGTGCAACAGTGGGTCCCCCCCCACACACACGGCCAGATCTACAGCTCCACTGTGATCCCTCGCTGAAAACATCCGGTTTGACTTCACTGCAGCCAATCACTATCAGAGACGGGATCCCCTTGCATTATGTGACCATTTGTCATGCCTTAGGGGGAATACCAGCAGGAATACCAGCATTTTACCAAACAAAATACAACTCCATCCAATGGTATTTTGTCCTTTTTTTTTCCTTTGCAAGAATCTGTGATTGAGGTTCCTGCAGGAACCTCTGCCGCAGATATGAACCTAGACTAAGTATTAGAGCTCCTCTCTTATCTGATACCCTGTTTCTGGGTGTAAATAAGAATTTTTCCAATTACTGGCAGCAAGCTGAGATTTTACAAATGACAATATATTGATAAACAAAAAAACTGAACTTTTCATGTTATAATAGGCTAGAAACCCTCTTTAAATGGATTGTCCACTTTCTGGCTACTGTTGGCCAATTTTTATGTATAATGACTATATGGCACTTATAATATAGCCTCTGTTGATATTCTGTGCCTATATTTCATAAGCCACGTCCCCTGGAATGCACGTCTTCTGTGCTGTCCGCATAGAGGCCGCTGATGGAGGGTCATGTGACCACATCACTCAGTCTCCTCCATTCAAACACACAGCACCTGCACTAAACTCCCAACAGTGAATGGAGGAGACTGAGTGATGTGTCTGGTCACATGACCCTCCATCAGCCGGCATTTTGTTGACAGGACCTACACGTGAACAGTACAGAAGACAGATAAGGGAACATACGTTATGAAATACAGAAAACGGCAAACCTTTATTAGTAAGTGCCGCCGTATAGTCATCTTACATACACACTGGTCACAAGTAGCCAGAAAGTGGCCAACCCCTTTAATCACGGCTATTTACTTACAAAGCAAACATTAAGTACAATAACCCTCAGTAAAAGTACTAGGCTCTGTCCTATCTTTCATTAATCGCTGGGTGTTCCTGACAACAGGATATCGGCACATATAATTACTGTGAAAGTTCCACAAACACTCAGTGAAGGTTTATTTTATCAGTGTTTGCAAAGCGGATAGATTGTAGTAGGTAAACAGCTAGTCACCCAGAGGAATTAAAGGGGACCTGTCAGTGAGTCCTGCACGTAAATAGCCTTCAAGATAGGCCCCAATAGAAACCACACGTGTTACAAGGAGGGAGAAAGTAAAGCTATGAAACTGCCATGTGCTGCTCACCACTAGCCATCTGGTGTAACTAGTCCCAGTGTCCTCGTTGTCAGCCCACACATTCTGCCTTAAAGGGGTTGTCTCACTTCAGCAAATAGCATTTATCATGTAGTAGAAGTTAATATAAGCCACTTACTAATGTATTGTTATTATCCATATTGCTTCCTTTGCTGGCTGGATTCATTTTCCATGACATTATACACGGCTCGTTTCCATGGTTACGACCACCCTGCAATCCAGCAGTGGTGACTGTGCTTGTACACTATAGGAAAAAGCACCAGCCTTTGTACACTCCCATGATCCCGGCCATCAGAGAGGCCGCTACTTTTTGCTATAGTGTGCAAGCACCGCCACCACTGATGGATTGCAGGGTGGTCTGTAACCATGGAAACAAGCCAGCAAAGGAGGCAATATGGGCAATCACAATATATTAGTAAGTGCCTTGTATTAACTTTCTCTACATGATAAATGTCATTTACTGAAGTGACACAATCCCTTTAAGGTGGTGGCTTCTTATTACTATCTAGCAGATCCACAAGAAGCATATAACATAACAGGCCTGGACAAATTCTGAATGGGTTTAGAGGTGGCCATACACATTAGTGTAACCTTGGTCAAAATGGATGATTTCAACCAAACGAACATTCTTCGGTTGAAATTTAACAACGAACAAACGTTTTAGCCGACAAAAGAACAGATGAAAGACGGTCCAAAGAAAGACTGTTCATGAATGAGAGATATTTATTGAAAGAATGTTCCCTGAAAGATCTTTCATCTATCTCCTGGTTTCACTGAACGTGTATGGCCATCTGACTAATATGGACTAAAACACGTATGGCCATGTATGTGAAATGAACATTCACCAGATGATTGTTGCTGTTCAACCATCAACCAACTTCTAGCTAATGTGTATGGCCAGCTTATGGGCCAACTGTACAAGGTAGATCTAGTAACCACACTAGGCTGGACTGTACCCGGAGATATATGAGCCTGATGTTACATAAGTGGAGGTTCTGTCCCTCTAGGCACCCATGGTAGTTCCAGCAGTGCAGGGACCACCCAGCACTGTCACTGTATGGCTGGCAGGAGCAGTATGAGGTTGAATGGTCTTCTGTCAGTAACAGATGCTCTTGACGGAAGCTCTAAATTTTTAAAGTTCAGTGAAACCGTCCGCCAGCACCAGCTTTTTTGCCACCGTGGTGACTGGGATTTGTCCAACCCTGACATAAAACATGACTATATAGAGGTGGCCTAAATGACAACACCACACATTTCTGCAATGGAACTTATCTTCAGTGGCAAAAATTTCTGCAGCAAAACCTGATGTGTGTGAAGGCACCCCAACAGTCCCGTATCCACCTGTCCTTGCCAATGGCAATCAATGGTTACAGAATACCACCAATCCTGTTTTCTCTATCAATTTGATGGGATAATACGTCTTTATGAAGCAGTCAGTAACTATGGATAACATCCGGAACATTACTATAAATGTATGCCCCTTACTTGTGTCTCCATGATCCTGAACTCCAGGACCAGGATCCTTTTCATTGGTGGTGCATTAAACTTTTGCTTGCCTAGTACAAGTGCATCTCAATAAATTAGAATATCATCAAAAAGTATTTTTTTTCAGTAATTCAGTACAAAAAAGTCAAACACATATATTATATATAGTCATTACAAACAGAGAGAACTTTTTCAAGTGTTTATTTCTGTTAATGTTGATGATTATGGCTTACAGCCAAGGAAAACTAAAATGTCATCTCAGGAAATTAGAATAATTAACCAAAAACAGCTGCAAAGTCTTCCTAAGCCTTTAAAAAGGTCCCTTAGTCTGGTTCAGTAGGCGACACAATCATGGGGAAGACTGCTGACTTGACAGATGTCCAGAGGCTGTCATTGGCATACTTCACAAGGAGGGTAAGCCACAAAAGGTCATTGCTAAAGAAGCTGGCTGTTCACAGAGTGCTGTATCAAAGCATATTAATGGAAAGTTGAGTGGAAGGAATAAGGGTGGTAGAAAAAGGTGCACAAGCAACAGGGAGAACCGCAGCCTTGATAGGATTGTTAAGAAAAGGCCTTTCCTAAATTTGGGGGAGATTCACAAGGAGTAGACTGCTGCTGGAGTGCTTCAAGAGCCACCACACACAGACGTATCCAGGACATGGGCTACAAGTGTCGCATTCCATGTGTCAAGCCACTCATGACCAATAGACAACGCCAGAAGCGTCTTACCTGGGATAAGGAGGAAAAGAACTGGACTGTTCTCAGTGGTCAAATGTGTTGTTCTCAGATGAAAGTAAATTTTGCATTTCATTTGGAAATCTAGGTCCCAGAGTCTGGAGGAAGAGTGGAGAGGCACTCAATCCAAGCTGCTTGAGGTCTAGTGTGGAGTTTCCACAATCAGTGATGGTTTGGGGAGCCATGTCATCTGCTGGTGTAGATCCACTGTGTTTTATCAATACCAAAGTCAGTGCAGCCGTCTACCAGGAAATTTTAGAGCACTTCATGCTTCCCTCTGCTGACAAGCTTTATGGAGAAGGAATTTTTATTTTCCAGCAGGACTTGGCACCTGTCCACACTGCCAAAAGCACCAATACCTGGTTTAATAGCCACAGTATCACTGTGCTTGATTGGCCAGCAAACTCGCCTGACCTTAACCCCATAGAGAATCTATGCGGTATTGTCAAGAGGAAGATGAGACACCAGACCCAACAATGCAGATGAGCTGAAGGCTGCTATCAAAGAAACCTGGGCTTCCATAACACCTCTGCAGTGCCACAGGCTGATCGCCTCCATGCCACGCCGCATTGATGCAGTCATTCATGCAAAAGGAGCCCCAACCAAGTATTGAGTGCATTTACTGTACAGACTTTTCATTTGGCCAACATTTCTGTGTTAAAAAAAAAAATTACAGTTGGTCTAATAAAATATTCTAATTTTCTGAGATAATGAGTTTTGGGTTTTCCTTGGCTGTAAGCCATAATCATCAACATTAACAGAAATAAACACTTGAAAAACTTTACTCTGTTTGTAATGACTCTATATATGTGTTTCACTTTTTGAATTGAATTACTGAAAAAACAACTTTTTGATGATATTCTATTTTATTGAGATGTATTTGTAGGTCTCCCACATGGACTGTTCCCCATGCCACACGGGGAAAGGAAAGTGTCTGCACAATCCACACCAAAAGGGAACATTGATTTAGGGGGCGTTCACATGACTGTATCCGTTTTGTGATCAGAAGTCTGGTACGGTGCGATCTGGTGTGTTGTCCGCATCTTTTGCAGCCCCATTGAAATTAATAGGTCCACATTCGATCCACTAAAAACGTGGATCAGAGGTGGATCGAAAATACGGTCATGTTAATGCCCCCTAATACTGCAGAATATGATAGGAAGGTTTGGATAGATATGTTTGTCCTTATGGGTTTCCCTCCTGAAGGACTGGGGGAGTATGGCCATTAGGTTCCTCACCCCCTGCAACCCCTTGGCCTCCTCTTCTAGGGGAGCCAGACCTCGACTGTCTCTCTTGGGTACCACCTGGGCCACCCAGACAGAAGTTGGAGCAAGACAGGCTCCTCCTTGGCCTCAGCTGAGGATGGCCGCCTTTCCCTGACCCTTGTAGGCCCTTCTAGCTTGGAAGGATGGGGGACTGATTTAAGGGGCCCTCCTCTTACAGAGGGGACGTGCAATAGATAGCATCCATTTTTTGCACTTGGGTAAGAAAGTCTCATTCTCAGGTTTACAATAAATGTAGGTAAGTGCAATGATAAGTGTGCACCTTCACACTGTACGTCAGCTAGTTTAAAGAATATGAAGGGAGTCATGCAGTACCACTTATCTACGTCAGCTTCTCCAGAGCTGACATCTTGCTGCATCAGAGGCCGGGTGCCATTAATCATTTGTCATAGACACATGGTGACTCACCTCTAAAACTCTGAGCTACTGATAGCAGCCGACGTCACCACATACAAAATCCATGCAAACCACTGATCAACATGCAACCCTGCTACAGCCCAAGGATTTTTCCTGAGATTGTCGCCTCTAGGTGGCGCTGTGCGATTAATAGAAGTGATCAGTATAAGGTATGTAAGATGTCCATCTGTCATACACAGTGTATAGGAGGTCCTGTGACTACATTTCACTGTCCCCCTGGCACAGCAGCATGCTATACCGATGTGTTCCGCACTATACATAGAGCTGAGCTCACATTACATGAGAAGGACAATGCAGGGAGCAGGAGGGCCCCAGCCCTGTGTGACGGTGCAGCCCCCGGACTTATGTTACATGTGACCAAGTAGTATCTGTCTACTCTCTAATCTATCATCTATTTATCTATACAGCATCTGTCTATCTATAATCTATCTATCTCCAGCTATGTATCTCATATCTATTCTTATCTATTTATCTATCTATCTATCTATCTATCTATCTATCTATCTATCCCTTTATCTATCATCTATCTCATATCTATCTTTTTATCCATCCTACCCTATTATTTTCCTATGCTGTATCTTCTGTCACTCCCCCCCCTTGTTTGCACCCAGCACCCCCGATGCCAGCTGGTGCCCTCCTGCTCTGCCATCACCTACCAGAAGAGGAAGTTGCAGCAGATGAAGACGGCCAGGCTGTACAGGGGCCTCTGCCAGGTTACAATGTACGCCACCCTCACTAGCATCTCCCCCCACACGGGCTGCTCGGGCTCCCGCCCTGCTGTCCGGTCCGCGGTGCCGGCCATGCTGGGTGTGTTTGGCCCCGCTCTGTGTCTCCCTCCCTCTTCCTAGTCTGGTCTATGGAGCGGCTTGGATGAGGATACACAGTGCCCCCATGGAGGACCGGCAGGTGGGATCTTCTCTGCCCGCCTCCCCTCACGTCACACAGGGCACAGCTCTCTGGGGCTGAGGGGCGATGCCTCAGACAGCAGTCTGTTGATGAGCAGTGTGTGGGGGTGCCCCCGGGCTTCTGCCAGCCCTGCTGCCTGCCCAGGGGATTATCAGTATTCATGTATATAATAGGTTTCTAGACGGAATCCAGGCGGCATAGCAACAGACACGACTCCAGCAGTGCTGTGCCAACCTGACCCCAGCAGTGCTCTGCCAACTTCACTCCAACAGTGCTGTACCTGACCCCAGCAGTGCTGTGCCACCCTGACCCCAGCCTTACTATGCCACCCTGACCCCAGCTGTGCTGTGCCTCCCCAGCAGTGCTGTGCCAACCTTACCACAGCAGTGCTCTGCCACCCTGACCCCAGCAGTGCTGTGCCATCCTGACCACAACAGTGCTATGCCACTCTGACCCCAGCAGTGCTGTGCCACCCTGACCCAACAGTGCTGTGCCATCCTGACACTGGCAATGCTGTGCCATCCTGACCACAGCAGTGCTGTGCCACGCTGACCTCAGCAGTGCTGTGCCAACCTGACCCCAGGAATGCTGTGCCACCCTAAGCCCAGCAGTGCTGTGCCAACCTGACCCCAGCAGTGCTGTGCCAACCTGACCCCAGGTGCATCAGGGGATGTTATAGCAGGACCAATACTTTAACCCTTTATGTCACCCCATAATAAAAATAGGAAACACTGTTCACATGGATCTTTAGTCATCAGCAAAGCTAATCCCAGAGTTTACTGCACAGAATTCCTAGCAAGCAGGTGATACGTTACTTATTTGCCTCAGGCCTTGTTCACACATCAGTGTTTGGTCAATGATTTCCATCAGTGATTGTGAGCCAAAACCAGGAGCCTACACAGAGATCAAGTATAATGGACAGATTCAGTGTTTT
This sequence comes from Rhinella marina, assembly GCA_900303285.1. NCBI lineage: Eukaryota > Metazoa > Chordata > Amphibia > Anura > Bufonidae > Rhinella > Rhinella marina. Next base: position 178,031 of record ONZH01017936.1, read on the forward strand.
TGACCTGCATCTGGTTTTGACTCAGTCACTGAAGAAAATCACTGATGTGTGTACTAGGCCTCAGATTGAAATCCACCCGGAATATTTTATCGGATGCGTGTGGACATTGTGGATGACGATTGTTATCATGCCAAAATCCAGGTAAAGTCTGACCCCTGTGAACACGGCCTTTCTAAGCCTACTTTACACACTAGCGGCATGGACCTCCGGCAGGCTGTTCCGGCTGGTGAACAGCCTGCCCGATTCGTGTTGCCGCTAGTGTGAAACTAGCCTAAGTCTTTGTCCTAAATGACAGGTTGTCTAATTCAAATATGCCTTTAGCAGTCGGGCTAACCCAGAAAACTGTTGTTTTTTCCTGCTCCCCTACTACATAGTATGCAATAGAAACTTCAGCTTGTCCCACAAAAAAAGTCCCCATACGAATATGTAAACAGAAAAATAAAAAAGTTATGGTCCCAGAAAGGCAGAGAATGAAAATCAAAAATGCAAAAAAAAAAAGGTTGGTTAAGGGTTAAAGCATACCTGAGTTTTCAAAAAAAGTTTGCATAATGGCTGTACTTTTTTGTACAAACATGACATGTTCGCTCATGTCTTTTTCAGCCTAATTATTCCCTTTTCTGCTGCACATCTAGATGCATTTCTCTCGGAAGCAGTGATGTGAGAAGCAGTGCAGAAGCAGTTCTCTTATCATGCTGAGAATCTCAGCTAGCTCTGACACGCCCCCACTTCCTCTCTGCCATCTTCTGTATCTCTATTACTAGGGATATATACTAACACAGCAGTGAACAGCAAATTAGGTGGAAGTGAGACCCCTAGTGGCCATGACTTTATGGCTGTTTTTCAGGTGGATGCAGGCAGATTTTTTGAATGAAGTTTACAAATTTGCTGTTTGCACCATTCTCTATTAACCCCTTACTAAACAGCTGGACGAGACTTAGTGCCATGGCACTCTGATCCGGTGGGTGCAGGAGCACCAGCAGCGGGGGCTCAGCTGTTCCTGACAGCTGAGTCCCTGCTGTATACACTCTCATCAGTGAATACACTAATGCAGGCACATTAACCCCTTCTATGCTGCAGTCAACACTGCGGCCTGTACAGGATTTGCAGAAGGAGGGGGCTTCCTCTCCGACCTGATAGGCCTTCCATGGTGACATCGGGGTTTGCTATGCTTTTGTATACTTTTTTTCCCCAAAGTATGTCAAACGGATGGAAAAAGCGTGATGTGAACCCACCCTAAATGACGTTTCTGCAGGTCGGCACAGTTACAGTGATACCAAATGTTTCCATTTTGATGATATACTAAATTTACACAATAAATGTACTAAAAAATAATGCTTTGCATTGCCAGTTTCTGAGAACCATATTTTTTAATGTTTCTCTTGACAGCGCAGTGTGAAGGTTTTCTTTTCAGATTGAGTATCCATGTTCTATTTTGGAGTGCATACAACTTTTTATCAAACTTTCGTTAGTTTTTTTGGGAGGCAGGAGAACTAAAAAACAAATTCTGCTATTGTTTTTTTAATTTTGTTTGATAGCATTCATTATGTTGCAAAATAACACGTTAACTTTATTCAGCTGTTCTGCATGATATAACAATAACAATTTTATGTAGTTTTTTTAATTGCTTTCCTACTACACACTACAAACACATTTAAATAAAAATCATGTTTTTGTGTGATGGAGCTGTGTGAGGGCTTATTTTTGTTGAAGTTTCCATTGGTACCATTTTGAGGTAACTAGGATAGATAAAGTGATATTTTTATAGTTCACGTTGTTACAGATGCAGCGATACCAATAGTGTGTAGGGATTTTTAAAATTATTTTCAATAATGACATGATTAGGGGAGGAATGTGATTTATTTTTCTTGAAATTATTTTTTTATTTTTGTAATCTTTTTATTTTATTTTATTTTTTTTACTTTTTATGTTAGTCCCAGTAGGGCAGTGTTTCTCAACCTGTGGCACACGTACCTGAAGGGGTACATGCTCCAGGGTGATGGGGTACGTAGGACTGGCTTAGCATCCAGCTATTTGATTTCTGATTGTTATGGCCACTCCACATTAAACTGCAGCATTGTCCTCAGGACAGCAATACAGTGTAATACCTTCGCAAGTCATGGGAGACCATGTCTTCCTGGACTGATGTTCATTCTCACAAGCCTGAAGCCTATCAGGGGACAACTGAGCCGCAAGGCAAGCGGCTCAGGACACAGGCCAAAGGAGCCCTGAGTCCTGCACCGTATTGCAGACAGCGGCATGGAATGGAAGTGAGGTGAGTATATGATTTTGTTATTTTTCATTGGGAAAACATACTGTTCGGCCACTGTTATTTTTAATAAGAGACACTATAGTGGGTGTGGGCTTTACTACTTTTAGGGACACTATAAGTAGGTGTGATGAACTGCACCCCACAACCCCGCCCTGCGCGTGCTTACGTGGGGATCACGCAGTATGGTTCAATCCTATGCTACGCCTTAAGGGCTCACTAGATATAACTATATACACAGCCAAGGGATACAGCGGTCAGATATGCAAATACAAGTGGTATGGTACAACAGAATTGAACAGAACAATAGTCAGTTACTAGAGAGATGGATAGTCCTTTAAGATGATTTCTGGGTTGAGGTAAGGCCTGGCTGTAACCACATGGGGGGTAGTGATGTCAGCAGCTTGTCTAAGGTCCCTACAAACACCATGCTCAGGGTGACCCCCCCTTCAGAGAAAGACGCTGGCCTCTGTTCTGTGTGGCCTTTTACCCTGCAGCTGGCCACTCCCCTCCTCCCCCAGGAGGAGTCACCCCTCTGTCCCAGTTCTGGCAGCAAAAGTCCCACAAAACCATTATGGCCCATAGCTCCAGACCGGGAGGTCAAAGGGAAAGGGTTCTGTTACCAACTGATCTGCCTGGGTTCCGGCTACAGGTGAAGACCAAACATGTCACACTTATGAGGTTCCTGCTTGGAGATCCCCGTATCGCCGCTTCCTGACATGTGATCTCTAACTTATGGACCTTTGGTGATGTCACCGCGCTCACCACGTGGTGACCGCGGTGACGTCACCAAAGGTCCTTTTGCAGGTCCTGCAAGGCTGGGAAAGAAGACACCGGACCGGCTGCGCCGCGAACAAGTGGAAAAGGTGAGTTTGTTTTTATTATTTTTAACCCTTTAGGGGTAAGAATATACCATCTCCTCTCAGTGTAGGAAAATATCAGCCCTGAGAGGCCTCCTCACTCATGTCTGATCTGATATCAGAGTCACCCTAGACTGAGTCCCAGTGACTGGTGAGGTGACACCTCCTCTGTCTGATCTGCCTTGTGACACTGACCCTAGAGAGTCCCCTGGTGACACCTCCTCTGATCTGTCTTGTGACACTGACCCTAGAGTCCCAGTGACTGTCACCTCCTCTGATCTGCCTTGTGACACTGACAGAAGGTTAGGAGAGGTTCTCCAAGGCCTTTATATTATAATTATTGAACTGCAGGATTCGCACACCCATGTCGTCGTCTCATGTGCCTGGTGTGGGCTGGAGTCCAGTCAGTGCTAGTCCGTTCCATTCCACTCCATTGCAGGTGTTTCTAATATTGTGTGTGTGACACACACTGTGTGTGAAGAAGAGAGCGTGTGCTTGCACTAAGTGACAGTCTACCCCCAAGTGTTTAAGAGCGAAAGGCAGCACGTGTGTGTCCGCTGGTTCTGGCAATCATAATGCCGAAACGAAAGTGTACGTTTATGGAGGAATTAAAGAAAAAATTCAAGTGCTTTTGCCAGGGTCGTGATCCATATGAGGCAGAGTGCTTGACATGTAAGGTAGGCACTTATGTGTCTGTGGCAAATAAAGGTGCCAACGACCTGTAGGTGCACATCAATTCCACAAAGCACGCAAAAGCAGCCAGGGGAGAGAGCTCTTCGGCTAAAGTCACAGATTTCTTTGTGACAAAGTCAGACAGTGTAGTCGTCACTGCAGCTGAAGGCAGCTTTGCTTTTCATACAGTTAAGCACCACAAAAGTTATAGGCCAATGGACTGCACATCTGGCTTGTTAAGGAAGGCTTTCACAGACTCCCCAACAGCTCAAAAATTCTCATGTGCCCGAACAAAGACTGAAGCCATTGTAAATTCCGTGATAGCCCCGCATTCTGTTGACATTGCTTTAGAAGCACTTTAAGGTATTCCCTACTCTGGCATCTCCACTGAAGGCAGCAACCATGGAGCAGTAAAAATGTGCCCTCTGCTGATCCAATATTATGACTGGAAGAATGGTGGTGTGCAAAGCAAATTAATTGAAATCAAAAGCACCCCAAATGAATCAGCTGACACCATTGCTCAGTACATAAAAGACACACTGCATTGCATTTACTGGGGATAATTGCAATACAATGTTTGGAGGAATCCGGCATAATGAGGAAGGAAAGAATGTTTTTGCAAATTTAAAGAAGTCCCTGCAGAACACCGCTCTTATTGGTGTTGGCTGGAATTGTGTTCACCATGGCACAGACACACTAGACCTTGACATTGAGCAAATAATTTTCAAAATCTATCACCACTTTAATATCTACACTGTCCAAACAGAGAATTTGAAGGAGTATTGTGAGTTTGCTGATGTTAATTACAAGGCTCTCCTCTCTCACAGCAAGACACGATGGCTGTCATTATTCCCAGGGATTGAGTGATTACTGCAAATGTATCCAGCTTTGAAAGCATTCTTTTTGTCCCAGGATAGGCCACCAGTGCAGATCAAGACGTTTTTTGAGGATAAGTTCAGTGAGATTTACATGTGGCAAATGCATTCACTGATGTCAGTGTTTCAGTCCAATATTCAAGAGATGGAGATGGAGGATAACTCTGTTGTGGAGGTGAAAGTTTCTGAACAAGGTCCAGAGCTTGTTTCATGAGCGCAAGATGAACAACCTCATGTCTCTCAAAGTCAAGAGTATGCTGGCTCAAAAGCAGAAAGATGGATATGGGCAAAGGTGTGACCATTTCAGTGCTCAGGTTCAGGGCCTGTACAGTTCATGTCTCGACTACCTTCAGAAATGGATGGCATCCATGGAGGAGTTCTCTACTTTTATGTGGATGGATCTGAGTGAAATTCCAGACTGGAATGATGTAGAGGCTTGCATCAAGAACCTGGCTGAAAAGGGAGTTGAAGTTGATGATGCAAAGTGCTTTGATCAGGTCACCAATCTCAAGAAATTCATTGAGAATAATGGTGCAGAATTCAGCGATCTACAAGCACTTCAGAGGTGGACCAAATTTTTTGAAAGGTCAAAAAGTGTTGATTTTCATTCAGAGCTGCTCAAGATGATACAGTTTTTTTGCCATACCTGCCCACAATGCAAATGTGGATCACATCTTTTCACTGATTCAAGCACAGTGGATGAAGGAGAGGAATCACATGTCTGTGGATTCACTGAAAGGGATTTTGTGCACCCAGTACAATTTCAGGGACATGACCTACAAAGATTTTCATACCTACTTAATGGGTAATCGTAAACTGTTGAAAGAGATGCAGCCTTCTGACAAATACACCGCGCAAGAGGAGGGCTGAAGAGGAGCCTTTTTTTTCAGGGCTGAAGAGGAGCCTTTTTTTCAGGGCTGAAGAGGAGCCTTTTTTTCAGGGCTGAAGAGGAGCCTTTTTTTTCAGGGCTGAAGAGGAGCCTTTTTTTCAGGGCTGAAGAGAAGCCTTTTTTTCTTTTTTTCAGGGCTGAAGAGAAGCCTTTTTTTCAGGGCTGAAGAGGAGCCTTTTTTTCAGGGCTGAAGAGGAGCCTTTTTTTCAGGGCTAAAGAGGAGCCTTTTTTTCAGGGCTGAAGAGGAGCCTTTTTTTCAGGGCTGAAGAGGAGCCTTTTTTCAGGGCTGAAGAGGAGCCTTTTTTCAGGGCTGAAGAGGAGCCTTTTTTTTCAGAGCTGAAGAGAAGCCTTTTTTTTTCAGGGCTGAAGAGGAGCCTTTTTTCAGGGCTGAAGAGAAGCCTTTTTTTCTCAGGGCTGAAGAGGAGCCTTTTTTCAGGGCTGAAGAGGAGCCTTTTTTTCCGGGGTGAAGAGAAGCCTTCTCTTTTTTTTATTACCCCGACCACCTGCCACCCGCCCCCCCGGAAAAAAAAGGTGTCCTCCTTTTCAGAAACCCAAAACTGGTCACCCTACTGCAATTAAAAATAGCTGGTGCAAAGATGGACACCATAGATCCAACAGGGAAATTTCCTGGTGGACTGATGCCCTTGGAGTTGCCCAAGCCCTCCTCATTGCTACTGGCCAGGTACATAATGATCTGATGCGCTCAACATTAATTAGCACTGGGAGCATCAGTTACTTGTGTACATAGCACACAGAGATGGCAACTTGAAATGGGACTGAGGTATTTCATTTTTTTCTTCTTTCCTTGGCCACTTAGGTAGAATATTACTGGAGCACTATAGTTGTCATTACAAGCCCAGGCAGCATGCTGAAGGTAGGGCTGGCTTGGTGCTGTGGCTCGCATCTCACCTCCTAAGCCCCCTGCTCCATATCTTAATTAGAGACAGTTGGAGGTGATAACAGAATGTGGCAACTATTGGTGCCTACCATAGAGGGACATCTTCTGGGGAAGTATGTTGTGTTGTACTGTGGTATTTGGTTCTCCTGAGGCAATATTTTTGCTGCACTGTGGTGTCGCAGACCCCCCTACTTTTCTGTCAATTTGGATCTGCCTACAACATGGCAGCCACTTTAAGTTCCCAGGTCGACCCTGGCAGCAACACCTCTACATGTGCAAAAACATAGTGTACTCATGAATTTGGCTCTGGCATTTTTTTGGCAGCACGGTGGCTCAGTGGTTAGCCCTGGCTCCTTGCAGTATCAGGCTCCTAGGTTCAAATCCGACCAAGGACAACATCTACATATATGTTCTCCCTGTGTTTCTGTGGGTTTCCTTCAGGTTCATTGATTTTCTCCCACACTCCAAAAACATACTGACAGGGATTTTAGATTGTGAGCGCCTCTGGACACACCAAGTGATGATAATGGCTGTAAACTGCTGCAGTGATATAAGAGTGAGTTAAACAGAATAAATAAAATCATTTTTTTCGGGGTACCTGAATTTTTGCTGCTTTTTTTAGGTTGAATGTGCCTTGATTTGACCAATGGGTAACATTCAGGTGCACCTGTGCAGCCTGGGTCACATGGCGTCAGGGATAGATGGGACTCACAGCCTCCCCCCCCCCCCCCTCTCATTGAATGTGACGGTTGCGGTGTGTCGGACTTCATTCCCCTATCTGTAATTACTTATACCATAGTAGGGTTAGCGTTAGGTCCCGTGCCACTTGAGATACCTTGACGGGGTTCTCGGGCTCCAGTATGTTCTTAATATAACAATATATTGGCAAAAGTCTCATTTTCATACCAGTGTGAGGGTTTAGCCATATATTGTCAATTGCATTTACCATTGTAGTGCACCATTTTCTGTGAATTGTTGTTTTATATAGTTTGTCACATTCGCACACTTGGTTATCCTGTGTAGGATGTTTTTGTGGTACATGTGGTCCGCTGCAGGCATCCTCCATTGTATGCAATTTTGTTGGGGATTACGTTCAGCAGCGGACCACATGTGCTCCCCCTGTTAGTAACGCGCAACAGCATTTGGGGTTTTGAGCATTTTCTGCCATTTGAGACCACCTATTTTTCTGTGAGTGTGTTTTCTGAATGACTGCATGACCTGCATTTTTTTTCTCTGTCTTCTTTTAAAAAATGCGGCATGATATAGCTCTGGCATCTTTTACATCTCTTTAAACTATGGAGAAAGAAAAACCCAAGACAAAACCCTCCACCCAATAAAAATGTCAGAAAAAAAACGCTGGTGTGTGTCCTGTGTTTCGTATTTCCCATAGGCCTCTAGGTAACATTGTTTTTTACTGCAAAACAAAACACACCCAAAAAAGTAGGTGCCAAAAAGCATGGACGCAAAAAACACCAAGAAAATGGTAATAAAACAACGTGTGAAAGCACCCTTAGTCAGCACATCCTATAAAATGATACAAACGATGTGACAGAGCTCTGCAAACACTGAATATATGAATTATAAGCATTACCATGTTCACTAGATAAATGAATTAGAACAAACATATTTTGATCAAAATAATTTCTCAACTCATGAAGGAAGAGCACAGATGGTTTTTAAGCAACATATATTTCCTCAAATTCATTTATACAGTGAATACATACCTCCCAACATGCCTCTAATTCCCTCCAAAACATAACTATACACATCCAGGCCCCTTAATGAGCCCACATTACTATCTCATTGTGCCCCTCACAGTAGTTATGCTCACATTGTGCCCCTCACAGTAGTTATGCCCATATGGGCCCCCTCACAGTTTTTATGCCCAGATATGTACCCACTCGGTAGTTATGCCAAATATTTGCCCCCTCACAGTAGTTATGCCAGATATGTGCCCCCTCACAGTAGTTATGGCCAGATATGTGCCTACTCACAGCAGTTATAGAAGATATGTTCCCCTCATAGTAGTTATGGTCAGATATGTGCCCCCTTCACAGTAGTTATGCCAGATAGGTGCCCCATTCACAGTAGCTGTGCCCAGATATGTGCCCCCTCACAGTAGTTATTGCCAGAAATGTGCCCCCCTCACAGTATTTATGCCCAGATATGTGCCTTCTCACAGTAAATATGCCCAGAAATGTGCCTCCTCATTGTAGTTATGCCCAGATATGTGTCTCCTCACAGTAGTTATGCCAGATATGTGCCCCCTTCACAACAGTTATGCTCAGATATGTGCCCTGTCACAGTAGTTATGCCACAAATGTGCCTCCTTCACAGTTGATATGCACATACATGTGCCCGCTCACAGTAGTTATGCCAGGTAAGTGCCCTCTTCACAATAGTTATGCCAAGATATGTGCCCGTTCACAGTAGTTACACCAGATATGTGCTCCTTCACAATAGGTGATATGGCCAGAAATGTAAGCCCTCATAGTAGTTATGCCAGATATGTGTCTATTCACAGTAGTTACGCTAGATATGTACCCCCTCACAGTAGTTATGCCAGATATGTGCTCCTTCACAATAGGTATGGCCATATATGTGCCCCTTCACAGGAAGAACAAAAACTGTAAATACTTACCTGGTTCCTCTGACGATAACAGTTTAGCGCTCCCCAGCAGCCTGGCAGGATACTGTCACACATCGCGCTGCTGTGTAGGAGGAGCACAGGCTGATTCCACCGCTCCTCCTACACAGACCCAGGAAGCAGGTCTCTGCTTCACCATTACAATCAGCTGTCTCTGCATGCTATGGACACAGAGACAGCAGGACATACCTCAGCCACTCTGATACTGCAGGATAGCTACTGAAATCCGGATCTGGGACTTTTGGGAGGTATGGGAATATATAATTTGTAAAACTTACAATCTATATATTCATTGTCTACAGAGTGCTGTTGCACTGTGTGTTTGCTTTTGCATTTGTATTTTCAGCTATGATGACCCGCCCCTGCTTATTTATTTCATTTTATAAGCTGTGCAGAATAACTTTTTGTTTTATACTTACAGCAGTGTGTTCACTACATGAAAAGTTTGTGTTTACTCTGGCCTCGTTTTGTGTCATGTGCCTTTCCCTAATGCACAGTTATAATGTACAATACACAGATAATATACACAATAATGACATAATACAGAGATAATGCACACAATGACATCATTGTTTGTATTATCCTTTTATTGTAATACACAGTGCTGTCACAGCACAGTGATCATGTACACAGTGATGTCACAGCACAGTGATCGTGTACACAGTGATGTCACAGCACAGTGATCATGTACACAGTGATGTCACAGCACAGTGATCGTGTATACAGTGATGTCACAGCACAGTGATCGTGTACACAGTGATGTCACAGCACAGTGATCGTGTACACAGTGATATCACAGCACAGTGATCATGTACACAGTGATGTCACAGCACAGTGATCATGTACACTGTGATGTCACAGCACAGTGATCATGTACACAGTGATGTCACAGCACAGTGATCATGTACACAGTGATGTCACAGCACAGTGATCGTGTACACAGTGATGTCACAGCACAGTGATCGTGTACACAGTGATGTCACAGCACAGTCATCATGTACACAGTGATGTCACAGCACAGTGATCATGTACACAGTGATGTCACAGCACAGTGATCATGTACACAGTGATGTCACAGCACAGTGATCGTGTATACAATTATGTCACAGCACAGTGATCATGTACACAGTGATGTCACAGCACAGTGATCATGTACACAATTATGTCACAGCACAGTGATCATGTACACAGTGATGTCACAGCACAGTGATCGTGTATACAGTGATGTCACAGCACAGTGATCATGTACACAGTGATGTCACAGTACAGTGATCATGTACACAGTGATGTCACAGCACAGTGATCATGTACACAGTGATGTCACAGCACAGTGATCATGTACATATATGATGTCACGGCACAGTGATCATGTACACAGTGATGTCACAGCACAGTGATCATGTACACAATGATGTCACAGCACAGTGATCATGTACACATTGATGTCACAGCACAGTGATCGTGTATACAGTGATGCCACTGCACAGTGATCATGTACACAGTGATGTCACAGCACAGTGATCGTGTACACAGTGATGTCACAACACAGTGATCATGTACACAGTGATGTCACAGCACAGTGATCATGTACATATATGATGTCACGGCCATATATGATGTCACGGCACAGTGATCATGTACACAGTGATGTCACAGCACAGTGATCATGTACACAGTGATGTCACAGCACAGTGATCGTGTTACCAGTGATGTCACAGCACAGTGATCGTGTACACAGTGATGTCACAGCACAGTGATCGTGTACACAGTGATGTCACAGCACAGTGATCATGTACACAGTGATGTCACAGCACAGTGATCATGTACATATATGTTGTCACGGCACAGTGATCATGTACACAGTGATGTCACAGCACAGTGATCGTGTATACAGTGAAGTCACAGCACAGTGATCATGTACATATATGATGTCACAGCACAGTGATCATGTACACAGTGATGTCACAGCACAGTGATCGTGTATACAGTGACGTCACAGCACAGTGATCGTGTACACAGTGATGTCACAGCACAGTGATCGTGTACACAGTGATGTCACAGCACAGTGATCGTGTACACAGTCATGTCACAGCAAAGTGATCGTGTACACAGTCATGTCACAGCACAGTGATCGTGTACACAGTCATGTCACAGCACAGTGATCGTGTACACAGTCATGTCACAGCACAGTGATCGTGTACCAGTGATGGAATAATAAATGGTTAATACAAACTGTGATGTCACAGTACAGGGATAATGTTGTCTGATGAAATTCTCTACCATTTGAATCTGTCACACAACTACCTCACCATTTGCAAAACAAACTGAAACTGAATCCAAAGTAGCAGCATTCAAGATGGCCATCATGTTGGTGACATGGCCTAACAGGTTTTCTCCTTCCCCCACAGCTTGTGTCTAAGATCATCGTCTGCCAAACTGCTTTCATTTTATAAGGGTGTTTCCTTACTTTTGAGACACCCTGTACATTCACTATCAATCCTTGGTAGGCGATCAAACCACAGGAACACCCATTTATCAGCAAAATTAAGAGCCTGTAGTGCTCTAGTGAGTTTAAAGGGACTGTCCAACACTTTAATACTGATGGCCTATCCTCAGTATAAGATCAGTTTCAGATTGTGGGGGTCTAAGGCATTCCCTGTGATCAGATGTGGGGCTCCAGTAAGCACTGTGGCCAGTTCCTAGGCCAGTGACATCACGTACATTGGTCACATGGTCTAAGCACAGCTCAAGACCATTCATGTGAAAAGACCTGACCTACAATACCAAGCAAAGCCGCGATACAATGTAGAGGGCTGTGCTTGGTGAGCTGTGAGGAGACCGCAACCCTAAATGCATCTGATCGGCAGGGCTGCCAGTAGTCTGACCTCCACCAATCAGATGTTGATGACCTATCCTAATGACAGGCCATACTATCAAAATGGCTGACATCTCCTTTCAGTGTATTAGGCTAAACTACACTACCTGAAACAGTTGCACATACGGATAAGTCACTGTACCTGGACCACAACCGGTTTCAAAATGGATTGTCCAAGATTGGATAGGCCATCAATATCAAACAGTTGGGGTCTGACGTTCAGCGCCCCCAACGATCATCTGCAGCCTCTTCAGTGTTTACTTCTGTTGGTACACCAGAATGCCGTATACTTAGTGGTGGCTGTTCTGTGTGCAGTGTTGTTGAAGTGAATGGAAAATCTCAGCTCAGTCGTTTTTTGTTTTTTATAATGTCTTTAGTACATTCTATTACTTTTATAGGATTTTGCTGTCAACCTTACATTTTGGGTCTGGAATGTATGATCAGCAATAATACATAGGTAGAGAGTGGTATGGCATCTTCTGCATCGGTTCCACTTTGGAATGATTCTCGACTACTTTACCTTTACTTTAAAGGTAGTCTGTTGCAATGCATACTAAAATTACACAGAAGTAAAAAGAAAAATCACACTGATACACATTAAATACAATATTTTATTGACAAGAGTTTATATTACAATGAAGCAAATCTTTTCAACATATTGCCGTCCCATTGCAGAATAAAGATTTGGCTCTTCTGACACTAACCACTAGGTGGTGAAATATTTTGCTTCATATTTAAACTTTCCATAGAAAAATATAGCACTCACATTTACCTATTTACAAGCACTTTACCAATGTTACTATGGCAATCAAGTAAAGAAAATGTTTGTAGAGCAAGTGCTACTGACATCTTATGCATAATAAGGCAGTTTATAAATACTGTACTCTTTCTAGTAGCTATGTCATCTCTTCATTTCAAATACAGCAGTCAGGGGATGTATACTGGCAACAGATAGTAATACAAAATGGTAAAAAGTGGCATTATACCATTCATAACACACTATGGACCTTAACCACCCCATGTAACTGATCAATTAAAATATACACACGGCATTTCACATTAACATTCCCTTTCATCCAATACCTGGAATAAAAAAAAAGAATTTACAAGATTCACACACAAAAAATACAAAGTTGCATCATTAATGGATCCTGGGGAAGCTGCCCGCAGCTATCCAATTCCCTTTTTTGAGGAAACCAGGAGGGCATATGGGGTATCCGGTTGAAGGCACATCACTCTGCATTCAGAGCAGGGTCTTAAAATCTAAGGCAATAGTCACTGAGAAGCAATATACTTATATACTTTGGGATCATGCTGTCTTTTCTAATAGTTTAGGCACAACATCCTCCTGACTGCCATGAAAGCCTGGATATGCGATGACAAATGTTCAGCTACATATTACTGAAGCACCTTTCAATTAGAGGCGAGGACCAAGCTATGGTCAGAGGGGATATGTGTGAGGCACCATCTTCACCTAGAGCTTCCCTGGCTACTTTCTGATCGCGTGGTGCTGTATCTCTTCTTCACTATCATACTGATGTATGCCTTCATCAGCTTTGCGATATCAACCACCTTTATCAGAGGCAGAAAAGAGAATGAAACGATTAGGTTATTGCCCAATATATATTTTACATGCTGTATATATACATATATTCTTATATGAATGGTTGTTAAATGGTATTAGTCACAAAAATATTGTACTATGAAGTGTGCTAAGCAATATTTTACATTCAGTTGTCTGTTATTCATCTGATACCCGATTCACTTCCTTTGTAATTGAGGAAGCAGCGGGGAAACCCCACGTTTTAGGAGATCGCTGTATTTACATGCAGTGATCTCCTCCACAGTAATGCCATCACTCGGCCCCATACAGAATCATTGATTGCACAATCTGCTGCCAACAAACAATTATTTAGTTGTCCGCACATAGTGTTTTGCTCGTTCTTTGGGTAATCGGCAGCACCTTTTCATTGGCGGATCATCGCTAATGAGCATTCCTAATGAGCTTGTTAGTGATTATCTGGTCGATGCTCAGCCAGTGTAAAGGGGTCTTAAGTAATGGCCATATAATGTCTGTGGAAAAGTCTGTAACAGCGCCTCCCACTTACCATGTATCACGTATGATACTGTTGCCTTCTCAGGGTGTATCCCTGTGGCATACATGTGTTATTCTATGCTTGTTGCCTTTCAGACATGGACATACTGTAATCTACTTATAACATGGGAGCACAGCTAAAGATGCTTTGCCCTGCTTGGGATGCTTTAAGTAAAACCTGGTCCATATTGACATCCCGCAGTCATCGTTACATAAACTTGAATGACTGGACACTGCAGCCCACCCGTAACACACGGCCTGGGATAAATCAGGCTAGGACAGAGAAAGATTGTAAAAGGAAGTATATTGAACATCTCCATCAGAACTGGTTAAATGATGAAGTTAAAGAGAAATACATTCAAGAAGAGTAAATTTTCAGTTGTGTTTTTTCATTTATTTTACGTTATAAAAATGACATGTTTAGCATTGTTATGTCACTTTGTGTTACCTATGAGTTTGTAAAGGACAGAACAAATACCACACCCATGATGATATATAAAATGATGGCAATAGTGCTGAGAATTGCAGCAAGACATTTATCATTTTGTACTGATGGGACTGATGGAACTACCCAAACATTGTACTCAGCAGCCTCATAGACAGTGGATGGAGTGGTCGTTGCTCATGTGCAAAACCACTCTATTTAAACAAGGGACATGGAGACCATGATTCTTATGATCGGTGGGGATCTTAGCATTTGAACCTTACTGATCAGACACTTATCACCTATCCTATGCAAAGGTGATAAGTTGTCATTCTGAAATAACTGGGATAACAGCAAATTTCATTGAGACTAAACCTACATATAAAGAAAAATATGATAATAGTGGAACTATCGATTGTGGCTTTTAGTATACAGGGTTTACTTACCGCACTAGTTTCGAACAGAAGCTCCCGCTCATCCACAACTATCTTGTAAGTGTTGGCTAATGGAGCACCAAAAGAAAGGATATGTTCATAGTGAAATACTTCCAAAGGTCTTCCTTCTCCTCTTTTGTACACCGAAACAGATTCAACACTCACACCTAACCACAGTTCTTGAGGAAATCCACCTTCTTTGCACTGTAGACCAAGCAAACATGAAACAGTTATTAGAACTGAGTAAGAATCTGTATATATGATGGTAAAGAAACACTTATTACAAGTTATTTGAAGTTTAATCTGAAATTGAGATCAATACAGTTTTCTTACCTCAACATCAAACAGCGTTGATCCATAACCAGGCCATTCTTTTATCAGGCCCATGTATTTGGTTATGCATTGCTCTGGAGTCATTCCCTGTAGTTTCTTCCATTTATCAATAATATTGGTCCTGGTTGACATCACCTCTTCTTTAACCCACATATCCAACATTTGGTCATCTTCTACCTTCTGTTTACTCACAGAGCCACTTCTGAAGCTTCTTCTTAAGGTACCTTCCAAGAAACTAGACCTCTTCCTTTCACACCGTTCTGTTGGTGTGGACACTTTGGTGGACTGAGAAATTCGTGACTTTAGTCTCTGAATAGGGTAAAACTGTTCCATCTCTGGTACAGATGTGTGTGGGCTGTGGTCTCCTTGGGAATACTGCAACCTTAAAGCTGCAAGAACCTGTAGAGTTTCTTCAGGTGCTGGATAGTGGCCCCGAATAACTGCTTCATGTGCCTGAGAAAAAGTATAATGTTATGTATAATTAGATATTTGTGCTGTGTATTACATGCAGTTTTGTTCTAATGTTTTCCCTACTGTAATATAAATAAAAGTAAAAAGTGGGCGGCAAGGTTTTTTTATACATTACTCTTACCTGTTCGAACATAAATGCATATTCAACACTGTCCCTTGGTACATGTTCTGTGTCTAAGAAGCAATACAGCTTAAAGTAGAACTTCCACTGTCTGTCTCCTGTTTCTGCACTTGCTCCAAGCCTTTGAAAGACAAAACACCGTATAAGATTTTCTACTTAATCCCTGACAAATTCCTGTAGAGATTAATATGTACATGATCTAATAGCTCAAGTGACTTTTTACTTTAAAAAGTAAAGTTTAAAGGAGAAATTAAAGGGGTTGTCCAGTGGGATTACATGTTTTATATATGGCCTACAGTGGGCTACTCAAGTTCACCAATCCCCTTTCTGCTGCTGTTTTGCCGCTTGTCCACTGCTCTCCGCTTCCTCGTCCTGGTTTGACACACAGGAAATGCCTGGAGATGCCTCATCAGCTTGTTACTGGTCAGTCAATGGGTGAGGGAGGTCACCACTGATGCCATTGATTGGCTTAAGCAGGCATCTCCTCCGATTTCCTGTGATTCGAGTCAGAATCAGGAAGTTGATGGTTGATGGGGATGTGACTAGTCCTAGCCCAGGGGTCTACGGCAAAGTCTACCTTGTGTCTTCTAGTAACCAGAGAAGCCATTTGTAGTAGCATGGGCCATAATATATTATGATTATTCCTTATAACTAAATGTCTTGGACTTTTTATGCTCATGTTCAACTGTTTAGTGACAAAAGGTGGTAATGGAGATACTGTATGTGGTTTATATTTATAAGTATTACATTAAATTGTCAAATATGGACTGTGGGAAAAATAAGAGTCTAATGGAAAAACATCTGCATACTACATAATGATTAGAGCAACTTTCTAATTTTCACATTCACGATCATTAATTAATGATGAACATGTGAAACCTACTTTTCAAATTTAGCCAGTACATCTGCCACAACAGCTCTGCTTTCAATGGCCTTTTCTGTAACCCCATCATACTCGAAGAGGGCAAACATATTTCTGCTATCTTCCATGGCCAGGCCTCGGATCAACTTCTCTACAACCTGCAAAGAGAAAATTGGTTTATTCATGAATGATATGTAAAGGCCCCTTTACGTGACTCAATGTAGCAAGCGATTGTTGGGAAGAAAGCAATTACATGTAGCGATCTCCCCCACAGTATGGGGAGGAGTGATCACTAATGCCATGGCTTGTCCCCATACAGAATCATTGTTTGCAAGCAGCTGATGATCTGCTGCTGCCAAATGATTTAGGTGACAGCACCAACGATCTATTACCTGATAAACGAGTGCCATTAATTTGGTAATCGGCGGCACCTTTACACAGGCAGATTATCGCCAACAAGCGGCCATATGAACGCTCGTTATCGATAATCTGTCCGAACATCAGGTTGTGTAAAGGGCCCTTCAGTTTTTGTTGTGTAGATGTTTCAAGGTAAACATCACCCACTAAAAACATTCGGTAACCATGTCACCCACTCTGTAGAACAAGAGCTTCTCATTCTGGCTACCAGAGGGAGACACAGAATTGGCATGTGGACATGGTTGTCCAGGTGGAAATTCCCTTTAAGAAGGAAATAAAGTTATCAATCAAGTAATCAAATGATTACTTTAATTTCTCAAAGGGCCTATGAAAAATAAAACTTAGTTGGTCATTGTGGAAGACTTGCCCAATTTTGCTTTCTAAAAGTTTTTGTAAACCTTCCCCACCCTGTATTAGACAACCTATGTTAAGGTCTCACCTCGCCAGCTGTGGTATGGGAAGTTATAGTGATCTTGCATGCTCCTCCACCATGGCAGTATACTGTGGTTGTAATTTCCTGCCTCTTAATTAAAGCTTCAATTTCATCTCGAGATGGCACAAACTCCCTGCATTTGGTTCTTTTCAATGATTCATAGATATATACAGCATACTTTTCCATCTCTGAACCTTGAAACTGTTCTCGTATTCTACGAAGGTAGAATAAAAAAAAACACATACAAAGCATTAGCTGGTTTACTTGCAAGATAAATGTTATGAAAACTAATAAAACATTGACATAAATGCAGATGAACTAAGCCAAAGTCCTGGAGAAAATATTGCCTTTAATGTGCACTAGAGCAACTAACTCATATACAGTATTTCTCCACAGACTATTCATACCAAACATATCCTCATTTGCTACCACAAATCACAATACAATTTGAAAGCAATTGAAAGATCATAAGACCCTTAAAAAAGGGTGTTCTGGTTTGTTTTTTAATTTGCTCCCCAGTCACTGTGTAGAAATCCATACTCATCTGCTCTCAGCCTATCTTCACTGAACTTCTGGTTCCTGGCTATTAACTTCTGCATGGACAGGGACATGTGCAGCATTGCAGCCAATGATTGTCCCTGCAGTGACATGTCCCTAAGAGAAACGTCAGTGTTGTGTCACATGCTGCTTAGGGACACGTCACCAGTCATTGCTGCACTTGATCCCATCCATGTGGAAGTTAACAGACTGGTACTAAAAGTCCATTGAACACAGCCCAGGACCCACCGAGCTAGAGTGGAGCAGTGAGAAGCAGGTGAGTATGGATTTCTCTACCAGGTACCGATAGCAGTGGAGAAAAAAAAAAAGTGAACAACCCCTTTAATAGTGCCCACCTTTCATGTGTTTTATCTACCAGTCTTATGTCATGGACCCAAATTGTGTGAATCTTAACTTATCTAAGGAAATCTTTCCACTATTTGAGATCATTTTATTTGAAATTGAATACAGAGCATTCAGACTGCTCTAGGAAGAGTCTTGGTTGTTCCAAATATCTTCCATTTAAGAACTACGGAGGCCACTGTGCTCTTGGGGACTTTCAGTGTAGCAGAATTTTTTTGTACCCTTTTCCAGTTCTGTGCCTCTACCAAATAATGTCTCTGATCTCTACAGGCAATATTCTTCTCCTTATGGCTTGGTTTTTGCTCTCATATGCAATGCAAGCTGTGAGACCTTATACAGACAGGGACGGATCTTTCAAGATCATTCATGTCCAATCAACTGAAAATACCACAGGTTGAATCTTAAAGATGATTAACAGAAATGAGAGGCCCCGAGAACTAAATTTCAAGTGTCATAGCAAGGGGATCTGAGTACTTATGTCCATGCAAAATTTTTGTATTTCTTTTTTAAATAAATTTACAAACATTTCTAAAATTTCATTTCATTTTTGTTCTTAAGGAGGAACACTTGATTTTCTTAAAATTTTAGCACAAGGCCGCAACATAACAAAATGTGAAAAAAAGTGAAGGGGTCTGAAGACTTTTCGAATGCACTGTGTGGATATATATATATATATATATATATTATGTGCAAGGGCTAAATAAAATTAGTAATTTAAATAGTACTTATATCACAACTAAAGTTCTGTCTCACCTCTTCAAATGAAATTTGAGATACTTCAGAATGCTGCGACTAGGTGGAAAGGTACAGCTCAGACAAGTGAGTATCTGCCAATGATACAGGTTCCCAGTGCTGCCAGGATGGAGAGCTTTGTTGGTCTGTTTAATAAGCTGACAGTATAGCTCATCTCTCAATGGTCTCAAGTCATGACCAGTCTGAAGAATACCCTGGAATATTGGGACAGGATCAGGGAGAGATTCAAGCTGCTGCAAAGAATTGAAAATCTTGATGGCTTCGTCCTGGAGTGTTGTATAGCCTTTGTCTTTTAACACTATAACAAGAAATTACGTGTGTAATTAATTCCTAAACATATCTGATAATATTAACATCATAATGGAATCTAATTAAATCAACATAAAGTGCTCTGCTGACAATGATAATTGCTTAAGGGGGTTGACATTACTACAAATATAGCTAGTATCTGACTACATTAACAGTGTAATGGAGAAGAAAATGATCACACTTCAATGTAGTCTTGAGCCAACTTAAAGCAAACTTTGGAAGGGAATGTGTGATCAGAAAATAACCTATTGTTTGAATCACATTTTTATGTTAAACATATATTTTTTTAAATATTTGGTGATTTTTTTCCACATCACAATCTATAATTTAAAAAATGTATATAATCCTACAATTTTCATACTGGCCACTAGGTCTAATAATAGGTAATGATTTCCTGTTCTGTACAGGTAACTAGTGTTGAGCAAGCATGCTCGGCCGAACTCGCTGTTCGGCCGAGCATTCCTGCGCTCGGGTGCACTCTGTGTTCGGCCAAACACCGAGTGTACTCAAGCGCAAAGCTCGAGTCCCCTAGACCAGGGGTCCCCAACCAGGTGGCAGGGGACAAGGAGATGAGCGCTTCCATTGTAGAAGCGCTCATCTCCATAGTCATCTGTATCGCCGTCCTCAGGACGGTGATACGGATACCTGTGCTGCGGCAGGGGAGTGAGAGGTGTCTCCCCTGCCTATTCCTCTGATAGGCTACAGGCACTAGGCCTGCAGCCTATCAGAGGCCAGCTCAGGCAGCGCGATGACGTCATCGCGCCGCCTGAGCCGTACAGAGCAGGACACAGGCCGGAGGAGGTCTGCATCGCATCGCTACCAGCACCATGGAGGTATGTATAAGTGGTAAGTATAAGTATAAGTGTTTTTTTTTTTTTTTAATTGGACAACACTGAACTTCTTACTGGCGCTGTGGGGGCACTTCTTATATTATTGAGGGGGTATTTATGGGGGACACATTTTATTACCATATTTTTGGAGGGCATATATGGGGCCCTTCTTATTGGAATATTATTGGGGGCATCTATGGGGGTCCTTCTTATTGGAATATTATTGGGGGCATCTATGGGGGCCCTTCTTATTGGAATATTATTGGGGGCCCTTCATATTGGAATATTATTGGGGGCATCTATGGGGGCCGTTCTTATTGGCATATTATTGGGGTCATCTATGGGGGTCCTTTTTATTGATATATTATTGAGGGCATCTATGGGGGCACTTCTAACTGGTACATTATTGGGGGACACTGTGGGGGCATCTATGGGGGCACTTATTGGTATATTATTGGGAGGCATCTATGGGGGCACTTCTTATTGGTATATTGTTGGGGGGCATCTATGGGGGCACTTCTTATTGGTATATTGGGCGGCATCTATGGGGGCACTTCTTATTGGTACAATATTGAGGGCACTGTGGGGGCATCTATGGGGGCACTTCTTAATAGTACATTATTGGGGGCATCTATGAGGGCACTTTTCACTGGCACATTGTTGGGGGCATCTACTGTGGCCTCAAAGAAGAGGTATTTTATATGGGGGGCTCTGTAAAGGGGCATTTTATAATACATTTTAATATATTTATATATATTAATAAGCACCTTGCGTGAATCAGTTAGCGCCCCCCCCCCCAGGCCCTGGGGAAATGGTCTACCGAGAAACCGGGCCTCGGTGCAAAAAAGGTTGGGGACCACTGCCCTAGACGGATCCGTGTGACACACTAGTAAACGGATCCGTCCCCATTGACTTGCATTGGGGTCATGATGGATCCATCCTTATCTTTCCCTGGCAGTTCCCTCCTCCCGTCCAGCAGGTGGCGCTGTGACAAAAATTACCACTCTGTGCGCCACCTTACTGCTGGAGCAGGTCGGGAGCTGCCAGGAAAGGCAAGTATGTCTGTGTGTTTTTTTTTTATTTTAATTTGGGGCACTTGTGCAAACCAGGCACCCCCCGCTCTTCCGAGCGGGGGGTGCCTGGTTTACTCCCATAGACTTTAATTATGCTTGGGTGCTCGGCCGAGCACTCGAGCACCCCTGAGTGCTCGGCCAGAGCACCCGAGCATACGAGCACCTTAGTGCTCGATCATCACTATAGGTAACCTTTCAGTAGCCCATATCATTATCAAAACAGGTAGAATTACAATGACAAGTAACACCTCTATATAGATAAGCCATAGGTGATATCACAGCTGATCAGCTCACTCCTGACCTCTGAACAGGCTATGGAGCCTGTCAATGAGTCATCTCCTGTGCATTATGCATATGGCCCATGTAGATGCTCTTAAAAGCCAGGAGATCTTAATATACAGTGTGAAAATTGCAGAATTATATAATTTTTTTTAAAATATATATACTGTGACATGGAAAAATGTAAAAAAAAAGTCACAAAAATTCACATAAAAACTTGATTTAAACAATAGGTCATTTTTCTGATGACACATTCCCTTTAACTTGGCTGTCACCCAACATATTGGCTATTATACCATATGCGCCCCTGATGGTACAAAGCCACATTTCATTGTCTAAAGCTATCCTTTAACTGAGAATTTAGTAAGTCAGCACCTCAGCATTAATAATACTATAATGCACTGCATTCAGTAACTGTAATGAAGAGGTAACATGTTTATGATGCAGGGCTCGTTATAGAGCAGGAGGAGCTAAACTGAAAGGTATACACTATGCAATTTTGCAGTAAAAACTTTGGTAAAATACATTTATTTTATTCATTGCCAAATTTTGACCAAGGCTGGTCTCACTGAAAGATGGACAGCGGGTGTATACAGATGTCAATGACTGATAGGACCGCCCACTGGACTCCTAAACATAGAATATGCACAGAATTAAATAAATAAAATAGAAATGATACTGAATCTTTCCACACAAAACTATATATCAATCTGCTCAGCTTCTCTTGCTCTATAACATGCTATTTGCAGATGAGGCACAATATTCAATGTGACAGATCCTCTTTAACATATATACAGAGATATTAAATAACGTACAGTTTAAGTTGATGTCTCCATAGGGCAGTGGAAGCAGTGGAGAATGCAAGGGGTGATGAGTATAACGAAGGATTGGGTTTCTTCTGTATATCTGATCTATGACTTCATTATTTAGGCAGTTTTCCTTAAAAAAATACAGAGTTGTGGTTATTATGTGGTTAGTTGTAGTGGTTCATTCATGGCATCCAGGCCATACTAGTTGACACCACACCACTGGCTTTACAGCAACGGTTTATTGTATTAGATGCTCACCTTGATATCCTGTATGAGCTGCTGTGTTGGGGTGTCTATAGGCGCCTTAGTGTCAATCACATTCTGGATAGCACTGGCCCACCTTGTAGCTTCATTTAATAGCTTTGTGTAAAGGCGATAACAGTGCTTGCGTCCATACACTATCACGTTCCAGTATCCTGATTAACAAATTGGTGTCCATGAATATATGGAATATTGACTTTTCAGGTTTTCAAACATCCAAGAACATATTTAAAAGCAAAAGTTAATTACCAGTTTCTTTAAAGATTTTCTCTTCCGGCTGTACCACAGAACACAGGCTGTTAAGAACCAGGGTGCCCAGTTTAATGGCATTTTTTTCAGAATTCTTGTAATAATCTAGTGAATTGTGGGTAAGGACAAACCAACGTTTCTTTAGCTTCAATGAAGACATCTTAGGGCTATTTTTCACTTCCTTGTGCAACCAGCCTAAAATATAATGAAATATAATATTAATTCTGATGCTGTTATGTTTTCTTATAATAAAAAAAAAATCATGGGTATAATATGTTGTGAGAAATTTCCAAGTTAAAATTAAATAAAAGCCATACATCCATTCTGGACAACTTGTAGGTGGGCCATAATAATAATTCCTTCTTTTGGGCCCATTTGAGAGTCAGGAACAGCCTGCCGGATGAACCTAACACCAGTTTGAAAGTAGCCTAAGGCTACAACATGTTGTAATTTGAGTCTGGCTGCCTCTCTGCATGTTTGCTGTGTTTTGGCCGGAACTCCAGCCTGTCCCCATTATAGTGAATTGGGACGGAGTGTAGTTCCGGCCGTACACCTGCACTAGCGGCAGCATGGATCCGGCGGGTGAACAGCCTGCCGGACACCTCTGCTGCTAGTGTGAAAGTAGCCTAAGTCAACTTAGTTGGACCCAGTTCAGGAATAAACCTTTTTTGTTTCCTGGATATTTTCTCAAAATGAAAGTATATGTAGGTAACTAAAAGGAAAGAGATAGAGATAAGACTAGGTCCCCAGCTGATGATGAAGGGGCTGGAAAAAAGGAGGTATTTATTTGTTTGTGTGATTTCTTCTCAAAAGTCTTTGTGGTTTTTAAAGGTTTAGTGGCCCTTTAAAGCACTTGTTACTGAGTCTACAAATCAACCATCATGGAATATTGGAACATTGTCAAGTTTTTGTACCTTCCTTATCCCATTCAGTAGTAACCTTCATTTTTTGCTTCCAAAGAATAGAAAGCGGTCCTGGTCATGTGCTGGATACATGCGTGTTCATCTCATTACAAGACAGTGCTGTACTGTAGTTGTAACAAGGCACGAGTCTGTGTGGCCATCATATGACCGGACCAATTTGTATCCCCTGTAGAAGTAAGAAGAGATCTTGAAAACCACAAGGAATTAAAACGGAAAATATATTAGATAATTGTGCAACTTTCCATTGAAATGAACCAGAATGAAATTTGAAATTCCCAGAATTTGACTGGTAACTCATTTAGCAAGTCTCTCATGGTAGCGGATAAGTGTTTGATCATGAAACTAAGATCCTGGAGTGCCCTGAGAGAAATGAGTGGTGGTGCCCACATGTGACCATTTGCTCAATTCATTTCTATGGGACTGCCGGAAATAATGAGAGCGCTGTACTTGGCAGTGATTGGAGCTGCTGGTCATGCATGCACCCCTCCATTCTCATATGGGACTCCGTGATACCTGTTTTTGTGATCACTAGGGGTCCCAGTGGTCAAGCACTTATGTCCTATATGTGTTTGTAGTGGGAAAATATGTTGAAGGGCCCACTCATATGGGCATGTAATGTGAGCACCAATCGATGTAGCAAGTCGATCAGTACTCACTTTCTTTCATTAATCGTATGTTCAGACAAATGATCGTTCATATGATATTTTGACCCTATAAAGTCTGTGCAGTGCTGGGGAGTGCTGTTGAAACATGATCATTTTTGTGTCCACATGTAAGAGGTCATCAACAGGGTTTTGTTATGTTTTGGAGCGCCTACCCTACATGGCAGTATGGTGGTATAAAACTGATTTGGGAGGTGACAGACGCCCTTTAAAGGGCATGTGTTATCAGAAAATTCCCTATTGTTTAAATCATATTTGTATGTTAAACATATTTTTTTTAGAACGTTTGTGTTTTTTTTTGTTTTTCCATGTCACTAACTATATTTAAAAAATGTACAGTATATAATCCTCCAGTTTTCACACTGGCCACTAAGCCTAAAGGTGTTAATATTTCCAGTCTTTTGAGAGCAGCTACATGAGCCATAGACATAAGGCCTCTTTCACACGACAGTATTTTTTGCGGGCTCCGATGTGAAAAATGCGGACCCATTCGTTTCTATGGATACGCAAAAAATACTGAGAGCATACTGTGTGCTGTCCGCATCCATATGTCCGTTCCCCCGCAAAAAAAGTAGAACATGTCCTATTCTTGTCCGTATTACAGACAAGAATAGTACTGTTCTATTAGGGGCCAACTGTTCCGTTCCGCAAAATACGGAATGCACACAGATGCCATCCGTTGTTTTTTTTCGGATCCGCAATTTGCGGACCGCAAAACACAACGTTTGTGTGAAAGTAGCCTAATGGACAGGAGCTGACCCCATTGACTTTTATCTTGATTATCTATACAGAGGTGTTACTTGTTATTGTAATTGTGCCTGTGGTGATAACGATAATGGCTACCGGAAATCATGACCTATTATTAGACTTAGTGGCTAGCTTGAAAATTGCTGGATTATATACCGGTACATTTTTTAAATACAGAGAGTGACATAAAAAAAAAAAAATTCTAAAAAAAAATATGTTTAACATAAAAAAAGTGATTCAAACAAAATGTAATTTTCTGATGATACATTTCCTTCAAGGCCTCATACACACAGCCGTGTCCATATTTCAGACTGCATATAAAGGATCCACAAACTTTACATTTGCATTCCTTGATTTCTCACTCCCATCCGTAGAAAGGACTATTCTCGTCTGAAAAATGGACCAGAACAGAATATATGCTATGAGTTGCGGAAAGGAAAAACAAATCCGCATTACATACTGCATTATTCATGGCCCCATAGGAATGAAAGGGTCAGTCTGTTATCTGTAAATGATGCGGTTGGCACACGGATGAAAAATATGGTTGTGTCCATGTATATAGTGTTCAGAAATGTTCTGTTCATCTGATTATAGAATTTGTTGAGATCTTGGGCGGACAAACATATATAAGTCAGGTGAACTAAAGAGAATTTGCTTCTCACCTCGAACAATGAATTCCTGTCCTTCCACTCGGGTGTCGCCCTTGGACCTTTGCAGTAATGTTATCCAGTGATGCATTTCTTCGGGAGTGTCTGAGTTACAGTGAAGGATGCGATTTGCTGTGATGATTACAAATGAATTTGGTCTGAAGAGGGTGAGAAAATGTAATTAGCTGTAAAGTAAATATGGAGACTGTTTGCACAACAGTCAACGGCACAAGAATGATTTACCCTCCCTGTGCAGGTAAGTACAGATGAAATTAGTGAATTCTCACTTTGTTGCTATTTACTGTAAAGATCTGATGGAAATACTTTGTAGATGTATCATTCTATATGTCTTGTAAGCCGGCTCTTATGCCTTATCGATTGCAAACTAATATCCTGAATGTGCTTGGAGTATGAGCATGTTATCTACATAATAATAACATACACAATATTTTTGTGAATACTTACCTGTCAGGGTTATCAGAAGCACAGACAGAATCGATCAATCCAACATCCAAAGTCCCCTGTACAGAAACAACAGGAAAACATTCATCTACAGGGTCAGATTCGACCACTTCGTTACCATTGGGCCTAGGCTCTGATAAAAATACTATAAATGATCCATATAATAATAATAAACATATTAATAATGATGATAATAATATTTATAATGTTATTGTGAAGAATAACTTTTAAATATAAAATCAGATGGAGAATCGTATAATAAAACTCACTGTAACTACTTGCTTCCAGGACTGCCTATGGATGGTGTTATAGGCTACTGGAAACTTGAATCATATTTTGAGATATTTGCAGCAGATAAAGATATTAAGCAGAAAAAGTTGTGCTTTTTAGCTGGCAGATTCAAGTAAGACTGCATCAAAATTGTATATGTTTACAGGGCCTGTCCACCTTTGGAGCTGGCAACCTTTTTGGTCTGGCCCTGTGCCCCATAACATATAAAAAGTAAGATTCGCCTGCCCGCGGTCCTACTGCTGCTCCATTCCTGACCAGTCTCATGACCGCTGCGGCCAATCTCAGGCTTCAGTGGGAACAGAGCAGCTGCAGGGCAGTGGACAGGGGAGTCTTAGTTTTTTTTTTATGTTCAGCGGCACGGGTCTGGATCAAAGCAGTAGTCGGCTCCAAGGCTGGACAACTCCTTTAACCTGCCAAACATATGCAATTAGAGTCCTTTTGGCATATGTTGGTACTCCTTTAGTTCAAAATGGGCATAAAGCTGCTTACATATTGAGCATACATCATTTTGTGTGATGCCAACAATGTAGTGTTCAAATATAGTGTAAATTTCTCAGATAAATCAATGACAATACTTATCATCCAGTTTTATCAATACTAAAGTAGGTTAGGCCATCAGTATTAGATGAGTGGGTGTTGACAGCTGTTTAAAGACCATGGATTTTTGGTACAATATATTATAAAGGAGCAGATTCATCCTTAACCTAACTGCTCTGTACAAAGTAATGCGGATTTCACATCCGATGCATACATATGTTGCATGAGGCTGGCACAAAAAAAAAAGAAAAAGGACTTACAATAATCACTGAATAATACACTCTGCTGAGTGATGAATGGATTTGCACTTACCACAGCATTTTGTGGATTTGCTTGCTCATCGTGCATCTCCCGAATTTCCTGCTCTGTGGATGACTGAACCTGGCTCATTATGCTGAACCACTGACTGTAGGAAGAACAGATAGCACATAGTTATGAGTAGGGATGAGCGAACTTTTGAAAAGTTCGGTTCGGTTCGCTTCGGCGAACTTTCTTGAAGTTCGGATTCGTACGAACCGAACCTAAAACGAACCTTATACGAACGAATATACGCATATTTGAGAATCTACACTAATACGTACGCTAATGCGAACATTCCCGCACAAATAACGAACATACAGTCTAGCGTTGTCAAAGGTACGCTACTTAACTGAATATGTACGCATTTGATGTGCCGTTTTTATTTTAACCAGATTCGTCTTAAAAGTTCTTAAACGAATCTGGTTCGTTACGGTTCTGTTCGCTCGTCCGAACGAACGTTCGGACGAACGAAAATAATAACCCATCTCGGCCATTCTCCTCCCAAAAGGGTGGTTTGACACGAGGGTCACACCAGGATACAAGGGATTGTAGGAGTAATAAATAATCCCTTGTATCCTGGTCTATTCTGTGAAAACGGTACAGTTTTGATGTGCCGTTTTTATTTTAACCAGATTCGTCTTAAAAGTTCTTAAACGAATCTGGTTCGTTACGGTTCTGTTCGCTCGTCCGAACGAACGTTCGGACGAACGAAAATAATAACCCATCTCGGCCATTCTCCTCCCAAAAGGGTGGTTTGACACGAGGGTCACACCAGGATACAAGGGATTGTAGGAGTAATAAATAATCCCTTGTATCCTGGTCTATTCTGTGAAAACGGTACAGTTTTGATGTGCCGTTTTTATTTTAACCAGATTCGTCTTAAAAGTTCTTAAACGAATCTGGTTCGTTACGGTTCTGTTCGCTCGTCCGAACGAACGTTCGGACGAACGAAAATAATAACCCATCTCGGCCATTCTCCTCCCAAAAGGGTGGTTTGACCAGGATCATTTTCATGCAAATTACAACCTCATACACTATGAACATAGGCTTCGGAAATGAAAATAGTACCATGAGAAGTCATTTTCATGCAGAACCACTCACTATAACATAGGCTTTGGAAATGAAATAGTCCAATTAGTTACTTTTTCATTTACAGATTCCATAAAGTATATACAAATTATATGCAACCATTTTATTACAGCAATGCATGTAAGCTGAAAACTTCAGCAACTTTCAGATAGTTTTGATTAAATACTGCTTTATCCTACTGTTTTTGCATACATCTCCCACACAGACCTATTTGTTTCCATGGTTACAGACTACAAAATAAACCCTATTCGTAGTCTGATCCCCTAGTTACGTGTTAATCCCTTCAGTCTAGCCCTTTTCAGACTAGGCAAAGGAGGAGGACAAGGATGCAAGGATCTTAATCAATTCAAATGTAAGGTGGTGGAGAAGCAATTGCCATATTGAGGAATTATTGCCTCAATATGGGGAAAATACTGTTTGGGCACACATGTCAGATGACAGCATGACCCATCTGGGAGGAGTCTGGGGGATGGCTATATATACAGCCCCATTTTCACCAAGTGTAGGTTCAGTTGGCAAGAAGGACCAAGCTGCAGTCACATAAAGCATTGGTGAGTGACCCAGCCCAGCCTGTGAGGAGATGAGCCGATGCAGCAGAAGCCTATGTGAGATGCAAGGTACCAAGGCCAAGCCAAACACTACCCATAGTATCAGGGTTGTTCAGTTGCCAGAGTAGATGAACCGCAGGGCTGTGCTGTACCCCCCCCCCCCCACGCACCAAAGAGCTGTACCTCCTGATGGACTGTAAACCATTTACCTGAAGTAAACTGACTGTTGCCTAGTTAGGAACCCACATTCAGCCTTCTTATTTACCACCACACAACAAGGACTGTCCATGGCTTTTATACAAGAAACATACATTTTATGCAATATTGTTTTCAAACTTCAGCTGCACTAGAGCAGAACACTGATGAAGAAACTGGTGAATACGTGCTGATTTAGGAGTTGCTCCATGTGTTTACTGGAAACACAGAAATCATGATCTGTCTCCACCAGTGTTTTGGAAAAGTTAGTAATGGGTCACAAAACAGATAAGGCCAACATTAGTACGTGCTGGCTTCGACTTTAGTTTTGTATTACATGTAATGTGTCCTTGATAAATGACCACACCTGAAGGAAGTTCTTCACTCTTATATGGGAAACAGTGTTCCTCTCGACTTTAATCTTGAAAATCTAAAAGCCACATAACTTCTGATCTGTGAAAATGCTGTAATTGACTAAGGCTGGATTCAGATAGCTGTATTAAAAATTTTCTATTTTAATTTCATAGACCTGCTAACTAATGGACCCAAGGTCAGTGTTTTATGAGACACAGACCAGAATAGTGCATGTCCTCAGTTTCCCAGTGCTACCCTCGGTCCACTTGGAAAAACAGAGGTGTGAATTGACTGGTATGGGTCCATGTACTGTCCGTTTCAGACACGGATAGCAGACGGACAGAAAATACTCTGAATACATTTTGAAATACATACTCTGAAATATTCGAATAAGGCCTAACACAACTGAAAGCAACATCAAATAACTTTTATTATGTCAGCCTTCCGTTATGGAGAAACATCTTCTTGTGTGTTGACTGTAACATAACCCTAGACTTGAACTCTGTATTCTATCAACGCAAAATGAGTTAATATTCTACTTACTATCAATGTAGTAAATTGATGTTAGCTTTTCATGTAGTGCAACAATCAAATCAATTATAAATTGCTGATATTTAAAAGTGAGGCAGACACTAAAAAGGAAGGGGTTAAAAGCACCCTTCACCATGCATAGGTGAATTAAAAAATCCAATTGTATGCAAAATATGTTTTCATTTCCTTAGGCGACTTGGACACGACCAACATGGTTTCTGTTTCAGTTTTTTCAGTTTCGATCTGTTTTTTCTGTTGCATTTGAATGTATTCAGTTTTTCACTGATCTTATAAACTTAATGGGTGGCTCGGATCAGTAAAAATGGACATGAATAGGACATGTTCCAAAAATATCGGAACAGATAAACAGATCCGTTAAAATAACTGAAGTGTACATTATGCTATTAAAGTGCGTTGGTTCAATTGCTATGCAAGTGACGAACGGTATAAAAAAGGATGCCACTCTGAAAAAAAAAATCTGTCAACTTTTTTTAAAGAAAACAGAAAGTTATGAAAATGTGAATTTGAGCTTTAGATCAATACTTAAATGTTGACAGCAGGTGGCGCTCTCACTTCAGGACGAATTCTGCTAAACTTGCTAACTGTGCTGTATATCATTGGCTGTTCACAAAATCGTACATACTGTATTATATCAAGTTTAGAACAAGATTTCTCTGACAAACATTAACCCTATTGCTGCCAGGAAATTTTTCACACTTTTGACTAACTTAACTTGATACTGCCGCCGATTGCCCTATCCAACAATACTATTTCTCATTTTAAAAAAAAAAACAATGGTGTGTGCCGTAAAAAGGGAAAAAGTTAGTTTTTGGACAACTTCTTAGACAAAAATAGGTGAAGGGCAAGTCTGACCCAAGCAGAACATAAGACGCACAAAGTTTCTACATCTATATATCCAGGATCGGACTGGCCCACAGGGGAACAGGTGAATCCCCGGTGGGCCCCTGAGCTAGGCAGGCCTCTAGTCCCTCACCTCCTGCACAAGTGACACATGGCACAGTAGACTGACTTATAAATAGGCTGCCTAAGATGCTATGCAGTACATTGCCTATGTCCATATAAAATACTGGATAGTGTGAGCAGGTAGCATATGCATGTGGGCCCCCAGAGTGAGCTTTACAGTGGGCCCCCAGAGGGAATTTTACTGGTGGGCCCTAGACACCCCAGTCCGACCCTGTATATATCTACATACACATCACATATTCACTACCAAATATACCAAGAATGTGGAGATCCAAACGCCAGTACACCTGGGTCATTATTCGATGTGATTAGATATAAAATTTAAATAAAAAAGAAACAACCCCAAAAGTGACAGAGCACATATCATTGCTGCTGATGGAGGAGTGATAACTTGAAGAAAAGTATCAAAATGTTACATGGACAGATAATTGGGAATGCGCATTGCCAGTCATTGCCCTGTGTAAATGTGGCAAGTGGTCAGACGACAAATGAGTGTTTCCTCACTGTAGGCTGATCGCAACATTTATGTTGCCGAGAACAATTAAAACAAATGTCCATTTAAATGTTTTTCTGTCCACATAAAAGGTCCTTAAATGAGGTGACTGACTTGCTACATCGTCGATCGTCCTTACAGGTAGAATTAGGGTGTGATCGTTCTTCCTGATGTCCCTTCCAGCTTCCCCCCTCCCACACCTACCTTAAGGTCTCCTTACACGGACAATTTAGCAGGTGATTGTCAGGAAGGAAGTGTTCCTTTCCGGCAAGCGCCTGCTCGTCAGTGGAGGAGACCGCAGCATTTACTTGCAGTGATCTCCTCTACAATATGGAGAGGAGTGATCTCTAATGCCATCACTGGCCCCCATACAGACTCTTTGTTTGCCAGAAGTAGATTGTGTTTAGATGGCATGGTCTGCTGCCGGCAAACAATGATTTTCGTGTCCACACAAACAAGCATATTACTAGACAAATTAGGGTTTCACTCGTTCATCACATAATCTGCGGCAGCTTTACACCTCCAGATAATGGCTGACGAGCGGTGGACCTGCCAGAAGTAAAAGCTTTCATGCTGCTTCCTGGTTTCAAACCCTGAATACTGAATGTAAGCCCTAGTCCTTATATTATAGCTGCAGCAAGTGTTTAAAGTCCTTCCCAATGAAAGAGCTATGGATCACTGATGTGGAAATGTTCTTACCTTGCATCTTCTGGGGACTCTGCAATTAAGTGGTAAGTTCGATTTTCCACTACTATGTCAATGCCGTTCTCTTTGCCTGTGTTGTCGATGATCTCTCTGTAATAAGAGTAATAATAATTTAGTTTGATTGTAGCATAAATATTCAAATAACAATCTAATAAAGACGTTCTCTGTCTGCAAAGCAGCAGACTTTAAAGTGGAAATATTAAAGGGGTTTTCTGGGCTTTTTCATATTGATGACCTACCCGCAGGGACAGCAGCACTCAACAGGAAGAGAGCCTGGAGATGGCAAATGTACACTGTGGGCACCGTCCCCTCAAACAGTTGATCGGCAGGGGTTCCGGGTGTTCTGATCTGATATTGATGACCTATCCTGAGGATAGATCATCAATATGAAAAAGCCCAGACAACCTCTTTAAGCAAACATTATTTATCTGTAATCTGCGTCTACCACACATGCTTCAATCTACAGCTATTACAGCTATTATGCTGGTCAGCTTCAATGATTAATGCAATTAATCAAATTAGTTTGTATGTACAGAAGAAAATGTACTCATTATCCTGACTTTCCAATTTTGGGCCAATGTGTGATTAAATTATTTTTTGAAGGGTAGAAGGTAGTGGTCGGCAGGCATGCTGTTATAAATTCCACTGATATAGCAAAGGTAGGTGTGCAGATACACTTAAAAGGGTTGTCTCACTTCAGCAAATTACATTTTTCATGTAGAGAAAGTTAACACACGGCACTTACTAATGTATAATGTATTATAGTTATAATGACCCTGCAATCCAGCACCGGTGGCTGTGTTTGCACACTATACAAAGAAGTGCTGGACTATGCGCGCTGTTACAGTCCTGGCCACCAGAGAGGCCTGTGCTTTTTCCTATATTGTGCAAGCACGGCCACCCCTGCTGGATTACAGGGTGGTTGTAACCATGGACACGAGTAGTGTATAATGTGATGGAAAAAATAACCTAGTCAGCAAAGGAAGCAATACATTAGTAAGTGACTTGTATTAACTTTCGCTACATGATAAATGCCATTTGCTGAAGTGAGACAACCCTTATAATATGTGACTCCACGTCTTTCCAAAATGAGGTAATGAGCTTGCAGTACCACCATATATAGGTCAGAGACCCCACCTCCAAGCCACATCTCCAGCATAGCTGGCTATAGGAAAAAATAATTTACATAACTTCATGCAGAGTTTTTCAGCAATCTGACATCTCCATCTGGATGTGTTATTTTTTGGTCAGTTGGTTTACTGTTTCACACATTATTACACAGGGTGGTTTAGGAATTGTCAATGGTTATTCAGGTAGCATCCTACTGGTCTAAAGTGGTTTTGAGGTTATTGCCTAATATCTCTGGGCAAATCACTGATTTTCTGCAACGCCCAATGCAGGAAAAATGTAGCATTACATGGTGACCATTGGGATAAATAGCTGTTGATGTAATATAAGGGCAATTTGAGTCTGCCAGAACATACAGAACAGTTTTTCATCCTGACTCATAGAGGAGGGTCCTGAACGAGGGCCCCCTCTATGATGTCTTTATGTCCTAATAAGACATATTATTAAGGGCTTTCTTCATGAGACAACCCCTTTAATGGGGATGTACAGGTTTTTCAAAAGATGGCCTACCATTGGTTTATTCTTAACCTGCCTCCATTGCTCATTTTGAAAAGGCAGGTTGGAAGATAACACTAGTCCAAAGCTATTGTATAAGCATGACCAAGGATGTACCTCAGATATAAAAACTTACTTAGCTTCTCGGA
The DNA here is from genome assembly GCA_900303285.1 of Rhinella marina. NCBI lineage: Eukaryota > Metazoa > Chordata > Amphibia > Anura > Bufonidae > Rhinella > Rhinella marina. Next base: position 212,306 of record ONZH01017936.1, read on the forward strand.
GTTCAATAGTTCCTTTTAGTTTTTCCTCACTGTCATTTTCAAAGTACATCAACTTGGATTGCCGGAGAACAAACCATCTCTTCTTCCAGTTCCTTCTCGACAGAGTTGATGAACCTCCACCTTTTTTATAAAGCCAGCCTTGCTTCAATGCTTCTTGCTTGGACCTGAACCAAAGGAAGGTTTCATCTTTTAAGACACACCAACGCTTCTTCCATGTATTCATCATCCCACCTACCAAAAGAGCAACGAAAGAACTGATTATTAAATGCTTAGCTGTGGTTGAAAAGCCACTATATTTACATTAAGCATAATTGTACATGATGACATGCAAACGCAATGCCGTTATACTGGAACTAAATCGGTCTGAAAACAGAGGCTTAGAGAATTGTATACATGTTTAGGCAGAAATAAAATTCAGTTCCATTCCGCACATCTGTTAATAGGAGGTGAGTAGTACTATGATTACTTCAGAGTCAACTGTATTAAAGCTCTCAGTCTTTGGACTTCATATTCTGTTGTAGATACTGTATTGCACATGTAGGGCTATGCCGAGCAGATATCGCCCCACCAACTGTCCCTCCTTTGTAGAAACTTTCTCTCACATGTCTATGCTCTGTGTTGCTCACTTACAAACTTAACTTACCTAAAGATTCTCATGTCAGGTATGGTTTTATATGGGTCATTTACAAAGGCTGTATGCCAGTTTTATGATGTACCATAGTCACACATTTTTGCACTATTTTTTTTTACTTTTTTCCTTTCTCTGATGCTCTTGCCAATCTTTAAAAAATTGGGTTGAGCTTACCTGGAAGTGGCAGGGTCATCACAGCCAGGCTCAGACTAGCCCACAGGGGTATGGGTGAATCCCCCAGTGGGCCCCTGAGCAAGTTGGGCTCCTAGTCTCCCACCCCCTGCACAAGTGGCATATAACACAGTAGACTTACTGCACTACACACATATATTCACTGTACAGCACCTCAACCAGCCTATGTTCATATTGAATGAAGGAGCTATGTTCTTCTAATCCTATAGCAGCTGGTCCAGAAAATTGTGGAATTGATTGCCTGGATATAAAATGAATCCAGAATTACTGATTACTTTCATCCCTAGCCTTACACGGATAAGTAGACAAACGGAACATTTTGACCCTGTTGAGCTACCATATTTTTATACTTTGAAAGAAAATCATGAGTGAGTACAATATTTCTTCCAAGTAACGGGCAGAAGAAAAACTAAAACAGCTTCATAGTGCACAGCTCAGACCAGACAGCATCTCCTATCTCAGCTTCCTGAACCCCGTATCACACTAAAGAAATGGGGAAACTGTTAACTGCAGAGAAACTTTAAAACTTTAAATCTTGACTGTCTCTCTTTAGCCATCAGAATTGTGAGGTTTGTCTATCTAAATAGTACATTGAATTTTAACAAATTACAAGTGTATAATACCCATTAAATTCCTGTAGAAACGTCTGTTGTATAAAGAAGGCTAGGTATGTAAAGTTATAATCCCTGTATGGTCATCAGTGTAGACACTAAATATGGAAAAATACTTTTTATTGAGACTTTAGGTTCTTTCAACAACAGAAAAAACTAGTTTGACAACCTGTACTGTACGATTACCCTAAAGGCAGACATGGTCGACTCCTGCTACATTGACGTCAATGACAGGAACATACTATATTTGCTCGCTTAATTCTAGATCCACATGACAATACCTGTATTATTTACTAAGGTCTTTTGTTCTGTGATGGGTGTCTATGTCTGGTAATCTCTGACAAGTGACAAGTGTATGCTAATCTGAAGGCTCTGTATATAATCTATATGTTCTTCAATTCATACGTTCCCTGTACACTTTTAAATCTGAATAAAACAAATTAAGAGTGCAGCATTTTGTTAAATTGTAAAAAAAAAATGATGCATATCTAAACCTACATTTATAATTGCAGTGGGGATTTACAAGGAAATCTACAAGGAAATGTTTATATACCTTTTAGCCCTCAAAATAGTGATGATTTTAGAAATGGAGTTACTGTGTCTTTAAAAACATACAGTTTTGTGTCCCTGTATTTGAAAAAAAAAAAAAAAAGAACTTTTGATATGTAAAAGTGACATATCAAAGGTTTTGATCAGTGGGGTCTGAGCGCATAGACCCCCACCGATCATTAGAACGAGGGGAAAGAAGCGCTCGCACAGAATGCTGGCTGTACTTGTTGGTGAAGATATTCGAAATAGAAAGTCTATGAGCCCATCTCCTGTAGCAAGGAGAGGGCTCGGAGTGAGATCTTCATTCTCCCCATTTTAGAGATCTGTGTGGTTTACCACTTGGACCCCCCCCCAATCAAAACCTTTAATGTGTTGCTATGAAATATCAACTACAGGTACACTTTAATAGAGAGCCCTTCTGTATGACCTCATTGTGGTTTCACATTCTGCACATGTGCCCGAGCATGGGTTTCTTCAGCTCTCATCACAGCAAGACGTTTCCATCCCACAAGTCAAACAAAGACAGAGAATACATTATGCTGTATATATTTACTCTAATAGGCACATGTCATCAGCAGCCCAACATGTATGCAGAATGCTCACAGTATCTGTTATACATATGTGGATTGAGTTAATTGTGGATCATTTGCAAGAAGAACAATAGACCTAAAAACTGTTATGTTAACAAATTTCACTGGGAACCTATCACATTGAGCAGAGTTGCAAGTAGCATATGATAGAACAGGAGGAGCTGAGTAGCTTGAGATATATATATATATAGCTTTGTGGGAAACAATTCCGTGAACATTGTATTTTATTGCATTTGAATCCCTGCACATTCTGTGCTTAGGAGTCCAGTGGGTGGTGCTTATCAGTGATCGACAACATTCCCTGTATGAGAGTACAAATACATACAAAAGAATACAAAAGTGACCATCAATTACTGATAAGACTTCCCACTGGGCTCCAGGGATTCAAAGGCAATAAAATACAAGTTATACTGAATCTTTTCCCACAAAACTATACATAATCAATCTGCTCAGCTCCTCCTGCCCTACCACATAGTACTTGCAGACTGAACTGCATTTCATGGTGATCAGTGACCACTGTTTTCTGCAGGCACATACTCGTGATACAACAGGTGATTATGATATACACTTCAGGACCAGTAATTCATATTATGTCTGCACACAATATCCATGGTCCATGAATCTGAAGATCAGACTGTAGCTTCATTCTACAGTACGACAACATGCATTGCAACTATTGTAGATGCACAGCATATCAAACACAGATCAGATCAGACATCAAGACTAGTAAGGGGTCATATACAACGTATGATACTGTCATACTTTGGTTTACAGTAGCTTACCCTTCATATAAAGAAAACTGTGGAAATAAGGCAGTGTAACACAACTGTAGACAGAATCCCGTCTGTAGGAAAGTTCATCATCCGTGTCAAATCTTGAATCAAAGTCTTCTTCACTATCTTCAAACTGCAAGTACCAAAGTTTTTTAAACTCATTATTCAGAGAAAATAACATTTATTTTTATAATTTGGCTGCTTTTTTTTTCCATTGCAGCAGTACTATACCGCTGAAAATTAAGTACTGTGGCAGTCAGCACAAATGATAAGACCACACATATACAGTATATAGGAAATTCTGAGGATAGGTCATCAATATCTGTAGCCTGGACAAGCCATTTAATGTGAAGTATCCCAAGTATTCAGTAGATAACACTGTATAGTAGATATTAGAAATAATAATACAACATATAGCGCATGCACAATGCTTAGGTAAATCTTCATACTGAACATGCTTTATTTCCAAGCATGTTTTGCCAACTCCAATGCAGATCAACCTAAATGATAGTAAATAATAGAGATCATGTAGCAATATTTTACTTAAAGGGAACCTGTCATCTCCGAAACACCCCCTGAACTAGAGTAAGTGTTGTATAGTGTAAGTGATGCTGAATCTGATTATGAAAGTTTTATCTTCATACTACCTTCCATTCCGACGCTGTGCTCCCACAGACTTGCAGTAAAATGCACTTACTGGACTCTTCTTTGAGTCCTCTCCATTATGTGAGTGAGCACTGGAGTCCAGTGAGTGCATTTTACTGCTGGTTTGTCAGAGCACAGCGTCAGAATGGAAGGGAGTACAAAGATAAAAATTACATATTCGGATTCAGCATCACTTACAATATACAACGCTTACTCTAGTTCAGGGGGTGTTTCGGAGATGACAGGTTCCCTTTAAGGTAAGAGACCTAACTGACATGGAAAATACAAAAACTGTAAAATCAGGATCCAACCATTAAGAATTCATCAGCACAAAATGCTTTGTGAAACACAGTTGGTCACAAAAAGGTCTTGTGAAGGGATAATCATAAAAACTCTAGAACCCTTTAGCATCTAGTGCCACCATTTTCTGGACCTTCAGCCTTCTTAGAATCTTCATGTACTTGTAATAAAATTCCAAGACAGTGTTTGAGGATAAGGCAAAAACACACAGGATTCATTTTTTACATGTATTAAAGGGGTTGTCCAGGCTCAGAGCTAAACCCATACATATCCCCTTCTTCTCCCACTCAGCCCCTCTGACATGAGTATTTCATGCTCTGATGCTCTCCCTTACCCGCGCAGGGCTAGCGCTTTTTTGTTTACATTTTTACACTGCTAGGTGGAGGCTTCTGCCTATCAGTGTTCCCGATGACCTCACTGGCACTAATGGGTGGGCTTTAGCGCTGTCCTACCCATTTTACAGGCTAGGGCAGTGCTAAATCCTGCCCATTAGTGCCGGTGATGTCACTGGACCACCAGAAAAAGCCCTTGCCCTGCGCAATTCAGTGAAAGGCAGGGGAGAACTTCGGAGCTTGAAGTGCTCCAATGCTCATGTCAGAGTGGCTGGGTTCAGCTCTGAACATGGACAATCCCTTTAAGCGTGACTTTTTGTGACCAGGTGCATGGGAGACACTGGGGAAATGTATTCAACATTTTACACCAGTTTAATAGCATAAAAAAGTTTTCACATTTTGGCACACACCATATTTGCACTAAAATTTGAGACTTTTCTCTTTCTGCTTTTTCAAAGTGGCGAGAAAAATTGGCAGGGTTAAAGAGCTATTCTTATCTGGACATTCATGTCATATACACAGGATGTCCTATAAATGTCTGTTCATTATGGTTTTTCAATTTATCAGTAAAAATGTTATTGCTGTATGGGATAAGTTGTCTGGAAAAAAAGAAAAATTCTGGTTAGCAACCCTGCATACCCATTGGTCGCAAGAAGCCAGAAAGTGGCCATTCTCTTTAAACATCCCCAATCTATAAAGTTAAGAAAACTAAAACCACACTGCAGCATGGAGGACTAATATAATGGGAGCTGTATCAGCTTTTGTATAGCATGCATTCAACAGGCCTCCAGTTTACTCCACATGAGGTGACATTTTGTGTTCTAAGTAATCAATATGGCTTTGTCTGAACCCTGAGGTGTTTCCACTGTAAATGGCTAAACACCAGAGCAATTGTAAGTAGCCCTTTTCTTTCCATTTTACAGTTCCTGTTCAATGGAGGTTAAACTGTTTGCATTACGCACAAAAAGGAACAACAATCTGGTAAGAAAAGGTGGAAGCAGATAACTTTGTTTTCCAGATCAAAGTTTGCATTCTCAAATATGCACAAGTCACCCCACCTAATACTGAACAGATAAGTCTGCTTTAAGAAGTCCTTAAATATTAATGAAAAACCTAACATTTCATATTTGTTAAGGCTACTTTCACACTAGCGTTTTTAAATTCCGGTATTGAGTTCCGTTATAGGGGCTCAATACCGGAAAAAAACGCTTCAGTTTTGTCCCCATTCATTGTCAATGGGGACAAAACTGAACTGAAGACAACGGAATGCTCCTGAAAGCATTCCGTTCCGTCTTCAGACCGGAGAACAAACCGCAGCATGCTGCGGTTTGCTCTCCGGTCCAGGCATCCGCACCAAGACGGATCCGGAATGACCCCCAATGCAAGTCAATGGGGACGGATCCGTTTGGTGTGGACACACCAGTAATCCGGATCTGTCCTCCATTGATTTCCAATGGGGGGGTCATTCCGGATCCGGCTACATACATAGATACATACATACAGACATACATACAGACATACATACAGACATACATACATACACACATACATACTCACATACTCCAGGGACGCTGGCAGCATGTCTTCACGCGCCTCCTGCGCGCAGCTATGACGTTTCCCCACTGCGCCCAGCAGAGGGCGCTGTGGGGAATCGTCATCACTGCGCGCAGGAGGCGCGTGAAGACGTTCTGCCGGCGTCCCTGGAGTATGTGAGTATGTATGTGTGTATGTCTGTGTGTCTGTGTTAACATGTGTGGGGCCGGAGCGCTGCTCCGGCTCCACACATGTATCAGCGTTAGCACGGATCCGTTGGCACCCTTTAGGTGCCGGATCCGTGCTAACGCTAGTGTGAAAGAGGCCTAAGACTCCTGTTTTTATCAATTTATTAAAAGGAACCAACAGGCTCCCTTCTTACAATGAACAATGTGTTACTATGAAACACTGTGGTTACAGAAGTATCCACTCAGTATAGCTCTCCTCTGGCTTCTTCCTGCCCCTGCTTAGTTTGATTGACAGGTCTCTCTGAATTTGAATAGTGCTAGAGATTGGTCAGTTAAGACAAGCAATGGGTTCTTGTCAAAATGAGAGGAAAAAAATACAAGGTGTGAATATAGACAATTGTTACTGCAGCTGAGACATAGTAGAAACCGTGGTGTTATGATGTGGTTTTGTTCATATCATACTAACCTGTCTTTTTTATAGAACAATTCAACTGCAGAAAAAACAGTAATTGTAATAAAATGACTTGTTCAATTGCATTTTAAGAAGAAACTTACCGATGACTGAGCTCCTTCTGAGCTAAATCTGTATGCTGATGAACTGTTGTATGTTCCTATGGAGAACTGATAATCTGGAGACCATTGGCTGCTGTGGGAGTTAGAGAATGCCACGCTACTTCCAGAGGTAATTGCCCCATCTTGGTAATTATCATGGTCATAGTCGTAATCTCCATCAGGGATAATGAGATTTTCAAGACCCTGCAGACAATCGGGTTGCTTTTCTGGTACACAGTATGTTGACTCTCCCCCAGTGACCATTTTTGTGGCTTTTGTATCTTGCCCAGGAGGAAGTAATATGTTGTTTGGCCCAGGTTCAGCTGCTGGCCCAAGAGTATAATTCATATAAGGGTCTTCTTCTGAAGAGTCATCACTGGTTCTAATACCACTTGTTCTTTGATCAGAGTGACCATGTTCACTTGGATTTGGTGAGTCCTTGAATGCATCATCATCAGCTTCAAAGCCCTCATCGACCTCTTCTTCAGGATATGGCTGACTAAAGTTAAACGTGGGTTTGTCACAACTGGCAATGCATTTGAGATCCTCTGGAAATGCATCACTTACAGATAGGGACATTTCAATATTCTTGACACATTCATCAATCTCATCAAAGTTCAAGGACTCAAGAAACTCCTGGGCTGCTCTGCAGGCCTCTGCCTCTAGACGTCTTAGTTCTTCATCACGGAGCTGTTGCAGCCGCTGTAAAGATGCCTCTGTTAAGGATAATTCTTGTTTTTCCTTAATGCGCTGCAAGTCATCAATTTCTTTCTCCAGTCTGAGAATTTCTTCCACCTGTTTGTTTTCTTTCTGCTTGTCGAATTCTTGCTTTTCCTTATCCTCCTTTTCGGCTCCCAACATGGCAGCAAGTTCTTCCTGTTTTTTAGCTTCTTCAGCCTATGGTGGAGGAGAAGAAAACATTAGATTTGGACAAATAAATGATAATGTTAAATATTCTTATTTTTGTAATGGATGAAAATCCCTAAGTAATGTTCACACAGTTAGAGTATAATGCACTATTCTGTCCTATCATAATAACTTCCTTTACACAATGAAGACTATAAATCCACATATTAGCTGAACAAACACAGCTTTGATAAAAATATGAAACAGACCGCAAGACAGAACATGAGAACTATCAAACACACACAACTGATGGCAAGCAAACAAGGCACAGGTCATCTCATAGCAAGATAAGACTAGATGGTACTAGAACAGCACTTTATATTTCACAGCTAGGCTAAAATGTCACAGAAAGAATAAGCATATAGTCCCATGGGTAGAATACCGGGGCATTTGCCTTAAATGTTCTGCCAATAACGCAACAAACAAGTATTTTGCTTGTTTTTCAGGTGATAGAATGAATCTGTAGTGATCATTCATTCCCATACAAAGGGAATGATTGCTGCAGCTTTAAAGGGGTTTCCCAAGAAAATTTTTTTACTGATGACCTATCCTCTGCCACTCAGCTGCTCGCAATAGCGCCTGGCCTTTTCTGTGCTCACCAAGCACAGTGCTATACATTGTATAGCGACTGTGCTTGGTATCACACTCAGCCCCATTCTCTTCACAGTGACAGATGAACGTGACCTTACAATGCCTAGGAAAAGCTGGAGAAGGCCGCAGCGCTACTGACAGTGACGCTGCCTTCTCAAACAGCTGATTGACGGGAGTCCCAGTTGTTGGGCCAACACTGAGTGACTGCCGACACATGTCAGCTGATTGTGCTAAGTGATGTAAAGTAGTCACTATTTACGCATTTAGTTCTCTTTCACTGCACATTGGTCCAGGATCAGACAGAGCAGAGGGAGATGGTGATGCTGGAGAAGTCTGCTGCTAATTAGTGGAGCAGGAGACAGAAACCCTACTACTCCACCAATCAGCGCTCACTTTGGGGAGTAACTAGAGGAGCACTGTTCACCGCTATCTCTTGCCATGCACTTAGTCCCCTCCTTCCAAAGGACGTCTGGTGTCTAGTGGAAATAACCCCCTACCTGTCTCATGGACAGCATTATTACTTACCAAAGTTACTGTTGTTGAATAAAATTATATACCATGCTTAAAGAGGTGGCAATAATTGGGGACATTCTCCTTCTTCTGTTCTTATCATTGTAAAAATTATCAAGGCAGAAATATTTGGCAAAAATATGTGATATATTAAAGGGGTTGTCTCACTTCAACAAGTGACATTTATCATGTAGAGAAAGTTACTACAAGCCACTTACTAATGTATTGTAATTATCCATATTGCTTTCATTGCTGGCTTGATTAATTTTTCCATCACATTATACACTGCTCATTTCCAGGGGTTAATACCAGAAGCGGTGGTTGTGCTTGCATACTGTAGGAAAAAGTGCTGGCCTGTCTGGTGGCCAGGACTATGGGCCGGTGCTTTTTCCTACAGTGTGCAAGCATGGCCCCTAATGGATTGCCGGGTGGTTCTAGCCATGAAAACAAGCAGTGTATAATGTGATGGAAAAATGAATCCAGCCAGCAAAGGAAGCAATAAGGACAATCACACTACATTAGTAAGTGCTTTGATTTAACTTTCTCCACATAATAAATGCCATTTACTGAAGTGAGACAACCCCTTTAAATTAAAATAAAATGAATGAATATATTTTGTTTGATCTCCAGATGTAGCAGAGTTAATAGTCAATGTCATAATGCGTTAACTAGATGTGATAACTCACCAAGTATGACTGGTAACGCCGCTACATCTGTATGCAACTATTTGTTACAAGTGCTTTGAGATCATTGTTGGAACTTTCTGCACTTCCTTTTATTATACTACTGTATGTTGCTATGTGCTTTTTTCCTGCTGCTTATGAACATATCACATATCATATTAAAGGTCAATCCAGGATTACATTCAGCTAAGTGTCAAGTATAAGGTTTTGCTAGAGTGCATGTTTATGGGATGATAGTAAATCAGATGTCACATAGATATATATCTGGGCTGTAAGCAGATATATGTGTCTGCCATCAATTTAAACAACAAACATGAACATAAAAACACCCCCACATACATTAGCGGCACTAAAAGCTTGAGTCACGGCTAGTGATCAAGGACTAGTTATGTATTAGCACACTCACTGCAGGTTGTCTTATTATATTAGTACTCTATGGTGGATATACAATTAGTATACTATATGATCAATATACCAATAGTAATTGTTTCATTTGCTTTCCATTATTTTTTTCATCATCATTTATATTCAAATTACTTGCAACTCAGAAACATAGCATCTTCTAGACGGGGGAAATCAGACATTTTTGTATCAGTAATTGCTTACCTGCTTGGCTAGTAGTTCTGCCTCTTGTCTTTGTCTTTCTCTGTATGAGGAAACTCAAGATTAGTAGATGCATTCTTCAGCGTTACACCAAGGCGCATACACAATGTCCATTCATTGATTTTACAACTAGTTCTATGCAAGGAAGGATCTTCTTCCAGTGACAGCTTGTAATGATTAAAGTATCTATGAAATGGCTTCAAATCAGTCATTCCAAAGTCTGTATCCGTGCACATTTAGAGATTTAAGATTATTTCACGCCTGTAATGCATTGCCGATACCAGCAACATCCTGGTGACTTTTCAGTACCATAGATACTATGATCTAGATATTGGTCTGATGGTCTTTCGAGCAATATATAACAGTATCTAGCATAGCAGTAGGTATGAAATAATAAACTATGGACACATACAGTATAATGTGGTGGATATCCCTTGGTATTCAGCATCCCATACCTTTCTTCTGCTTCTTTCCTTAGTCTTTCCTCCTCTTCCTTTTTCTTCATTTCCACCTCTTTCCTCAGCCGTTCTTCCTCCTCTTTCCTCTTTTGCTCTTCTTCCTCCCTTCTTCTTCTCTCTTCTTCTTCTTTCTGTTTCTTCTCCCGGAGCTGCCTGTAAGTACGACGGGCTATCTGCCCACGCAGCTGCTTCTGGAAGGTCACAGCTGCTTTTTTGAGACGTAAAAACTTTGTCCTCCACAGGAAAGCCCTGTAGTTCTTCTGGATTACAACAATGCAGTGAAGCACCTTTCTGTACTGCTTTCTGTAGAGAGAAAGGAGAGAAGCGTGTCTCACAAATCCAGATCGATAAGAAATAATTCATCCTATTTATGCATCCCGTTTTATCGGGTGTCAAGGTGTCACCGCCGCAGTATAAATTACATCCACACCAGGAAGCATCCAAGCTCCTTGCAGAGTCTGAATCCAGGCTAAGCCGATGTTAAACACAGCAGTATCTTTATGTATCCTGACATGAGGGTTTTTTGGAAGAGGGAGAATGAGCTGTGATATATGCCATGCTTACAGAAAAAGTAATTACACCCAGCAGGATGCCTTTCTGGGTGACATATTGGCCTATATGTACAGCCAGGACTCATATGCACATGAAAAGGGATTACCTCATTATGCAAACAGCTATTGAACTGGCTACTATTGACTTTCTGAAGACACACAAAAGTAAACAGCTGCGTGCTATTGCTCTGGTTTTAATACATAATGTATGACACTTTGTTTGCTGGTGATTTTTGTGGCATCAGGGCAGTATTTTCTGATACTATTAATGCTCATGATATGAATGGTGAAAAGATTTGCGATGGTTAATATTCCATAATAATCTTAGGAAACACTCTGATATTGCTCTGTAGAGGACAAGCCAATAGTATTATAATACTAACCACAAATATGTCCTCTCAAAAAATCACTTACACTAACGGCAATATAGCCGTTGTATAAATTCCATAGTATTCATAACAAACAAAATGTGTCGCATGGAGGAGTCTTCCACTGAAGGAGCCCCCAACCCATAAAAATCATATTAAATTTGGTTCTGGGTCAACGGACAGTTAAGTTCCCCATCGTGCTCCTATAACCACAGAATGCAGGGAGGGAAAGAACCTTGTGGCTGAATTTTAAACATAAGTATATTTCATTGGTTTTAGCCAACATAAACCAATTACTTTGCAGTGGAAACCAGCTACACACATGGACAAAACTGTTGGTACCCTTCCATTAAGAAAAGAAAAACCCATAATGGTCACTGAAATAACATGAAACTGATAAAAGTAATAATTACAGGACATGCCTTAATTTAACATGTGGCTATGGTCAAATTATTTTCAAAAGCAATGTCTGATTTTCAGTAAATTTTTTATTTATTATTACTTCTGTCAGTTGCTAGTTATCTCAGTGACCATTGTGGGTTTTTGTTTTTCTTTCTTTAATGGAAGGGTACCAACAATTTTGTCCATGTGTGTATATCATAACCATATAAATTTGCATCGTAGTTTTATATTGGACTGCTGGGAAATCTAAATTGTCTTTAATAACAATTATAAATTGTTCCGTACAGAATGTCAGGGGCAAGACAAAAGGGCTTGGTGCCCATGACAATGCTTTCAGACTGTCCCATACCATTCTTCCTGAAGCTTAGCATGATACTTGTCAAATGGACAATCATCTCCTGTTGCACCTTTCCCCACCAATCTCTACATACACAGAACTACTGACAGGTAAAAAATTAAGGCAGAACATTGTTTTTTTATCTTTTTTAATTCCATAAATTGCACCCCTATCCCAATGGCACACTAGGTCACTGCCTAAGCTGCCTAAATCTTTCCTATTCTGCCTACACCTGCATAGACGCAGTGACTAACTAACTAACAATGATCATACATATGTCAATGTGACTAAATTATAAAATGCCCTTTAAGTAAAGTGTTCCTTTAGAAGGAACCTCTCACCATGAAAATGCAGTGCAATCTGCAGGCAGCATGTTATAGAGCAGAAGGAGCTGAGCAGATTGATATATAGTTTTATAGGAAAGATTCAGTATAACTTACATTTTATTCATCAAAACATCTGCTTTTTCTGACTGAAGGAGGCATGTCAGCGGCTCTATCAGTGACTGACAGCCTTTCCTGTGTGTCTGTACATACCATATTTTCAGACTATAAGACACATTTTTTCCCCAAAAGTGAGGGAAATGTGGCAGTGCTTCTTATAGTCTGAATGCTAATGACCTCTTCCATTATGGAGCGGTCATCAGCATGCAGATGGCTTGGGGACTGGTGACGGAAGCACTGCGCGGCTGTGCTCACCCTCCCTGGTCGTCTTCTTGACCCTGCTCTACATTGTGTCCTGAATAAGTGAGTCCTGGATCTGAAGAGAGACAGTGCCGTCCAGAACAAATGAGGTCAGTTTTTTTATTTTAATGTGTGATCTGAGGTCTGATGGGGTCTGTTCTAAGGCTGATGGGGGTCTGATCTGAGGCTGATGGGGATCCGATCTGAGACTGATAGGGGTCCGATCTGAGGCTGATGGGGGTCTGATCTGAGGCGTATTGAAGTTTGATCTGAGGCTGATGAGAGTCAGATCTGAGGCTGATGGAGCTTGGAGGTCAGATGAGGGTCTGATCTGAGGTCTGAGGGACCTTATTGGTCTGATTTTGGGGTCTTATCTGAGCTCTGATTAGAAATGGAAGTCTGATTTGGAGTCTGCTGAAATTTTTTTTTCTTATTTTCTTCCTCTAAATCCTAGATGCATCTTATAGTCCAGTGCATCTTATAGTTTGAAAAAATATGGTACACAGAAAGCTACACCCTATGGTACACCTCAGTTACACACCTATACGTTACCTACACCAGTCAGTTCCAATCATCAGGACCCACCTGTCAGTCATGTTTTCAGAATTACCTTAGCATTGAGCAGGTGATAATTACTATCCATTCATGAGGACTTACCAAAGGTATTCATTCTGTGGGATGTACTCCTATCACGATCGGCAGGTGGCCCAGAGGGCTGGAACTGAGGAACTGGTAACAGAATCTTTTCCCATGAAAACTATACATCACTATGCTCAGCTACTCCTGCTGTATAGCATGCTGCCTGCAGATAAGGCTACTTTCACACTAGCGTTTTAAAATTCCGGTATTGAGTTCCGTCATAGGGGCTCAATACCGGAATAAAACGCTTCAGTTTTGTCCCATTCATTGTCAATGGGACAAAACTGAACTGAGACAACGGAATGCTCCTGAAAGCATTCCGTTCAGTCTTCAGACCGGAGAACAAACCGCAGCATGCTGCGGTTTGCTCTCCGGTCCAGGCATCCGCACCAAGACGGATCCGGAATGACCCCCAATGCAAGTCAATGGGGTGGATCCGTCTGGTGTGACCATAATGGTAACCGGATCCGCCCTCCATTGACTTTCATGGAGTCATTACGGATCCGGTATAGACACATACAGACATAAACATACACACACATAAAGACAACAAACACATACATACTTACATGCTCCCCGGCAGGTCTTCGGAGCGTCAGGACGGCTCACACAGGTCACGATTCCCCACAGCGCCCTGCTGCTGGGCGCCTGGTGGAATCATGACGATTCCACCAGGCGCCCAGCAGAGGGCGCTGTGGGGAATCGTGACCTGTGTGAGCCGTCCTGACGCTCCGAAGACCTGCCGGGGAGCATGTAAGTATGTATGTGTGTTTGTATGTCTTTATGTGTGTGTATGTTTATGTGTATGTATATGTATGTACTGTGTGACATGTGTGGGGCCGGAGCGCGGTTCCGGCTCCCACATGTCACTGCGGCAGGCCTGATCCAGCAGCACCCTTCACCTGCCGGATCAGGCCTGCCGCCAGTTGTGAAAGTAGCCTTAGGCTTCATTCACACGACCGTATTTTGTTTCCGTGTCCGTTCCGTTTTTTTTGCGGACCGTATGCGGAACCATTCATTTCAATGGGTCCGCAAAAAAAAACGGAAGGTACTCCGTTTGCATTCCGTTTCCGTATGTCCGCATTTCCGTTCCGCAAAAAAAGAATAAGAACATGTTCCTATTCTTGTCCGTTGTGCTGACAAGGATAGGCAGTGTTTACACTGCATTTCATGGTGACAGGTTCCCTTTGAATCTAGTAAATGTCCACTTCTTTATTTTCAAGCACAATGTATTCAATGAATACAATACAAACTAATCTTAATCCTTCAGTATGATGTCTTTCACCTACCTTGCCACAAAACCCATGATGTGTGATTGTATTATCAGGGCCGCCTTGTATACCTCTACTTCACGTTGCTTCTCCAACTTTTGCTCCAATGACTCACGCAGAAAGACCTGGGAAAACATAACATTTTACAGACTGGTTTCTGAGCTGCGGGGATAACATTTCTCTTTTTGCAAACTCAGAGCTGAGATCAGCAGACATATTAGTATACTGAGGTCTTCTAGAGCTCATACACCACAGTAGATATAACCAGTATAAGATGTATATGCATTATCCAAATATTTAACAGGGACACTACTGGGGGGTTATTCACTTAGCATCCCCTTTATAAGGCAGAGTTAAAATGTACCATTAAAGAAGAACTCCTGACAAAAATTTTATTCCATGTCCTGCTAGAAATGTACATGATATAATCTGTATTGAATGTTATTTTCTTACCAGTGTCTGAATTTTTGACTTATATCATCCTGAAGTTTCTTATCTGTGTCATGTGACCAGCAATTAGACCCACCAACTCACACATAGACTTATGTGTGGACAGGAAGTCTAATTCTCTATGTATTCCTATGAGACTGAAAGTGAGGCTCCCATAGGAATGAATAGAGCGGTTACTGGCTTTCTGTCGTGGGTCAGTTGGAGGTCAGGGAGTTGGTCACATAACCCAGCTACAATAAGAAGAGAGGTTTTTACTCACAGAAACAGTCACTGATAAGAAAATGACGTTCACTACAGATTATATCGTGCACCTTTCTAACAGGTTAGAGAATAACATTTTTTGCGGGAGTTCTTCTTTAAAGAGCAGCTTTTGCTTCTCTGGTCCTAGACTGTCCATTTATTACATTCATTTGAATGGCCACGATGTGACATGCTACCTCCCCTGTTATGCCCGCTACAGGGGAAAGGTTTGGCTGACTTCCGCCTCCCTCTGTGATAACTGCTGATTACTAGGGGTCCCTGAAGCTGGACCTGTGGCAATCAGCTGATCACCATGTTTGGCTTCAATTTGAAAATGGTGTTGTGGAGATGAGATAACACTTTTAAAGGGAACATGTCACCTGGTTTGGAACCACCAAACCACCAGCATGATGTTATACAGCTGAAGTTTAAGGAACCTGCCCATAGCAAACCCATTTGTCCCTACAAAAAAATGGAAAAGAAATTCAAACATAGTCGGAAAAGAGTCTGGGACTCTTCGTCAGTTGCATTGGTCACATGTGCATTGCACCAATGAAGCCAAGGATGGTGTACCTCTCTTTACTGCACATAAACTTGATGTGCAGTGCATGCCCAGTGGAGCAAGGTACAATGTCCTTGGCTTCATTGGTGAACTGTACGTGCACCCAGTGCCTCTGGAGAACAGTCCCAGACTCTTCTCTCACTAGGCTTGAATTTCATTTACATTTTTTGTGGAGGCAGGGGGGCTTGCTCTGTTTAGGTATGGGACCATAAACCTGCATAACAGCATGCTGGTGGTTTTGTGGCCCTAAACCAGGTGCCAGTTGGATGCTGGCACAATTTAATAAAATTGTGATAATCTGTAAGCATGTAAGTCCCTATTTTTGTGTGGAAAAACAAAAATAATGAAATTCTGACCCATAGTTTTGGCACCAGAAATGTGATGATTATAGTTAACGATTGTCACTTATTGATTTCACATAGAAAATGATTATAGATAAAACTGCCATAGATCTAAAAGAGCGATAGGGCGATTTAGTACAGAAGAGGAGCAAACAGTTGAGTTATGTGACTATATGTGCATATGCCTCAGGAGTGACACCTGTTGTCTGCTATTCCGAATAAGATGTGATTTGCATTTTTTCTGATTGATTTGTGATTTCTAAAGAAAGCATTCATAGAGGATCTGTTAATCGCTTGAACAGAGTGTAACCTGTATTTGCCTTAGGCATCCACACCTGCATTACGTAGGCTTTCTGGTTTACAATGGGCAGATATTTTATACTGAATTGTAAATGTGAACGCAGCAGCAGCCAATGATTTATTGAACCATCCATACACCACAGTAATAAATTACTGCCATACCTATGACTTGCTACTGTTCTTCCCTATGAATACTAAATAGTATTATTACCTTGGTCTTCCCAAGCTGCCATTCTGTATCTGTTGTGTCATGAAGATGGAGTAAAGTCTCACACTTGCCTTTCAAATCCTCAGGAAGGGTCAGATTTCTCATTAGAACTTTATACCTAGGAAGTTTTAGAAAGCTGGCAATCAATAACTAATCAGAATAACACGGTTAATATATATATATTTAAAACAATATAATGGGAAGAATACATCTACCCAGGTTTCAGCAGAGTACTGTATATATGCAAGAAAACTCCCATTGTAGGCTTGTCATCTTGTCTTATCTTCTTGGCAGGAGGCAAACGACCACAAAGCCAGAAATGAGGTGGCCGGTGACCTGTATGGCCAGCAGATGTCTGGGGCACAGTAAACACACAAATGCTCTGATCATCCATTCAGAAATCTCTTATGGCAAGCCATCAATCCCACACAAGAAACAGCAGACCATGGATGTATGGTGCATATGTTTTGACTGTGTGTGAGACATCAGTTCATATAGCGATCAATGATCTCATGGAGTAGTTTACAGAAGAGTAGAGATATTGGCCCCATGATTATCTTAGAGTCCACTTAAAACCAGTGTGCACATAGCCTCAAAACACACTTAAAGAAGAACTCCCGCAAAAATTTTTATTCTCTGACCTGTTAGAAAGGTGCATGATATAATCTGTAGTGAATGTCATTTTCTTATCAGAGGCTGAAATTGAGAGTTTCCACTCTCTTCTTATTGTAGCTGGGTAATGTGACCAGCAATATGATCTCCAACTGACCCAGGACAGGAAGCCAGTTACTGCTCTATTCATTCCTATGAGACTCAGAGTGAGGCTCCCATAGGAATGCATAGCGAATTAGACTTCCTGTCCACACATAAATCTCTGTGTCAGTTGGTGAGTCTGATTACTGGTCACATTTTTTTGTGGGAGTTCTTCTTTAAAGGGGTTTTCCAAGACTAATGATTTTTCATTGATCAAGTGCACGCAGCATGCCCCCTGAAACAGAAGATTTATCCGCACTGCCACCAATGTCTCCATCATCTGGTCGCTGCGCTGTCTACATCCAGCTGTGCATGGGCATGGTCACATGCACTGCTCCAGCCAATGATTGCTTCAGCAGTGATGTGGCCACAAGCAGCATATCACCACTGAATCGGTCATTGGCTGGAGCAGTACATAAACAGTGCAGAGACCAAAAGATGGCGGAAGTTGAGACAAAGTGGACCAGGTAATTATGAATCTTATGTTTAAGTGGGTAGGCTTCAGGCCCTTTAAATGCCATAGCAATACCATGCCAGGTCTTGGATTCAATTTATCATCTACTGAAACAGCACAATAGTTGGTACCCTATACAGAGTCTGTAAAGATAAAATGAGGCAGATTTACTAATCCTGTCTAAAATGCAGACAGCGTAAGCTTAGGCAAACTAAAGATGCAGCTCATGCTGAATGCTAAATTTACTGCATGGCTAAACACAACTGTTGGCTGGATTACTGTTCTCCAAAATTGTGGCACAATGTTAATGCAATTTGTTGCATCTTTCCCATTAAGCCACATCCCTAGGAAAGCTAGGTGCAGATTTTTTCTTTTTGGCGCAGTTGATTCATGAATAGGTCTAAAGCTAGGTGTGCCTAAAATGTGCAAATTTTGGTGCATTTTATGATAAGGTTTAGGTGCAATGACCAATAACTGCAAATATATATATAAATATATATATAATACATAGAACTATGAACTAATCTTCTTTTGTGACATATATATATATATATATATATATATATATATATATATATATATACAGGGTGGGCCATTTATATGGATACACCTAAATAAAATGGGAATGGTTGGAGATATTAACTTCCTGTTTGTGGCACATTAGTATATGGGAGGGGGGAAACTTTTCAAGATAGGTGGTGACCATGGCGGCCATTTTGAAGTTGTCCATTTTGGATCCAACTTTAGTTTTTTCAATGGGAAGAGGGTCATGTGACACATCAAACTTATTGAGAATATCACAAGAAAAACAATGGTGTGTTTGGTTTTCACGTAACTTTATTCTTTCATGAGTTATTTACAAGGTTCTGACCACTTATAAAATGTGTTCAAAGTGCTGCCTATTGTGTTGGATTGTCAATGCAACCCTCTTCTCTCACTCTTCACACACTGATATCAACACCGCAGAAGAAATGCTAGCACAGGCTTCCAGTATCCTTAGTTTCAGCTGCTGCACATCTCGTATCTTCACAGCATAGACAATTGCCTTCAGATGCCCCAAAAATAAAAGTCTAAGGGGGTCAGATTGGAAGACCTTGGGGGCCATTCAACTGGCCCACGATGACCAATCCAGTTTCCAGGAAACTGTTCATCTAGGAATGCTCGGACCTGACACCCATAATGTGGTGGTGCACCATCTTGCTGGAAAAATTCAGGGAACGTGCCAGCTTAAGTGCATAAAGAGGGAAACACATCATCATGTAGCAGTTGAATGGCCCCAAGGTCTCCCTATATATATATATATATATATATATATATATATATATATAATATTCAACATAAATATAGGGACATAAATGCAAGAAATGCAATAACGCAATATACTCACCTAAAACAAAAATCATGAAAAGGTCTTCTGACAGGAAAACCAGCTCTGCGGATTCTGACTGTTTCAAGCATTCCTGAGTATCTTAACTGATTGAGCACCACCGACTGGTCAAACTGGTCTGGCATCTGCAGGAAAAGCAGGCAAAACAGCACATTAATGCAGATAAAGAAAAAGATTTATTGTGTATTACTATTTCATATTAATGAATGCCAATTTATTGCAGCAATAAAATAACATAACAGATATTGAACAATGACCAGGCTGAGTCACCTGCACAAGATCAATCCCTTCCATGGCTAAATAAAAAAAATATATATAAAAAATGGAGATGTCTAATATTTAGGGCTAATATTCTGCCATACTCCCACATTGGTTAGAGAGATTATATTGTTTTTAATGAAAACAAATGAGTCTTCCTTAAACAGTTAATTGAAACAATATGAACATGCACATACATTAATAGTCAACAACCAACATGTGACAAGTACTGAATTGTCAACAGTAACACCCAAATATGAGAAGCCAATTAATCAAAATGAAGGAAAGGAGAAGGAGAAATGAAAAAAAGAAAAAAAGAAGAAAGAGAAGGAAAAGAAGGAAGGAAGAGAAGAAAGGAAGAAACGAGAAGGAAAGATAGAAGGAAGGGAATGAAGGAAGGGGAAGGAAAGAAGGCAGGGTTTGGAGGAAGGAAAGATAAGGAAAGGAAGCAAAGGGAAGGCAACTGAAGGAATGAAGACTTTAAAGGAAATGTGTCATCAGAAAATGACCTATTGTTTAAATCACATTTTTATTTCATATTGTTAAAGAGTTTTTGCTGATGTTATTTTTATTTTCCATGTCATTTATATTTAACAACAACCATAAAATCCTGCAGTTTTCACACTGGTGACTAAGAATAGACACCACTTCCTGGTCTGTACAGATCACTTTACTGAAGTTACCTCCTTATCTATACATAGAGGTGATATTATTACAGGCAGGATTAGAATGACAGGTAAGACAGAATCCCCTCCTGACCATTGTGTCCATGGACCATGTGGCTGCCGTAAAGCAATTTTCTAAATACTTTCTAAATGCTGTTAAGAACAGCTCAGCCAAGATGGCCGCCCCCATAATCATGTTCTGGAAATGGAATAAAAACATCTACAATCAGAAAAACATAAAAAGATTAGAAGAAAACTATACGTGCAACTATCTGGTTTTAAGTGGCAGAGAAAGATTTTGGTGATATGTTTCCTTTAATGCAACCAGAAAGGAAAATGTAATGAAAAAATGTAGATTCTTATATGTAATTGCCTCGATGTAGTCTGCCCCTAATAAATAAATAAATTTTTGATGAATTTATACACACATATAGATCTCAATGCATCATGTTCACCATTTCCATTCCTATCTAATCAGCCCAATGACTGAGCACACCGTCGCCTTACCTAAATAAAGCTTCCCCAGCAATGCAGTACTTCTAGATACATACTGAGAGAAGACACTACTTTACCTTGAATACTAAAGAGCCAGCAGCATCTGGCACTGGATTTGTCCCCTGACTTACATTTACATGAAGAACAAGCTGTAGAATGACCTGCGCCAGTGAAATGAAGAGGCCGGGATATAATGAACACTACAGCCGTGCTTTACATGTGCTCCGTATCCATAGTAACATTTCCCCATCTAAGGGGGCATTGTATAGACTGTGATCATCTCTCAGGGGCCTCTTTGACATAGAGAAGTCAATGGGCGCAGAATGAGTGGTATCTAACTTTGTTGTTTCTCACTTTGCTTTGATACATTTTCAACATACTTTTGAAGAGTACAAGACGTCTGTACGGTATAATACATGCTGCCACATAAACCCACTGTTCTTCCTTGTCCCTGAATCACAATGCGATGCATTCACCTCTTATCTCTGACTGACATTGTTATTTCTTGCATGCATCATAAATCAGTGCCTGTATTTGTTCTGTCATTTACTATGCGATGAAGTATGCCGACCTGAGTACAAAATGTACCAAACCCTGACCCCTGACACACTGTAAGAGCGTCAAGAAATAAGGTAATGCATAACTGTCCTAACCAAGAAGCTTGCCGAAAACACTATACAAACTATACAAATGCAGAGAAGAATAAGGTCATAGTAGTTGCCATGTGACATATTCACTATAAAGTCAATTCTATGATCAAGGATACAGGTTTTGGTTAAGGTCGTGTAAAATAGTGCCATCTTGTAAGCAACACTTCATGAAAAACTAATTTATTTTCCTATACTAAGTGCAGAGCTTGAAAAGCCTGCCACGGATTCTCTGGTGTTTTCTGAATCTTTGTGCACTGCTGTTTCTGGGCTAGGCATAACACAATGTTGGAAAGTTCCTTTAAAATGGTCCTAAACTTCTCTCTCTCATCTTAAGGGGTTAGCCAGCAAACAACATTTATCACTAACCCAGAGGAAAGGTGATAAGTGCTTCATGTCTGAGGGTCCAACCACCGGGACTTCATCGATCACAAAATGAGGGTCCCTGAGTCCCCTGTGTGAATAAAATGCTAGTGTCCATGCATGACCGCTACTCCATTCACTTCTATGTATGTGCACTACCACTCTTTACACACAGGGAATCTGGGACCCCTGTTCTCATGATTGTTAGAGTCCCAGTGATTGAATCCCCCGCGAACATACATTAATCACCTATCCTGCGGAGAGGTGATAAATATTGGTCATGGACCAACCCATTGAAGTAAACACGCTGAATATACAATGGAGACCAGGTTTTTCTGCCGTTTTTAACAATTTACCTAATAACACAGGATATACTCTTTCAATTCTGTGTTGTTTTTTGTAATTGGCTGATAAAAAAAGGCTAAAAAACCCAACTATCAACAACAAAGTCCATGTTCTTGCTGCGCTCTGATGCTTGAAAACACATACTAATATCTATACTATACTAGAAATGTACAGTAGCACGCAAGTTCCTATCCTAGGGTGGAGATGAGATGTGGTTAGTATACTGTATAATGAGTCAGGTGACTTTATATTGTTTTTATTTTAACACCAGCAAATACAATATATATTTAAAGGATATACAATCTATGGTCTATGGCCTAAAGCTGGCCTTCCCCTCAGAAGTGACCGTTTGCTGTCCTCTCATAACGTGTGGCTCTGCAGTATTGTGCACCTCTAGATGTTATGTGAGGTCTCCTAAGGACTTGTGCAAATAAAACATGCAAGTTCAAGTACAGTTTACCGTTAATAATAATGGCCTCTTTGTATCTGAAATCTGTAACTATTTACAGGGAGAGTTTTCTGCTGAACTGCGGTCAGAAGCTTTCTGCATGTCTCTGACTACTACTACAGAACCTAGCACATTATGTAGACTGTGGAGATCTTATGGTGATTTTCATATGGGCATGCCATATCTTCTTTGTTAAAGGGAACCCGTCACCATGACTGTGTATACAAAGGAAGCTGTCAATCACTAATGGCAGTCTCCTTGACTTCAAAGATCAGAATGAGCAGGAATTTCAATGTATAACTTACAGGTTATACTGATTTTTTTCTCACAACACGATATATCAATCTACTCAGGTCCTCCTTCTCTATAAAATGCTGAATGCAGTTCAAATACCATGTTCAATGTGACAGGTTCCCTTTAAAGGGGTTGTGCAGCCAATACATATTGATGACCTATCCTCCAGCCAGGTCATCAATATCTGATCAGTGCCGAAAAGCTGTTTGAAGAGGAGGGAGTGCTCATACAAGCGCAACCTCCTCTACAAGATTACAATGTGCGCACTGGTGTACCGCCCATAGAGGCAGACTACGCAGTTGCTATGGGGCCCGTGAGCTGAAGGGGCCCGGCCAGGCTGAATGGCCCCGCCCCCCTTTCCGACCTGAGTACACATCTCCCTTCCTTGCCAGCTGCTTCGGGGCCCCAGAGGAGAAGGGAGCAGTGTCTTTTCTACTACTTTTCAAGCCAGGCCGGGCTCCTGTGTGACTGTATCTAAAGGGGGCCCAGTCTGGCCTGAAATGTACTAGAAATAGTGTAAATACTAGTATCAAGGACCTTTGGAATACAGTAATCTGTAGGCTAAAGGACCTTCGAGGATGTCATCATGTCACATGATCGAAGGTCCTCTATCCTACTATTACTGCATTCCGAAGGTCCTTTAGCCTCCAAGAGACATCAGATGAAAAGGAAGAACCTGCAGCCTGTAAGTAAATAAGTGTCTGTGTGTATGTGTATATATATATATATATATATATATATATATATGTGTGTGTGTACATACAGTACAGACCAAGAGTGTGCAAAGCAGTAATCAAAGCAAAAGGTGGCTACTTTGAAGAACCTAGAATATAAGACATATTTTCAGTTGTTTCACACTTTTTTGTTAAGTATATAATTCCACATGTGTTAATTCATAGTTTTGATGCATTCAGTGTGAATCTACAATTTTCATAGTCATAAAAATACAGAAAACTCTTTGAATGAGAAGGTGTGTCCAAACTTTTGGTCTGTACTATATATATATATATATATATATATATATATATACACACACACACACACACAAACATTATGTATTGTAAGACCTAAAGGTGTAGTGCCATGATGGCACAGGCTCAAAAGTTGAGCCTGTGCCATCAGCTGTTGGTGTCATCTATACATGGCTGAATCTAGCAGGACTGGAGTTAGCACCAGTTCTGCCATCTAACCCATTAGGTGCTTCATGTGAACATAAACACAACGCACATAAAAGGTACCTATAATGTTCTTATAAGGGCTCATGCACATGGCCATAGCCGTTTTTGCGGGTAGCAAAACTTGGACACCGTCTGCATTCTGCATCCGACCTGCAAAAAATGTGGATAGGATGTGGACAAAAAGACGATCAATTCTGAGTTTTGCTATAGGGCCCCATGATTTCTATGTACACCCCTGAATGTGTGTCATCTTTAAAGTCTTGGTGGC
Source organism: Rhinella marina (assembly GCA_900303285.1). NCBI lineage: Eukaryota > Metazoa > Chordata > Amphibia > Anura > Bufonidae > Rhinella > Rhinella marina. Next base: position 236,860 of record ONZH01017936.1, read on the forward strand.
GCCGACTAATTACAAGTGCTTGTTCCCTTTACTTGAATGGGACGAGCACTTACTGTATAATTACACTGCACCACCGGTGCAAGCAAAACGACGCGCAGTGTAATCTTGAAGAGGAAAAGGTGTTTGTATGAGCGCCTCCTCCTCTTCAAACAGATGATTCTGGGGGTGACGTGAGTCGGACCTCCACCAGTCAGATATTGATGATCTATTGTGAAGATAGGTCATCAATATTACTGACTGCTCAATCCCTTTAATATGTCATCATAAAAATATGTTTCCACAAAAAAGAGAATATTGGGAATTAAGGGGATACTTTTTTTTACACTTTGTGGGTGTCATTGTTCCTATGCAAGAAAAGTAGCAGAAAGCCACAAAATGCCCAAATTTTTTTTGTGTAAATGCCATTTTTACATCACCCTTGGCATACTACAAAAAAGGGAGTGGCATGGGCAGAGAACTGGCCCTGGAAGATTTATCGCTATTAGTGCCAGTTTATGGAGTAAATGGTTCTCTGGCTCTATGGTTACCTATTTATATACAATGGATTGTATTGTCCTTAATGTGATTAAAGGCAAGTGATACATTTTATTTGATATGATATTTCAGTACAGTATGTCTATCTATCCCCAGGACTATATCAATGTTCCCAGCACTACAGTTTCTCTAGAACATATGCACCATGGTTAATGACACGTTTATGCACTTGACAGTTTCACATGACAGCAGATTTTCAGCAAGTGCCTGACCCTTTAGAACATCTTTTATGAGGAACCCTATAGGGACACTGCCTCAGCTTCCCCATAATGTGTTAATAATATGATCTAATGTCAAGCCAATTAAACTTTCTGAATGATTAATTTCAGCACTGTATGGTCACTGCCTCAGCTGTCTTCTTCCATTGTCTACAATCATCTTTTCTCCATAATTCAATCAGACTCCTAGGTGAAAGACAGATTAACATGACAAACAGGCCATCGGACACCCATTATATAGCATCTGCCGCTCCATGGTTACCTATTTATATATGATGGATCACACTATCCTTAATTTGATTAACCGCAAGTGGTGAATTTTATTTGATATGATCTTTCACTACAGTATGATTGATGCATTTAATATCTATCTATCTATCTATCTATCTATCTATCTATCTATCTATCTATCTATCTATCTATCTATCTATCTATCTATCTATCTACGTATCTATCTATCTACAGTATCTATCTATCTTCTGGAATTACTTTTACAAGGATGGCTGGAGTCTGAAAGAGAACCCCAGTCTTGAGAGGTAAATGGAACATAAAATACTTTTCTGAGTACAAGCCACTTCAAGTTGCTAAGATACTATGAGAGTCACATTTTCTTTTAGCTGTTCCAGAAAAACCTTGAGAAAGTTGTCCACTGAGCTCTTTACAAATTGAATTTCATTACACCATAATGGCAATGCTAATATTTTAATGTAATACCTTAATTTGACAATTAACCTGTATAGCTTTTATATCTTCATGGTGATAATTTAAGTCTGATTTGTACATATTTGTTCTGTCTGGTAATAACACAAATGTCAGGCTGCTATTTGCTGGACAGGAAAATCCCTTTGTCTGTAGAGTCAATAGTTACAATCTGATATTGAGAAGAAATCTTTCCAGTGACACACACAATATATCCAAAGCTTCATTGAACAAAGATTTATTTTTGTAACTTTCCTTTAGCAGAGCCCATAAACAAAACTAAATGTTTGAACAACGAGGTGTAAATCAATGATGCTTGAGTCACTATATTTGCTATCATCCTCACTCTCACCATCCATCAGACTGACTTGAATAAAGGATTTTAAGATATAGGCCTGCCATATATTCTATGTTCTAAAGTAAAAGTGTTTGCTACATTGGAGTGGTCACCAAGGACTGCACTATATGTATTGGTGGTATGGATATTGGATGCTATGGACCCTGAGATCCTGGGGGATCGTCCTATTAAAGTCAGACTTCATTATTAACTTGGTGGCCTCATTCATGGTCCTCATCCGCAGGAACCCCAGGGGTCGGACAACAATCTGATCAAACATTGACGGCCTATACCAGAAAAGGTCATTTCTCTACCACAGGAAAACATTGCAGTTTTTCACACTCCTTGGTAATTTCCTCAGAAAGGTTGCTGATGTTACGCTTCTTTATTTTTCAGAACAAAGCCTCATACCGATATGACATGCATTTCTACAGGTCATAGTCAAGAGCATGTTTGCCCTTTTTCTTAAGGTGTTCTTTCCTGACAGTCGGGTGCTAGTTCAGTGAAGCAGACTGCTGCATTTACATGTATGAGGATGAGGGATCGCTAATTGGGCCATGTAAATCCACCTTTAGAGGTAGAAGATTTGGGATTCACGTCCCCACCCAGCCCTAGGTTGAACTTGATGGACTTATGTCTTTTTTTGTATGTGCTGTACTTAAAGCACTGTATAATAATCACTTTTCTTGAAGAAACAATGGCTCTGAGACCTGAATTATGAGATTGTCACCTTTGGAGGACACAGACATTGCTAGTTACAGTGAATACGACCTGTTTCAGGGGGAGAAAACACAGTTTACATTCTTTGTCTGTCACTAACAACTGAACAGAGAATCCCATTCTTATCTGCCTGATAGATGCAGGGCAACTATTCAAGGCAAAAATACGAAACCTCTGAAATCACAAAGCTATGGTTTTGTGTTCAACCATGCATTGAACTATCTAGGTCAGTGTGAGGAGCACTAGAAGAAAATTCTTTGGCACTCCACACAAGAAGTCCTTTGCAATTCAAAACATTTTATTCAATAATGTGCAAATTATCCAGGCGAGTATACACTTATTCAGTTATCAGTCACCCTGTTTTATACCGGACATATCAATCCAGTGTGGACCTTTTTCAATCATGTGTCTGTGGCAGCAGAAATATAGGGAAACCTCCAGGCTGATAACTGGATACGTGTATATTTTGGATATTTTGGACATTATTGAATAAAATGTTTTAAATCTCAAAAGACTTCTTGTGTGGAGTGCCATAGAATTTTCTTTTAATTATACGGACTTTCGGGTCCTCTACCGGCAACCATTATGGGTTAGCGTGTACAAGTCTCAACATCTTCTATACAGTGTGAGGAGAACTTGATCTATCTTTTTATAGTTTCTATCTATCTGTTCACATGTCACACCAGGATGTGTTATGTGTTGCTATATAGGATCTTATAGATGGTTTACAGTGGATAGTAGGACTTGAATTATGGGGAACTACTGCTGTAGGATTAAAGGGTTGTGTCACGTCAGCAAATAGCATTTATCATGTAGACAAAGTTAATATAAGACACTTACTAATGTATTGTGATTTACATATTGTTTCCTTAGCTGGCTGGATTCATCTTTCCATCATATTACACACTGCTTGTTTCCATGGTTACGACCACCATGCAATACATCAGTGGTGGTCGTGCTTGCACACTATAGGAAAAAGCACTAGCCCATGTTCTCTCTCATGGTCCCAGTGCCAACGTTTTTTTCTACAGTGTGCAAGCACGACCACCACTGATGGATTGCAGGATGGTCATAACCATGGAAACGAACAGTGTATAGTGTGATGAAAAAATGAAAGCCAGCAAAGCAGACAATATGGACAATCCCAACACATTAGTAAGTGCCTTGTAATAACTTTATCTACATGATAAATGCCATTTACTGATGTGTGACAACTAGACATGAGCGAACCTGCTCATAACGAGCGGTTCAATGCTCGGATCCCCTGCGCTCCCCTGCCCGCAGCCATCCGGATCCGTCCTCACCCGACTGTAAGTCAATGGGGACGGATCCGTTTGGTGTCACACACTAGTCTAGTGTGAAAGTTTAGTGTGAAACCAAATGGATCCGTCCCCATTGACTTACAGTCGGGTGAGGACGGATCCGGATGGCTGCGGGCAGGGGAGCGAGGGGATCCGAGCATTGAACCGCTCATTACGAGCAGGTTCGCTCATCTCTAGTGACAACCCCTTTAAGTGTATAGCCACACATGGAGTAAACACTGCAGATTTTCTCAAGCAGATGAAATTTTTAAAAATCTTATCTACGTGCTGCATAAAACTTCTGCCTAATGTGATATGCATTGTGGATGTTAACCCCTTAATACATTATGTCTTATGGATCTCAGCTACCAATTTGTTTAGTTTTTTTTTTTGTCACATTTTAAGAGCCAATACCAGGGTTTTAACAATTGCAGTTCACAGAGGGCCAGGAGGATGCAGAAGATGTTGGGAAGTTTAGGAAGTTCACAGTGAGATTAAAGGGGTTGTTTCACTTCAGCAAATGGGATTTATTATATAGATAAAGTATTGTACAGTGTATTGTGATTGTCCATATTGTCTCCTTTGCTGGCTGGATTAATTTTTCCTTCACATTATACTCTGCTTGTATCCAGGGGTTATGACTAGTGTTGAGTGAATAGAGCTACCGATCACAGATCAGAAGTTGATTCATTCAAACACTTTGTTTTAATGCTGTATGAGACCTGTCTCCGTACAGCATTAAAATGTATTGCCTCCGTGGAGGCAAAATTCGTTGCACCCATTGTCACACGAGGCACCAACTGGTACCAAACCTGACTTTTGATTCAGAATTTTAAATGTTTTTAAAGATGTAGAAATGAATACTGAATTCATTCTCCAAAGTCTCGTGCGACTTCAGGTGAAACGAATTTCACGGGAGTAATACATTTTAATGCTGTACGGAGACATTATTGTTGGGGTACAAAGATGGACATTACTGCTGGGAAACAAAGGCAAACCTTACTATTGTATGGGAACACAAAGGAGAACATCACATGGCCATTCCTACTGTATGGGGGACACAGAGGGTGACATTAATATTGTATGGGGGCACAAACAGGGACTTAACTATGGACAGTGCTGAAAAAATGAGAAGCCAAAGATGTCTTTGCATTACACTCTGCAGGGATGAGGCTGCAGGATGTATTTATGGAGGTCTAAGCTGTAGGGTTAAGAAAAAGGGGTAAGTGAACAAATCCAATGAGAGAGGACGTCACATGTACGTCACTGGATGTAACTGTACTGTAATGACTTATATGATCTGCAGAGTGTCTGTGCAGAACTGGTGGCTACTACTATATGGTCAATATTTGCTTGTGATATTGTACTAGTACAGTAGTTTGTACTATAGTGTCAGTATAATGGTGTTCATTGATGATGTGGTGGTAATTTTTGTTCAGGTTCTGGTGGTATTATTGGCCACTTTTATTATTGGTAATGGGTTTTGTTTAGTAACAGTATGGTGATAATATTTAACTTGTATAGTAATGTTATTTTTTATTTGGCATGTAACATATACATATATGTTTTATACATGAATTGCAGCTAATATTACTATATATGCAACATAGCTGGTATAGCTATTCATTCTGGAAACTGTGGAGCACCATTGCCATTGATGTGAGAGGTGAACAACGTCTATGAGGACAGACTAACATGCTACAGTAGAGCAGCTCACTGCCAAAATGAACGAGGGGGCTACCAGATGTGTATCTGCGCATGGGGCTCTGAAGCAGACAGATGGTCACTGCACTTCTGCTAACAAACTTGCATTAGCAAAAAAAAAAAAAAAAAGCTTCAATTTTCGCTGTAGTATCAGAATTGGACCTTCGTTGATTGGCAAATGGTTGCCTTTGAGTCATGTGTTCTGCTTCATTAAACAGATGGACAGATATGAAATATCAGAGAACAAACACCCTGGAACCAATACTGGAACAATAAAAGCTGGTGGTGGCAGCATTATGGTCTGGGGAGTGTTTTCATGGCTTTCTCTGGGCCTAATAATTCATGTGGGAGGCACTCTTAACTGATTTGGGTATGACTCCATCTTTGCAGATCACATACTCCGATACATGCCGATTCTCTGATTGCAAAACAATGCACCATGCTACATGGTTAGAAATGTCCCACATTTGTTGGAAGAGCATGGCCAAGACTTTCAAGTACTACCCTGCCCCCCTAATTCCCCAGACTTAAACACAATTGAGCATCTGTGGGACCACTTTGATCATTGTGTTTTCTCTATGGATCCTCCCCATGTACTCTCCAGCAGCATGGCTCCAGATACCTATGACAGCCTACCAGGACCTTACTGAGTCATTCCCAGCCCATCTAGCTGCTGTCTGTACTACACAGAGCGGCTACTCTGGATATTAGCTGGTGGTCATAATAATGTGACTCAACTGTATATACTACAGATGATATTGATCCCTCACCGTCGATTAAATTACTAGATCCACCATATATATCTGCGTCTTATATGCTAATGAGTGCTTCCATTATGAAAACACTCATTAGCACCGGAGGACAGGAAAGCAGTAAACACAGCACTCCCTGGGCTCTGTACTCACCGCTTCCTGGTCCTCTGCCGTCGGCTGTGCTGTGGCTGCGCACAGCGCGAGGGCGGTCTGTGACTATAGGTGCTCATACATCTTGGCTCAGCATATTGTGCACATCTTTTCAATTGAGTAAAGGGAATGAGCTAGAGCCTTCTACATTCTTGGGGAAAAAGCCAGAGTCTTCTGACATTCTCATAGGTAACATGACTATGGGCTTGTATCTCATGAAGTGTTTTTTTTAGAGATGGTGCCAGGAAGACGGAGGAATGATACCATCTGACAGCCCTATAAATGGGATGTGACTGGTTTGTTAAATTCTGCTATCAGGTTTCTGAGATTCCTCCATATTATGCTGACAACTGCTTATATAAATAGTGGATGAGAAGCTACTTACATCTATGTTTCTATGACGGTCTATAGATCATACTGAAAACTACACTATGGTAGATCTGAAATTTGTAGGACATACTCTAGTAAGTTTATGAAAGTGCAAAATGAGGTGATATAAAGTTGCATAGAATTACAGACCTCTCAGTGCAGATTTTGCCAATGTGTATACAGCATAGCTGAGTCAGTCAGTATAGCAGAGATGTCAGTGCAGCAGATAAGAGTCAAACAAGCATGTCTGATCTTGTAAAATTAGTAGATCTGAGCATATCAATAAGTGCAGAGCTTGTAGTATTAATGTGGCAAGGGTTAGGTTGTCAATTCAACCACTCAGTTTATATAGCATTGCTGGATTTTAGGTAAAAGGGCAAAACAAGAAACAGAAAGTCACCCAGCAAGTCCTAACAAAAGTGAAATTAATAGGCAGGTGCAAGGCAATACAAAAAAGCTGAATTGGGAAATGGATTAAAACCTAGAAATATAAGTATAAATTGACAACTGAGTGTTACTAGTTGGGGGTATGTCCCCGTATACCCTGATACAGCCAGTCAGTGCTGCCAGTGTTGGTGTGCTGACACACATTCAGGCTTTTTGATGCAGATTTTGAAGCCAAAATCAAAATCAAGGACAGATATAACTTCTCCAACTTACTCCTGTTTTTGGCTTCGAAAACTGCATAAAAAACCTGAAAATGTTCCAGCACCCTTAGGGCTCATGCACATGAACATATTTTTGTCCGCATTCATTTCTTTTTTTTTTTTGCCCGTATGGCGAACCATTCACTTCAATGGGACCGCAAAAAAACAGAAATGACTCCATGTGCATTCCGTGTCCATATGTCCAGAGGGATGTTCTGCAAAAAAAATTGAACAAGTCCTATTATGGTATAATCTGCATTATGGACAAGGATAAGACTGTTCTATTAGGGGCCAGACGTTCTGTTCCGCAAAATGCGGAATAAATACAGCCAGTATCCGTGCTTGGCATATCTGCAATTTGCGGACCGCAAGACATCAACAGGCATGTGCATGCGGAATTAGACTGAGCAACCATTTGATAAGGGGAATGTTAACATCAAACAATTCACTCATACATTTCTAGGAGGAATAACAGTGGACTGACACAACACAGAGGTCTAAGAAAAGTTGCTCGAAAATGAGTTAATAGAAGATGCAATGAATGCAAGAATTTACTAACACAGACACCTTATGTGGGCTAGCAGGTCCTCTTTAAGGAGAATGGGGAACCCTTTCCCGGCTCCCAGAGTTCATACTAAAGGGGAACAATGATAGCCTTGGAATGGCTCATGAGCCTCATAGGGTTGCCCATATGTGTCTTTGCAGGTTGTCACAATTTAAAGAAGAAAAATCAGCCCTGCTACATCTGTATAAACACACAGCATTCTAAAATAATAATAATAATAATACTATCTCAATGGCAACTCCAACATATTAAACGTAAGGGACAGGTATAAATATACAGTTCATAAATTCAGTATTAAATCCTTCCCTTTAAATCCAAGCAACTTGAAGACCTTCACTAATGACACACTATTCCATTCATTTACACATACTGAAATATGTTAAGACATAATTCATGTTTTATCAGCTCAATAACCCAGGTACAGCAGGTAATGACCCTAGACCAGAGGCAACCCTGTGTCCCTGCAGTAAATCCCTATATGTAGGGAGGTCAGCACACCTACCTTTCCTGTATTCCTCTGTGCGCTCGCTTTCCTTCGTTCCTAAAAAGTCTGCATGCTAGCAGTGACTGCACAGGAGTGCACCCAGGCTCCGGCACACACACAAGGCTTTCTTATACAGGCTGGTATTTCCAGTCACCCATGTGATATCTTTGGCTGAGATTGTTTAATTCATTGCGCCTAAAGGAAGTCAATCTTGGAAGATAGCCTTGCAGGTTCAGTGTATCAGCAAAAACTGGCAGCAAGCAGCATAAACAGCCACCAGAACTGTATACTTCAATAACTTGTGTGGGCAGGAAAGATCTTGAGGTTTAAGCAAATAGCATTCTTGGAACAGTCAGCTGGAAGAAATACAGACAACCTGCTGCAGGTCGGCCCTGCCTATGAATACTTATTAATGAGGCATACACTCTGTGAGAGCTTTCTGAGCATTGCAAATCTTCCCCAACTATTTCCAAGGCAACCTAGTCAGTAGGATGTCAACCACAGTGGCGCTCTGAAGGGTTCTTCTCAATAATGGGCTCTTCACAATTCAAAGGCTCCATCAGACAGCTGTGTACAATGTGACAATTACTAAATGAGGGTTAGGAAAAATGCCAAATCTAGAAGATATCACAGCAGGTAGACTCCGGGTGTAATATACAGTCTGACTGTAAATAAACTAATAAGGCCACGTTCACATCTCCTTTAGTTTTCCATTCTACTGATCCGTCAGAAGAAAAAAAAACGGATCCTCTGTCTTGAGCCTCCGTGCTCATTTTGCATCCATTTTTGTCAGTTCTGTCAGAGATCCGCTATTCTTTATCAAAGGACTTTTTCTCCTATCTAAAATAACGAATCTCAGACGAAAGTGACAAAAACAGATGCAAAATGACGCTCGAAATAAAGGATGTTTATTTTTCCATTCTTCTGACGAATCAGAAGCAGTAATATGAACCTGGCCTAAGTGTGCTGTGATTTATTGCGGAAAAGTCCATCCATAAATCACGCACTGCATACTATAAATCTTGAGAGGAATTCCACGAGTATAAACAGTATAGAAAAGCTTATAAACCTACTGTTCACAAAAAGAGCTAAATACTGCGCCAACATATCTATAGTAGATTAGCCAGAAAAGAAAAGTTTATGCTGTAGTCAGTCCCTTCCGTTTTTTTTTTAATAAAGTGAAAAAGAAATTTATTTGACTACTGTCATAAATATGGCGCTCCTTCTGAACACTGTATTTATCAATGTATTCTCATCAACAACTGGCATAAATACACTGACAAAACTCTTGCTTACCTTCTATTAAGCTAGTTTCACACTAGTGCTAAAATGTTCCGGCATTGCTGGAAGCCACCTCTCCGTACCAGAGCCCACTGACTATAATGGGACCCGGCAGGGATCATTTTAGCACTAGTGTAAAACTAGCACTAGTGTAAAACATAGGTAGCTGCCTGCTGCCACCACTAGGGGGAGCTCAGGGGATAGGAATTCAAGTAGTTACAAATGAGTGAATTAGAAACTGTAATAATTTGTCCCCCTAGTGGTGAATGCATGAAAATGCAGCGTTTTCACACCAGGAAGAACCACTGTATAAACTTATATATATAGACATTATACTAGAAGTGACCAGCACTTTCCAGAGGGCTGCTTAACACAGTCTGTATCAGGGCTGGAGACCCGTGTACAAAATATTGTGTTTGAGCCTATTCCCGTTTTTAAAAGTCATGGTGGTGAGATGATAGTATGATGATGGTAGTGTATTTTATCTTTCTTTCTTAATTATTAAGTGGTATATGATATCATTGCTCCATTATATTCACAGTGCAGAGGAACACTTATTTGCTGCCTGTAGCGCCCTGTCCATAACCGATAAAGACTGACCAAGACTAAGATACAATCTGTGTGTTGATTTCTAGCAGGGTTATACTAGTTTTTTGGTGTAAGTAATATTACATTTGTTATGAAAAATTTTGGATTTGGGGAGAAGTACATGTCTTTGATATAAGGATATACTGGCGAAAGTCTCATTTTAACATCAGAGTGAGGTTAGCCATATATTGTCAACTGCATTTTCCTGCTGTAGTGCACCATTTTCCGTGAATTGTTTTCTATGTAGATTGTCACATCCGTACATTTGTCTACCCTGTGTAGGATGTCTTTGTGGTACATGTGGTCCGCTGCAGGCATCCTCCATTGTATGCATTTTTTGCTGGGGATTACGTTCGGCAGCGGGCCACATGTGCGGGATTTGCTCCCCCAGTTATATATGCGCTACAGCATCGGGGTTTTTGAGCATGTTCTGCCGTTTGAGACCACTTTTTTTTCCGTGAGTTTGTTTGTACGTTTATTCCTGGAGGCGTGGCAACTCCAGGTTGAATGTGCCTTGATTATACTAATGGGTAACATTCAGGTGCACCTGTGCAGCCTGGGTCACATGGCATCAGGGATAGGTGGGACTCACAGCCTCCGCCCCCCCTCCCACCGTATGTGTGATTTCACGCTGGAGGTAACTGGGAGCTGGATGCTGTGTGTCGGACTTCATGCCCCTATCTGTCATTACCTATACCATAGTAGGGATAGCGTTAGGTCCCGTGCCACTTGAGATACCTTGACGCGGTGCTCGGGCTCCAGTATGTCTTTGATATAAGGATATATTGGCGAAAGTCTCATTTTAACATCAGAGTGAGGGTTTAGCCATATATTGTCAACTGCATTTTCCGCTGTAGTGCACCATTTTCCGTGAATTGTTTTTAAAAGGCATAAAAGTCAATTTTTTTGTGCAAAACAAAGCTTGGCCGTAAATTTATTAGCATAGAATGTGTCAGAAACCTTATACAAGGTAGATCTGTCCCCATATCTACAAAGAAAAAAGGCTGTGCGACTTGGCAAGGCGACAAAACAAGCTACTTCACTCTGAAAGGAATATGTGTCCCACTTAAGAAAGAAAGAAAGAGGTGACATAAGAGACTGCCCTAGTTTAGGCAGTCTAATGATGGAACAAGGACAGTGATGAAGAAGGACCTGGATTTTAGCCTGGCTGCAGGCACAAGTACATACATTAGAACTGACCTACAATTATTGAAAATGAAAGAATACTTTCACCCTATCATAACCACTTTGACAACTTGAGTTTTAGTGGTATTTTTACACTGCCTTATCGCCGCCTTCATACTATTTGTGCCGTCTGCTGTGCTTTGAACTTAGAATGTCTTCTTATAGAAAACTGTACTGAACATGGTTGTAAGGGATGCTATAAAGGGATGCAGCTGCATTACATGTAGAGAGACCTTTCATAGCTATGGTAAGTGACTACGTGATGATACAAGTGACCAGTAAATTTGCATCATTCATATGGGCAGCGTTTAGCTTGGGCAATTTTTACTGATTGTCCTGTATGTATGCACCTATTGCAGAATGGCAGAGTTTTAAATGACGGGCTTGTTATAGTGGAGGTGCTGGTGGGGAGATTTTGTCTACCTTGATTGTACTTTTAGTCACATAAGCAGGAAATAAATGCATCTTTTTGTGCAATGTTTGTAACCAGCACGAAAACAGCGCCACCTAATGGAAAACATCATGAGTAATATCAGAAACATTCCTTTAGAATACATCATCTCTGATTCTAGATACCGTGATCTAATGCCAGTATCTGGAGTTATAGCATAGATACTTTGTCATGTTTCTTATTGTAACAAGAGCAGCAACTGTCTTTTTACGTTGTGTGAGATTTTAATACCTCTGGCAGAAAAAAGAAGTGGCTAAATCCCAGGAGTGGAGCTGAGTATTACAATAGCTCGTCCTGACAACTGGACAGACTTAAATGTCATGTACCTTCTTACATTTCACTCGTCCCCATTCATTCAAAATGAACACTTCTTAAGCTGAATAGACATAGCAGCACTCACACCTGATGATATTCTTTATATATATACATTTCTCCAGAATTATGTATAGTACTATATACTATTCATTGCACTACATTGCTTTCATACTTTCTTCGGCAGTGAGTTTATTCATATTTATTACACAACCACGTTTGTACATATTCTTTATTCAGTGTTATAACCATAAGGACACAGTCACACGTACAGATTGTTTCAAGCCAAAATCAAGAGTGGATTAAAAAAAAAGAGGAGATCGCTGGGGAAATTGATTATAATTGGCACCAGTAAGTCGGTAATTTTAGTGCCATGCTGGCCACTTTTCAAAAAAGGAGCGGGCAGCACAGGACAGGGAATACGATACCTAAAATCTATGCCTTGTGGCACATTTCATTTGACGGGTTAAGACCTGTGTCTAGAATGACAGTCTCAATAAGTTAACCCCCCCCATGTCTTTTGGTTATTGTAGTTTAATAGTTTGTCCAGTTTTACTTGCTCCTTAGCAAAAGAATAGCGGAAACGCAGCTAAAAAGAGCAACGGATGTTCTTGGCATGATACAACAGTATAATATCCTCAAACAGTTTAATACCATTAGGGCCCATTCACACGACCGTATGTACATTTCCGCATCTTATCCGCAATTTTGCGGATAATATGCGGACCCATTCACTTTCTATAGGAGACAAAAAATGCGGAATGCACACTGTTTCTCACCGGAGTTCTCCCGCAAAAAAAATAAAACATGTCCTATTTTGCAGACCCGCAATAATACGGTTGTGTGAATGGGCCCTAAGAGATAACAATATGGGCACAATATCTGAATATTGTGTTCCACCAACTGTCACCAATTTCATAGCATTAGAACAGGGTGACCTAAGACCTGTGCGCGGGTCAGCAGAATTGACCTGTGTTGCTCCCATTCCAATATGTTGCCACATTTTGGTGAAAAAAGAAGTTTTAATATATGCAAATATGCCTCTAGGAGAAACGGGGGAGTTGCCATTACCCCTAGCAGCTCTGTTTTTCCCACTGCTGCTGTGCCCCCTGCACTTTGATTGACGGGGCCAGGAATTGTGAACATCATTACGCATGGCCCTGACTACTCCTACAATCTTGTGTCTGCTCCGAGTAGTTCAGTAACCGACGCAGGCGCAGTCCAAAAGAGAACGGTTGGTGAGCCTTTTGGCTGTACTATACCTGTATCAATTACTGAACCACATGGAGCAGCATGAGACTTTAAGAGAAGTCAGGGCTAGGAGCAATGATGTTCACAATGCCGGTCAATCGAAGTGCACGGGCCACGGCATCAGCAGGGAGAATGGAGCATGTAGGAGTAACGGCAACGCCCCCATTGCTTTTTTTTCACCAAAATGCGGCCACATATCGGCATGGCACCAAAACATATCAATTCTGCTGACCAGTGCTCAGGTCTAAAGTCAGCCTGTTCAAATGCTATGAAACTGGTGACAGAAGCCCTTTAAAAAAAAATACATAAAATTACATTAAATATTTTACGTTGCACATTGCTTTTCTTATACTGAGAAATGTAGAAGCTTGTCACCATACTGTGAGGTAGAAGAGAGGTGACATGCCTGACAAGGCATCGAGACATACCAAGAGAACACAAACAGTAGAAGTGAAATATGCCAGGAATGTCTTTGTCAGATTTTATAACTCTAGGTACTTAGATTAAAAACAAGAGACAGGGGGCGGAAGGAGACAGGAATTCTGAATGAGTGCAGGATGTTGGTGAATTAAGGAGATTTACGTAGTAATTAAAGCACTGTGGTATGTATGGAAGGAGCACAAATGTAAACTGGCATGTGCACGTAGTATATCCCTTCTTAAGAAAACGTAAAAGATGTAACCATGTAGAACAGTGAACTACAAGAATAGTAAACCTACCCATTTTTCTACTGAAATGTACGTTTATTAAGCAATTCCCCTGTGTATGTTCCATCAAATAACACATTATGCAACTGTTATTTCAGCATTTCCTCTATTTGTAATTTTATTACAATAAAAGATGAACATACACCCATGTACCAGAGCACAGGTGTCCCTAGGAGTAGAGCTTGTGGTTTTCTTTGATACCTTGGTGGTGTATTTTTGCCGCCACAGTGGCTGCTATGGGGCCCACACCAGCAGGGGTCGGAGCCACTAGGCTCGGCTAATGTCTGATAACAGAGAGAACAAGAGAGCTCCAGACACTACAGCAGTAACTACCGACCAGGGCCTGCTCTGTATCTGCTACGCTGCAAGAGCTGAAGGATCTGTGATGACATCACTCAGTCACATGATTAGTTCAGGAGGGGGTGTAGCTCAGCAGTGGAGGGGAGAAGTGGTGGTGAAGGACCTGTGTTGTCATGAGATATGAGGGGCTTTGTGTGGAGGAGATGTGACAGATTCAGTGTGAGAGCCAGGAAAATGTTGGGACTTGTAGTTGTCTCCTCTTATATCTCCTCCCTGTAATATCCTCTGATGTCACATGATTACAGCCTGAACATGTTTGTTTCAGATGCCCCAGCGTGGCCGGACCCGTTGTGGTGATAATGTTTACATGATCCCTACCACTGGGTTTTGGCTCCAATACTTCACCTCTGGTGAAGGTCCTTGGTCTCCCCACATCAACATCCATTTTGACACAGGATACGTGACTACTGGAGCAGTGACAGGTCACGTGCTACACGGGAAGAGGGGTGGCGGGGAGGTTGCTGGGAGGCTCATTTGAAAATTTGCTATTGGGCCCAGTCATTCCTGTTTTTCACATACAGTATACAGTACACATAGTTAATGAAATACAGTAAGATGAAAAATAATATAGGAGGTTTCAGGACAAACTAAAAGCAAATACTAATCATGTGCAGGGACATAGCTTCTAACTTTTTAGACAGTAAAAGAAAGTAACTTATGGTTCATTCTGTGAAAGATCCATTTTTTCTTGCATATAGTATTTATGCGCCTGAATAATTAAACCCGGCACAATGTCTTGTAGCACTAGCTCAGTTAATGTAATGATACCTTTCACTTAGTGATCTGTTGTTTCACTGTAGAGAAAAAGTACTTTTAGTCTATATGCAAATGAGCAGTTAAGTGCACTGTGGGTGGGCCCAAAGCATTCTGTGCACCCTGGATTACCTGCTTCCTATTTAATTGACAGGGTCAGGTTCCTGCACAGTCATCTAATCTGGCTCTGATAATAAAGGAGAGAGAGTGGCTGGCAGAAGAAAGCACGAAGAGCAAGGGTGCACAGAGTAGATTGGGCCTGCCCCCAGTGCACTTTATGTTGGTAAATTTGGGGCATCTAAGCCTCATCCCTGGATGCCCCAAACCTTTTCTAGGTTATTCACTTCTGTGCAGAGTTTAATTTAACCAGACCTATTTTTGGGCTGGTACAAGCCAAATTTGCCAATATTGTTTTGGAAAATTTGGGATAATCCCAGCAATAAATATAGTAAATATAATAAGGCAAATCTACTCCTCAGGTACAAAGAGTGACACTCAAGGAGCAAAGAGGGAGAGAAGGTCTTGGGTCAAAAGTAGGGACTGTCCTTCCGAAAGAGGGGTACTTGTGAGGTATGAAGAAAATAGAATAAAAAATCTGCTATCAAAAATGTAAAATTGATTAAAAAATGTAATATGTATATATAGAATAGATTAATAAAAAAACATATAGGTGATGCATTCCTTTTAAACAATGTAATATAACTATTAAGTAAGGTAATACAAAATGGCCTAAATATTCTCACAAACGAGAGTATTCGTCGATATTTGATAGAGATAGATTTGTACAAAGGAAACTCATGTTTTCTTGATTGAAATTGCACAAGTACAACAGGTATGGCTGGTAACAGAGGGATTATGTAGTTTGGGTGGAGTAATTGTTAGTTATATGGAGCCAGCATAAGACAGCACATCAGGACACATAAATGGACAATACAATGTGGTAATTTACTTCTGCCTATCCCTTATCATTTCCATCAGAAACAACATTCTATTCCACAGCTTGTATATATGTTTACATGAGAGATCAGTGCCTCCATTACAGACGTAACAGTACACTGCGCCCAGATATACTAAAGAAATAAAACCCCCATTGCTGTTTTTATTAATTATTCAGAACTGTATCTTACCTTGTGTACATTAGGCTTAATGCAGCGCACAAAGAAAGGATTAGACATGCTGAGTGTTGCCATCAAGGAATGCAGGGAATTCTAAAATAAAGAACAACCTTATAATAATCTCAGACTAAATATAACTGATATACCACAGGGGCTCTGCACATTTGCCATTCTATAGAAGTCTACATCGGTTTTATCTTTGAAGAGCGCCCTCTGGTGCTAGTATGAGATTTTCCATAATATCATGCTCTACATAAAGGGTGGGTTTACATAAAACATTTTTGTGAAAAATGCTACGTTTTCATGTTTTTATGGGGCTTTTGAAAATTTTTAAATCACTGTGACCAATCTTCTTTAAAGTCTATAGTGAAATATAAAGTGCACTAAATACAGCATGCTACAAACAATATTTTTGGTTGTGTTTTAGGGGTCAGTGATGCTTTTGGTATGATGTTCTTAGTGGCATTTTGTGTGAGTAGCTACCAAGACCTCAATAGTTTTTTAGGGTACATTCACACGTCCGTGTGTGTTTTGCGGTCCGCATTTGCGGACCGCACATGGCCGGCTCTATTATAGAGATGCCTTTTCTTGTCCGGGGCTCTGGACAAGAATAGGACATGTTCTATATTTTTGCGGGGCAGCGGACCGGAAGTGCGGATGCGGTCGGCACACTGTGTGCCTTCCGCATTTTTTGCGGCCCCATTGAAAATGAATGGGTCCGCACCCGTTCCGCAATTTTGCGGAACGGATGCGGGCACATTCTGCGGATGTGTGAATGGAGCCTTACTCTGTTAATTTGTGATGTGTGACATTTTGTGGCAATTTCCATTACATTTATGTTACATTTATGTGTTTCAAAGTGGAATCTTTGAATCAGATGGTAGTGGATTCATGTGATTTGTAATTATGAAAAATAACATGGAAAATACCACAAATAAAAGCCTATGCCATAAAAGCCATAAAATGAGATAAAACTACATGTTGCATTTAACAAATGTTGGTGTTTTATAAAGGAAATGTCACCACAAAATGCAATGCAATCTGAAGGCATCATGTTATAGAGCAGGAGGAGCTGAGCAGATTGATATATAGTTTTGCGGGAAAAGATTCCATAAAACATGCTCTATATTATTTGTGGGGCCCTGGAACAGAACTACGGATGCGGACAGCACACAGTGTGCTGTCTGCATCTTTTGCGGCCCTATTGCAATGAATGGGTCTGCACCCGTTCTGCATAATTGCAGAATAGATGCGAACCTGTACATACGGCCGTCTGAATGAGCACTTATACAGACAATGCTATCAATCACTGATAAGACAGCCCTATGTACAAATGAAGTCAGAAAAAGCTGAGAATTAAATGTATACATACATATGCTCAGCTCCTTCTGCTCTATAAAATGCTGCCGGCAGACTGCACTGCATTTTGCGGTCCTCCTTAAACGCATATTTTTATGCAGTTAAAAAGAAATAACACTGTGTGAAGGAGCCTGTATACAGACCTTGAATTGCAGACTGACAGTAGGTTTCCTGTGCTTACTTCCAGACTTTAGAGAATCTTGGTTATTTCGGCTTGACACATGTTCAAACAGGTCATATATGAAATCAAGTCTAGATAAAATAAACACAGAAGGACAACAGAATGAAGAACAGCAATAAGCATTGGCAATGTATAAAAGAAAACACTTCACAGTTTTTAGGCATTAGGTTCTGCAGAGTAACATGGCTCAAATAACAGCACTAGATTTCTGGCACCTGATTATCCAGATAATCAAGAAGGACAAAAGCAGACCTAAACTGGATTTCCCAAAATGTACATGATCCTATGGCACTTCACTTGTCTGCTGGTGTCTACAAAGGGCTTTCCTGGTGGCAGGGTCTTCATATACCATAGCTCCAAAGGATGGACACTAATATACATAGCTGAGATTAACAATGGTGTGCACACTGGTGATGGAGCTCACATATGCGTTCTGTTCCAGTGTCCCATCAGCAATGAACATGTGTGCCTTTGCCAGAGTGAACCAACATAATAAGTATCTTCATTTAGCACGTGTGAGCCTTTTAGGAGTGCTCTGGGACCTTTTTGTGTTCTTGAGATTCACTTTGGACCTTTGGCCTATTAGATAGATAAACCTCCAACAAGGAGCAGATCAGGACTGGTTTGAAATTTCTGAGTATGCAACATCTCGTAAAGTACCTGTTACAACTCCCCAAAGCCTGATCATCGGTTCACATCTCCGGCAGAGGAACAGACCACGGAAGAACATTATATCTGGCATAGCCGGACACCGCTGAATACTTGCTTACTATAACGGCATCTGGCCAGCTTTCTGCCAAGCAAATACAGCTGCATGCAGCGGAACTATCTGCTTACCATCAATACACTGCTGCCAGTCACCTCTATTATATCCCTGGTAATGAGTCATTCTACAAACACTTGCACAGTACTTGTAGGGAAAACACTCTGCTTTACCTGCTTTCACGTAAAAGGTTGAGAAGGTCATCCCTGAAGGTGTCTCGGTTCTTTTCCAAAGTACCTCTGACATCATACAAGACCTTTTAATTGGAACAGAGAACATCACTGTACAGATAGATAACCTTTATAAAATGTCCAATATATGTCCAAGAATAACTAGAAAAAACTAGAAAATGTGACTCTGATGGCAAATTGGGTGTTACCCATCGGCAGTGTGTCCCAGCACAGCCTGATATTATCCAATCAGTGCCTACAGTGTCAGACTGTGCAGGGACAGACCCTCAACTGGTAACACTTAGCTGTACTTCATAAACTTCTAGTAGGGGGAATAACAGAGGAATGGCACAAGACTCATAATGAAATATGATCTGCAGTTGTTATTTCATGGGGAAAGTAGTTACTAAAACAGACATGACAGGGTTGGTGTCAGGTCCTCTTTACGTGTCAGTGCCTTGGCCTATATCATTTATGCAGTTCACAGAAATTTCAAACAGTTACCTCTCCAGCATAGTGCTTTACACCAAAGTTGTGAACAGCAACTCTTGGCTTCACATAAAAGGAGTTATTCTATAGAAAAGAAACACAAACAAATGAAAACACACAAATATAAATAAGTATTTAATAGTTATTTATCATTGGATTGTGGCAAATATCATGAATCAAAGTGGTTGTAACAAGAACAAGAATATCATGGTGAATTATCAAAATACAGATGTTGAGGACCAAAGGGCTGAATGTTAATGTCCCATTTGTGTCTGTTGACCTACTGAATATAATGGATTGTTCTCTGCTACATGCCGGAGTGCATCCAGGGGCATAAGATATACTTCTGTGGGCACCCTCACCCCCAACCTACTCATTTCATCTTCCCCACAGGAAAGTACCCTGATTTTTAGGGTCCAAAGAACATAATCTATCACTCACATTTATTCTGATTGTCATAATTTGAGTTGGGAAGCAATTTTCCCCCTAAAACTGAGCAATTAGCATTGACCTTTAGGGTTTGCCTTCCTCTAGAACAACATGGTAGGAGTATAGACTGGATTAGATGGACCTTATCACTATGTGTATGTAACTATGTATACTATCTCATAGTGTTCTCCTGATCTCCATGAAGAGTTGGACGTTGACTGTGTCTTCCGTCTTTGTAAATACAAGGCCTTCGGTTTACTTATGTATTAACACAATGAACTAACACAGAATGATAAAAGTATGACATACCGCATGCTGGTTATGTAACTTCTCCAGTAAGGTGCTATCGGTGGCTTTAGGAAAGTAGCTTTCTTCATTGAATAGTGCTAATAAACCAAGTTTCTGGTAAAATAAAAAAGATGGTCAGCCATGTTGACGGCTGTTCATCCGCTGAGAAAATCTTCAGTTTTCCTGAACAGTTGCTATTTCTACCAGGAATATCTTATGTAAAACACTTTACGTATCGAAAGAAAGATCTGCAGAATGTTCAGTGGATCTACATTAATTACAAGTAATCTGTACTAATAACATACAGAAAAGGAAAAGATCCTCACACAACTTAAAGGGATACTCCAGACAATAATTTAAAGATCACTTTTGTCCTGACAGGAACCAATGCCTCACTCCTTGCCTAAGGTTCTCTGCCTGACTGCCTTGGGTGATTCATGACACCATTAGTAAATGAGTGATGTCATGAACTGATCATCTGCGGTAAGACATACTCCCTCTGCTGGTAATATCTAGAATAAGACAATTTATATCATGTCCTTTTTTTAATATGCTGCTCATTAAATGTCCCTCCTAGATACAGATATATGAACACGTCTCATCTAGGCAAGTACTGTCATAAATCCTTACCTTCTCAATCAAGTCCAAGCATTCCCCATTATCCGTCCAGTTAATGTCTTCCCATACAAGTCCTTCTCTAAAGTAAAAATGACGGTATGAATGAAGTATTATATACAGAGACTGAGGCTACTGTGCTGTATGCATTATATATTTTCACCATATGCTTGATGTATTTTATAGTTCACAAGCATTGAAAGTTACCTGCTATATTCCAGCTGCTCCAAGGAAAATATGTGCTTGTTGAAATATTCCTGCAGCTTCTCATTTGCATAGTTTATGTTGAACTGTTCAAATCGATTGACCTGAAATGAGAACAGAAGCGCTCAAATAAAACAGACGCACCATGCAGAAATATGTAATTTGTTCATCATTTACGGGGATCATAATGATTTAAGAATATATTCATAGTTAACCCTTTCGTTTACACACAGTACTGTCTGTCTTGTGACACACCTGCTGATTGGTCCAAATAACAAGCAGCATAATTGTGAATACAGCTCTGGAATATAACACAGGCTGAAATGCAGGATCAGATCATTAATACAATGTGTTTATATAGTTATTCAACATTTTTTATGTTATATATTATATGTGTTATCACCCTTCTAACCAGTCATGCAGGATATGTGTTTGAGATTGAGTTGGGGACAGTGCAGGTCCTCTTCTATTTTCTTACAGTACATGGTGTTTTTAAGTGCTTTTAGATGGTTATGTCTGTATTTTCAATAAAGCTATATATGTTTTCACAGAATATAACTTTGTCTATAGCATGCTAGTTTATTTGTTTCTGAGTTTAGGTATGTAGTACACCACTTGGCTGTACTCCAAGCGGAGCCTGATATATACAGTGCTTTGCGAAAGTATTCGGCCCCCTGGAACTTTTCAACCTTTTGCAACATTTCAGGCTTCAAACAAAAAGATATAACATTTTAAATTTTTGGTGAAGAATCAACAACAAGTGGGTAAAAATTGTGAAGTGGAACGAAATTTATTGGATCATTTAAACTTTTTTTGTAATAATAAAACTGAAAAGTTGGGCGTGCAAAATTATTATTATTATTCGGTTCCCTTGCATTAATACTTTGTTGCACCACCTTTTGCTGCGATTAAGCTGCAAGTCGCTTGGGGTATGTCTCTATTAGTTTTGCACATCTAGAGACTGAAATTCTTGCCCATTCTTCCTTGCAAAGCAGCTCGAGCTCTTTGAGGTTGGATGGAGAGCGTTTGTGAACAGCAGTTTTCAGCTCTTTCCACACATTCTCAATTGGATTCAGGTCTGGACTTTGACTTGGCCATTCTAAGACCTGGATACGTTTATTTTTGAACCATTCCATTGTAGATTTTGCTTTATGTTTGGGATCATTGTCTTGTTGGAAGATAAATTTCTGTCCTAGTCTCAGGTCTTTTGCAGACTCCAACAGGTTTTCATCCAGAATGGTCGTGTATTTGGCTCCATCCATGTTCCCATCAATTTTAACCATCTTCCCTGTCCTTGCTGATGAAAAGCAGGCCCAAACCATGATGCTGCCACCATCATGTTTGACAGTGGGGATGGTGTGTTCAGGGTGATGAGCTGTGTTGCTTTTACGCCAAACATATCGTTTTGCATTGTTTCCAAAAAGTTTGGATTTGGTTTCATCTGACCAGAGCACCTTCTTCCACATGTTTGGTGTGTCTCCCAGGTGGCTTGTGGCAAACTGTAAACGAGACTTTTTATGGATATCTTTGAGAAATGGCTTTCTTATTGCCACTCTTCCATAAAGGCCAGATTTGTGAAGTCTTCGACTGATTGTTGTCCGATGGACAGACTCTCCCACCTCAGCTGTAGATCTCTGCAGTTCATCCAGAGTGATCATGGGCCTCTTGGCTGCATCTCTGATCAGTCTTCTCCTTGTTTGAGATGAAAGTTTAGAGGGACGGCCGGGTCTTGGTAGATTTGCAGTGGTCTGATACTCCTTCCATTTCAATATGATCGCTTGCACAGTGCTCCTTGGGATGTTTAAAGCTTGGGAAATCTTTTGGTATCCAAATCCGGCTTTAAACTTCTCCACAACAGTATCATGGACCTGCCTGGTGTGTTCCTTGGTCTTCATGATGCAGAACCCTGAGACTATCACAGAGCAGGTGCATTTATATGGAGACTTGATTACACAGGTGGATTCTATTTATCTTCATCAGTCATTTAGGACAACATTGGATCATTCAGAGATCCTCAATGAACTTCTGGAGTGAGTTTTCTGAACTGAAAGTAAATGGGCCGAATAATTTTGCACGCCCCACTTTTCAGTTTTATTATTACAAAAAAAGTTTAAATGATCCAATAAATTTCGTTCCACTTCACAATTGTGACCCACTTGTTGATTCTTCACTAAAAATTTAAAATGTTATATCTTTTTGTTTGAAGCCTGAAATGTGGCAAAAGGTTAAAAAGTTCCAGGGGGCCGAATACTTTCGCAAGGCACTGTATATAATATATATATATATATATATATATATATATATATACACTTTTTAAAATTTATTTAGGAGGTGTCATGTGTCTCAGGCGCTGTTCGGGTCAGACTTTTAGCCTTAAATATGAATTTTCATGCATTTCTACAAAACATTATGTATTGATGCAAAGTTGCATGATGGCGTCTGTGAATGAAAAGTGCTGGGTGACAACATCCCAGGCGTCTTCCTTCAGAAAATGTTTGGTTCTGGAGTAAGATAATTTGTTGAATTAAGAATTTTTATTATTCAGGTGTTATTTGTCAACATTGTGAAAACTGTCCTGACAGTGAAAGGTTAATGAAGTATCTTCACGTTGCTGATGAGATAGTTGCAGAAAGCTGAATCGATGCGTAAGAACCAACAATAGATATGAAGTACCTCAAAATTTTCAAATCCAAAGATGTCGAGAATACCAATGGATTTGAAATCATCTTTTCCTTTGATTCGACTGTTGATTTTCTTGATTACCCAAGTAAAGCATTGTGAGTAGAGCGCCATGGCCACTGAATCTCTGCTGTCTATCGCCTGTGGTAAGACATGAGACATTGGGGTTACTATAAGGTACAGCAGTTTTCATCCCTAACATATGACTACAAGACGCATATCTTGATCAATCCATGAGCTGAGTCCACCGAGGATCTCAACTTTTAGCTTTGAGATCTCCGAGGTTGGAGTCATCTGCAATATGTTAACCATGAAATATAATTCACCTATTTACTGACAGTTTGTGAACTTACTTGTTCTGTGCTGAGCGGTGTAGAAATCTCCTCTCCCCTGAGAATCATGGATCTGTGTGTCAGTGCCTCTGTTAGCTGCTCGGAGTCCAGCCCCAGCAATTCTGCCGTTCGCCCCAGTGCTGGTAATGATATAAATCACATATCATGACAAATGTAGGAAATACGGTGTATCATGGGGGTTCTGGCCATGAATGTCATGTGACAAGGTCAAGGCTTTCTAAACCATCTAAAAAGCTGTAGTCTAAGTGGCCATTCTGTCCAATTATTCACGAGTCTTTATATTAAAGGGGTTGTGCTGCCATTAAATGTTATTTTAATACAATTACGGATTAAAAGTTAGTTACTATAGTAAGTTACTTTCTGTTACAAAAATGCTCCAGTTTTGAAATATTTTATTTACTTCATTATAATGGTGACCCTGGTGTTTAATCTGTTTAGTAATGTGCACGTCCACCCACGGAGGTGGTTGCACATGCTCAATTTCATCCTTTAAGTGTCACCAACCATATCTCCTGTTACAAGCAGTGACAGTTACAGGGAGAGAGTTGCAGCAGAAAGGACACAGCTCCTGAGAAAGGACATGCCCCCTGAGAAAGGACACCCCTTCTGAGCTTTGACATGAAAAGAGTTGTATCAGAAAGCACATACCCCTTGAGAAAGGACAAACCCCTTGAACTGACAGCCTGATGATAATACAGCAGGGCAATTGAAGCAAAGAATGGGGAAATCTGTGGATCCATGTGAGTTACTAGCTATGTTAGAAGGAAATTGCTATGTACTATATGATATCTGATTTTCATCAGTCATGGCATAACCCCTTTAAATAAAATGTACACAAACCCGTAATACAAAAGGTAAAATATGCTAAATATCCTGACCCACATTGTAATCAAAATTTCCTATTAGTGCATTACCATATACCACGTACTTGGCTCTTACCTGTTTTTGTAGATATTTGTGCTCCACCAGCAGTCATAAAGTCTATGTTTCCCAGGTGCAAAATCCCAGCAAGCAACCTAAAAACTTCCCGCACATCTTCAGAAGTAAACTTCATGACTTCCATGGCAGTCTGCAACAATGGTAATATCACACAATCATATCTAGTACAAATACAAGTCGAAGTAACATCTATCCTGGGCTTCACTAGAGTTGCAGCAAACAACAGGGGAACTTATTCTGACTGGCTCTCCGGATTTCTGGCTTCAATAAGTTGCAAAATAGGGATTTGTGACTTTTTGGTTATCTGTGCAAATATTTTACACCATTTTGCATTTTTACATCGCCTACTCCAGTTTTGTTTTATTCAGATTTATTGTCTGCGTCTCTGTAGCTTTTCAAAAAGTTGTGAAAAATTATTACCGTAAAGGGGTGGCATAGAATTGAAGTGACATCTCAAGACAGAAGTTTAGAGTTCAAGATGCAGAAAATTCTCAAACACCGTGTAACATTTGATTAATGCAAATTGGTGCAAATTACAGCGCAGCAGACTCAAGGAAAACTTCCATCAAAAAGTCCCACCATGAATGACTGGTCTATTGGGTGATCACAGCCTGACCAATCGTATGATTATCTGTCAGGATTTAATGAAATCAATCTGATTCTGATTGATACTTAAGCCATAATATAATGGGGGTCATTCACTAAAGATTGGAGTTTCACACGCCACTGTTAGTAAAAAAGACCGCTGGCAAAAGATGTAACCATGCCTTCGGGTGGTCCAGTGTCCGTCTTTCTTGTTACTGGTTTTCCCTCTATGACATAATGCTTTAACCACTGATATATTTTTTCGTAAAAGTTTAATTCTTTTGGGATTCATTTCAGTTTTGGTAAAGAGATGTTACAGGAGAGAGAGGTCTGAACTTATCTTGTATAATGTAAACTAATGCAGAACATTCCTCGTGTTCACGTGGACATATTGCAATTTGTGATGTTGAAATGAAGACCTTCAGAATTGCAACACACCATGTGCAGTCTGTAGACAGATCCAAATGCCACAGACATCTGAAGCATGTCAGCAGATGACCACATCAGTCACAAGACGCCAGGGCGTTCTCCTAACTTTTGGTTTCATACCCTGTATGCTATTTTCCCTTCAGAACACATTGTCCGTATTATGCCAGTAAACACATTAGGCAATGCCATTGGGAAACAATGTAATACACCATATATGATAAATGCAAATTAATGTTCAGAAGCCAATAGGGCTGATTCAGGGGGAAATTAAATTGGAAACATAGACTTTAATGTAACATTTCTTGGCTCATAAAGGTTATAGACACCTTCGGGGCAAATTTTTATAATAGCATTTTTCTCATTTTTTCAATTGGTCTTTATCAAAAATATTCAGCCATTTGTTAAAAATCAGTCTGTTTGCAAGCAGTCACATTCTGCTTTCATCTGATGGCTAATGTGTAGCTCTTATCTCTGATCTCCTGACACTCATTATAGCTCAATTCTTATCAAACTGATAGGAATATGGCTTAAATAAGTGTTTATGAGGTTTGGGCTAGTTTATTAATAAATTTGCACCTGGATGTTACTAGTGTGGGGGTGTCCCTGCACAGTGTGACACTGTCCAATCAGTGCTGGTAGTGGCACACTGTGCAGGACACACCCTCATCTGGTAACTTCCAGTTGCATATTAATAAACTTCTAGTAGCAATAACTGAGGAAAGTATATAACGTGATGTTTCAGAATTGTTATTATTATTACGCTTAACCTACCAGTTCTCAATACAGCCTGTGGGTGACAGCTGTGTTACCTCTAGAGGCCTCTATGGCTTCATTCTTGCTGTGTTGTAATGGCACACCGCTCCGTTCATGTGAACAGGGCTGTGTTGAGGTTCTCAGCACTGCACTAGGTCAGGAAAAAAGCTAAGTTCTGCAGTTCTGCAGTCCAGCTTGTCCGTGGGTTCAGAACTCCCACTGATTCAGACATATGCAATCTATACATATATTAGTAACATGTACAGACTATATACATTGCATATCGACTCACTTTTACTTCTTGAAAGGTCTCCTTGTCACTGATGGTTTCATCTCTGATACATCCAGACTGATTCAAGTAGTGGTATTTCTCTGGTTGTAATAAATAAAAAGCCTCTGTGGAAGGAACAGAACATGAAAGGTCATTTACAGCCACCTTTCAGATTTATTTGGTGAAGTCTCTCACAAGTTCATGTTCACACAGTATTGCTTGTGAGTATTTTGCCTCCAAAATCCATGTAAAAAACAAACAAACAAACAAACAAACAAACAAACAAACGTAACTGATCCATTGATTTAAACTGGACAGTTTATATATTATTGATTTTCCCGGCACAAAATTGAAATTTGCATTGGGAAGAAAGAAGAATGAGCATGTTTTATGCTGGGTCGCCACATGTGGATCCAAGTAGTTTCACACTGCCATTCGTAGTTATGGCAGGTACACCTCCATTAGTTCCGCTAGCATTTTTTTTGTCTGGTAGAATCCCGGTATATTTGCTAGGTAGCAGCCGGATCTCTGCTGGACCTCATTATAGTCAATGGGGCCAGAGGGCATTCCAGTAACATCCGACATTGCCAGATCCAGAGAGGTCCAACAGGCTGTTCTCTGAACAGCCTGCCAGAACTACTAATGGTAGTGTGAGAGAAGCCCTAGCTCCACTGAATGGATATAGTCTACAAGCAGATGCATGGAAGTGCAAACTTCAAAACCATGGGAGAAATTCAAGAGTCAGCCACAGATTCCACAGCAAATAGATGCTGGATTTTCCAATGTGTATTTCACTTCTACGTGGCCTAAAGTGTCTGTGAAAGTTTGTTATAGTTGTATTCTGCTTTACTTCCTGTGCTGCCCAGAATTTCTTCCAAATGCAAGAGAGACATGTCAGAGTCAGCGACTTTTCTAGTCGCAAGTGGCATTTCACTCTGCCTTTGTCAATTTTATAAAAAGGGGGCATTGCGAGGGCAGATTCAGTGCAAATCTGGTAGATTTGTGAC
Source organism: Rhinella marina (assembly GCA_900303285.1). Lineage (NCBI taxonomy): Eukaryota > Metazoa > Chordata > Amphibia > Anura > Bufonidae > Rhinella > Rhinella marina. The sequence goes on from ONZH01017936.1 coordinate 264,857, forward strand.
TTTTCTTCACCAAAAACAGGTGTGTGGGGAATAGTGAATTTACCCCTTAATTTTTATGTTGCTTTTAAGAACCACAGAGAAAACAGGAGATTAGAGGAAGCAGGCAATATATTATGACATAGGTAGAGAAGGACTATTGGTTTCAGTGGAGATAGCCTTTAACTTTACTGTACACATGCAGTCTACATTTCTCAGGATTCTGCTGTATATAGAAACAGATTCCTGAGAACTTCCTGTCCATGATATCTGTATATTTGCTGATACTGGGTTGTTTTGCTGCAGTTTTGCAAAATTCACTGTTTGTAAGATAGATTAGAGGAAGCAAACCAGACTACTTGTTTCTGTTGGAGACAGTCTTAAACTAAGTATAAATTGGAAACATAACCTTTGTAATGAATTAACAAATAATTGGAACATTTTGTCAACTGTGTTAACTTTTTGAGATATCAGTTTAATTGTTAATAATGAAAAGATACAGTATAAATGTGAGACAAATAATATTTTAGAATGTAAATTTATATTAAAATTTGAACAGATATATTTCCTTTACTCTAAGAGTTTATTTCACGAATTCCTGTAATATTATATGTCATACATTCAAGGGATTGGCCGAGTATATAACATACATATGGGCAAGGTCCTGTAGAGTGGTAGCATTTAGTGGTTCTCTGCTGTTTCTCATAAAGGTTTAAAAAGTAGGGATAATACTCCCATTTCTAGGGCATCCATAGAGGGCAACCTGCAGCCCCTCCAGCTGTTGCAACAACTACAGCTCCCAGCATGCCTTAATAGCTGTAGGCTGTCGAGACAAGCTGGGAGTTGTAGTTTTGCAACCGCTGGAAGGCCGCGGGTTGGGCATCCCTGATATAGGATATATAGAGAGGAGTTGACTTGATGAAACAAATCCCTTTAACTACCAGGTTTAGCTCACTGAGTTCATTACCAGGGGCATTATCTGAATGTATGACATCACTCTGTGTATTATTCTTGAATTGTGACATCGCTGTATGCATTATACCTGTACTGTACTCTAGTGTGGAGTGGAGATGAAGCTAATCATAATCTTTTTGTAATATGCAACACACTGTGTTGGCCAATTACAAGTGTAGCTATCGGGCCCATGCTGACTTGTTATGCTCTTTATGGGGATTTTTGTATTAAAATGTTTTTTTGTTTTTTATTTCATTTTTTTACTATAGAAATGAGTCTTTATGTCAGAAGCAATTCTGCTGCAGTATATATTTACACCTGGGCAGTAATCTCCTTACATGGTAGATACATGAAAGGAAATATCTATACAGCAGAGTCACTGTAGTGACCGGTCAACCAAACCTTGACCTATGTACTGTGCCTAGAGGGGTCACTTGCTTTTTAGAAGTATGTTCAATCATGTCTATAGCATGAAGAAGCTGCCTTCATGTCAGTATTTTGTACTTGGAAGACATTGCTCTACCCTTGGTAAGAAAATAAAAACTTGTTCTTGTAAAATACCCAAGCACATCAAGGCCATTTCATAATGCATTAGATACCTCTGTCCTCCTTCCCTGCTCCCTCCAGCAGTGCATAAAATATGTGGTAATTCCTCTCCTCGGGGTTCTGCCGTACTACACGATTCTAGTTTCAAGAAGGTAAAAAGATCTTCATTAATTTGTCGTTCATCAACACAAGAAAACTGAAAAAGCAATGCAATAAATGGAACCGTATTACTGACCTTTTCTAATAAATCTTCATTACGAGAAAATAGAAGTTAAAGAGTAATAACTCATGACCAAAAAATGGCAAAATTCTGCCCGCATATAAAAAGACTGAAAATGAATGTTCACATCGTAAACATAAGGCTGACATCTTGACAAAAGAAACAATTCTAATTATTATATTAATATTAATCAGTACAATGGCTATTATTTCTCTCTTGCTTAGAGGTTATAAGTGGCATCCATCTAGAGGAAATTATGGGTAATTAGTACTTGACGAATGTAAGTAGACATTAGTTTAAAAGGTGCCATTATGTTGCTGAGAAAGGATACAATCTACAATGCGTCCTCCCTGAATGTGTCCTTTTTGACATATACGCAGTTGAATGAACTTTCCAAAACGGCTTGAGTTATTATTGTAAACGGTCTTCGCATTTCCAAAGGCTTCCATGATTGGACTGTGAGATATAGAGAAAATGAAATTTATTTCTTGTTACATGTTAAGACATCAGCGACTTGCTAACTGAGAATATTGTGCAATATCTATGTAATAAATCTTCTGTTACATGCATAAAATATGATAGCAACTACGTGATAACCTTCTCTGCTGACTATAAATCTATTTTACTACTGGTTTCCTGCATTCCATATTTTTTCTACCTTTCTAGGGTTAATAGTCCATCTAAGAACACAAAAGCAATGGAAATGTGCAACAGTTAATAGCTACAGAGTATGAGCACCATTGCACAAGTAAATGTAAATAAAACAACTTTCTAGATAGTCATCATACAAATTTTCTACCATTTTGACGTTGTACAGTCTGTGTATCTCCTTTATGTGGAGGAGGTTGTACAGTGCAGATCAGAGTGAAGAGAAAGGAGAAAGCATGCAAGTCCTCAGGGAGAACAGATCACACACTTTGTACAAGATCACTGTGTAGACAGGAAGCAAAGCAACACACCCAACAGAATCTGCAGGAGGAAGGAGGTGTAAATCAGACACTCCTCAGCATTGGTGGTTTGTCAGTAAAAGTGTGAAGAAATCCCTTCTGGGCTGAAGAAAGGAAATCAGTGCAGGAATGAAGCTGTGCTGATATAGGAAAGTAGTGAAGACAGCAGAATCCTGGACACACAGATCCAGCACGTATTACTAGGAAGGACATGTCAACATGAAAAAAGTCTGAGATTAGGAACAGGTTGAAAACTGAGGTTGTCTTGGTTCTGATTCCTCTCTCCTTAATTTCTATGCCCACATGTCCTTTGGTTGAACTTGATGGACTTTTTTCAACCATTCTAACTATGTAACTATGAATATCAGGTAGTAAAAAAAAAAATTAAGATTGTAGACTAAAATTTGATTTTCCACATCAAAGATGTCCATAGCCTTTAACACAGGTTAATAAAATAGTCTTGATTAAAATATCCCACTGTTTTGTGCCGTCGGTTCCTATGTAGATATATGTTGTCATGATTACAGACTACAAACAAACCCTGAGTGTAGTCAGTTAAAGGGTTATTCCCATCTTGCACAATGGGGCATATCGCTAGGATATGCCCCCATTGTCTTATAGGTGCGGGTCCCACCAATGGGACCCGCACCTTTATCGAGAACGGAGCCCCCCAAGTGAAGAAGGGCGATATGCCCTCATTGTCTAAGAGGGGAATACCCCTTTAAGTCAGTTATGTGTTACTTTTTTCCATCTGCCCCTTCTCTTACTATAGATAAGGAACAGAAGGAGGCTGAATAGAGTTCCATGATTGCTGGATTAGACCACACAAGGTTTGCTTGTGAGTTTTATCCTGATATCCACAGATATCATATTTTTTACGAAGAGTGTTTGCTTTAGACTACTTTCACACCTTTGACCGGGTGTTCCAGCTGGCAGACAATGCTGGGAATCCGCTGGAGAAAAAACACTGCGTGTAGCATTTTTTGTCTGACCAATTCTCAGCATATTTGCCAGGTAGTGGCCGGATCTCTGCCGAACCCCTTTAAAATAAATGGGGTCCGGTGGGAAGGCAGTAGTATTTGACAATGCCAGATCCAGAGAACTATGGCAGGATGTTCTATGCTGGAACAGCCTGCTGGAGTTCTCTACCGCAGATCTGAAACTATCCTTACTTTTTATTCTAGAATTATCTTAGCGCCAAGAAAAAGGAAAAAAGGCTGCACATGCGCACATAATTTTTAACATATGAGCCTACTGCAATATGGTAGGAATTAATTACTATATATCTATAGAAAAATGGTATCACATCTTGTTCTAGTCAAGAGTGACTGTCACTGTAATAAAACTGATAGAATGATATGAACTTCATTTCAGCAAGGAAGAACTGCATTTTACCAAGTACTATTTGGTCATGTCAAATTCTTGGGCTTCAGTACTTGTAATTAGTTGTTAAATCTGGAAGAAGCTGGAAAGGTACCACGAGTTTACATAAAACAAACTGTTCAGATCCGCAGCTTCTTAACGGTATTTAACTGATATAATACTTAAACTGGTCTATAAGTATTGTGCATATTGGTCTGCCTGCTGTAGATACAACACTGCTCTGCCTGCACAAGCCAGGCAACATATAGCTGTGCTTCCCTCTGCTGCTTGCTTACTGTAACTACACGTACTGGGGAGAAGGTTTAAAGAAATCAGTGAGACTATGCTCTTTATGACTTTCAAGTAATGTTAGGGTTGTAACAAGTGTATGACATAGAAATCAATGACCGATTGTGCTCCTATAACAGGACAGTGAAAATTAGACTGCTATAGAGAGTGTGATTATTATATAGAACATTACATTATGTGACTCTACGGATGAGACTGCAGGGCAAACATATCTGCACGAAGCCCACAAACACTTTTTTTCATATGACCATTACCTGCTTTCCAAAATTGCTTGTTCCACGCTTGCTGTTTTTTCTTTTGACGATATTTCCAAAGAATGTTGGCTCATTGCAGATAAGAATTTTAAAATGAGCTTTGTGCTTTCCGTTTTGCCTGCTCCACTTTCACCACTGAAATCAATAGTAAAGATATGAGTATGCATGGCTACCACATTTAAAGCTTTGTGAAGTTTTAATCAGACTAAGGTCCCATTCACACGACCGTATGTACATTTCCGCATCTTATCCGCATTTTTGAGGTGTAAGAGCAAAGACAAGGAAGGCCGAATCCATTCGGTGGGACAGCGGGTCCACACTCACTCTTGTAACTTGTTAAAAGGAATAAAAGTATACAAAAATATATATACCTCTCATGTTTATATCTATTTCTTGTATTGGCTGAAAAACAGAACTATACTCTATTAATCTGGCCTGGCCAAAATAACTGTAGGACAAAACTACACTGGGAAACATAACGATCTGCATAAGACCTGTAGACACAAAACAACATCATATTTTTTCATTAAGAATAATTGACTAAAGGAAGTCACAGAACAGTGGCTGTAATAGGTGGCCACACTCTTTAAAGGGAACCTGTCATCTCCGAAACACCCCCTGAACTAGAGTAAGTGGTGTATAGTGTAAGTGACGTCGAGTCTGGTTATGTAAGTTTTATCTTCGTACTCGCTTCCATTCCGACGCTGTGCTCCCACAAACCTGCAGTAAAATGCACTCACTGGACTCCGGTGCTCACTCACATAATGGAGAGGACTCAAAGAAGAGTCCAGTGAGTGCATTTTACTGCAGGTTTGTGGGAGCACAGCGTCGGAATGGAAGTGAGTATGAAGATAAAACTTACATATTCGGATTCAGCATCACTTACACTATACAACACTTACTCTAGTTTAGGGGGTGTTTTGGAGATGACAGGTTCCCTTTAAATCTCTCCATCATACACTGTAATGGGCTTTGGCAAGTACTTCCATTACATTTTTTTATTTATATGTTTTTTACTTTACAATTTTGGAAAGTAATACAGAGGGCATGATATACGAGGAGAAGGGGGAAATTGCATAAATGGCCATATAATCCAGTAATCTGTTACAGTAATCGGGCTCGGACAGCCTCAGCTAATCAAGCCTTGCAACTCTGCGGTAATAAAAAATCTCTTACTAAAAGCTCAGTGTCTTGAAGCTTGGCGCCAGAAGACAAATTACAAAGAATAATTATACTTTTTTTCCCTCTTTTCTCAAACCAGTACTGTAATGAAACGGACAATAAATCAGATGCAATCTGAAAAATGAGGTGCAAGTTCACATTCTTAAACTGAACCCAGAAGCTTTACTCACATCAGCCGATTTGTTAATCAGCATTTATAGTATAAATTCCACAATGCTTCTGAGGTCTATGCTGGGATTATCTTTCATGGTATACTTCTGATGTCACTGTATAGGCTTACAGTAGACTACGAATACTGAGTAGTATATACTATTTCATTTTACTAAGCTAGAAGAATGGTACACCAGCGCATTCCACCCAATGGAGGCCAAAAGGACACACATGACCTACCTAGCGTGTGCTAATAGGACAAACTATTATGCAATAAATGAACAGGCTGCTATACCATAGAATTATAAACTCTGTTTCTGGCTGTTGCTCCACATTACTAGTCCTCAAGGACCTGAAGTCAGGCTCCTTATGTATTTATATGAGAGACAGAGAGCCTTGATGCCAGTCTCATAGGAATGCAGAGATCCTTGTTTTCAGCCCACACTAAAGATGGGGCAACTGTGGCCTGGGACGGAGCTTAACATTTTATGACAGGCAGTAAGTTCATTCATTCATTGCGCTACTTTATGTCTTATGTAGTATTCAAAATGGGACAAGCATTAAAAAAATAAAATAAAATGGAGTGCTTCTTTAATACGGAGAGGAGAGTAAGTCTTTGGCAGACACCTCTGGCAGTTGGTTATCTCACGCAAGAACAAAAGGTTCGGTGTGTGAAAATTCCACAGCCTAACCCACATATTCCCCAAACATCTGCTGTGGGCTTAATTTCTCTTAGAACATAAGGATCAGGCATGTTGAAATCCAACAGTCTGAACCCTCTTTCCTCCAACATCTGCGGTGGAAGGAAATAGCATTTTACTAATACAATATAACATATCATACTATGTAATATATTTATTTATTTTATTTTTATAAGGAAATTCCTTTGTTTAGTAGGACTATACTGGTGCATACATTTAAAGCCCATCCATAAATATTTTCAGATCTGCAGGTGGAAATGAAGATGGACATTTCATTTAGTAATTTTATATTCATTTGCACCATATTCCCTTCCTGGATGCTATAAAGCATTTCCACCACAAGGGGGCGATATGAGCTTAACATATTTCCTCTTCAAGCTACAAAATTTGAAAGGACCTCCGCATGAGATTTGCTGATTAATTTCAGGATTTAACCTAAATTGCCTACATTTTCTCAGCAGAGTTATCTTAGGACAAAACATTTCCAATATAAGTAGTAAAACGTCTTCAGCAGATGCAAACAGTGAGTTTTAACCTATGTGACTATAGGCAATAACTGGGTACAGAACTAGTGACAAAACCCAACACATGAAAATCATGATTTCTATATTCATACAATACAATGAAGTAGACAGGACAACAGTCCTTAAAATCTATTATCAGTACTGGACATTAGTGCTGTAATCTTGTTATTGTTAGCAACCATGCAGATGCAGAGACCTGATAGAACTGAATGGGAAAAGTCATGTAACAGTTTTCTGCTCATGTTCTTTATTCACTTGTGTGTGAGGTAGTGTGACAGCCGCAGTGAGTTGTACTGATGGAATTCAGTTCACTCTTAGAGGCAGAAGTTACAACTTAAAGAAGACCTGAGCATCAGGTTCATCGAGATAATGACCCATATCAACCCCCATATCAGTTTGCATGCCTTACAATGCCTTTATAGAGCCCAGTTTTAATGATGACTTTATTTGGATGTTCTCATTTAAAGGGCATCTGTCAGCAGATTTGTACCTCTGAAACTGACTGACCAGTTACATGTGCACTTGGCAGTTGAAGACATCTGTGTTGGTCCCATGATCATATGTGCCTGCATTGCTGAGAAAAATTAAGTTTTATATATATATGCATATAAGACTCTAAGAGCAACGGGGGCGTTGTCATTACACCTAGAGGTTCTACTCTCTCTGCAACTGCCATGACCTCTGTACTCAGAAATGGGGTATATATGAACATAGGACCAACACAGATGCCTTCAGCTGCCAAGTGCACATGTGACAGGTCAGCCAGTGTCATAGGTACAAATTTGCTGACAGATGTCCTTTAAGTCGTAACTTGTGCCTATAGGAGTGAAGTGAACTCCATTGGTACAACTCACTGCGGCTGTCACACTGCCTTACATACAAATGAATAACGAACATGGGCAGTCAGAAAACTGTTACATGACTTTTCCCATTCAATTCTATTGAACTGCAATACATGGCTGCAGATCTAGCACCGGACTAATATTTCTACCTTTCAGTAAAAATATATAGCTCAGTAAATCTTCTTAATGGTGGGCAGCATGGTGTATTAGAGGTAAGCTTTAAAATGTTTTATTGTAGATAATGTCTATAGATCAATGGAGACTATAGGAGACTATATTACTATAGTCTGTTATCCTTAAACAGTACATACATTAAATGTTTTGTCCGAGTTATGAAAAAAAAATATAGTACTTTAAATCTGATGGGCAGCAATATATAACTAAATTAAGCAAGTTTTAGGCAAAAAATCTCTATTTCCTCATTTCCCTGGTTCTCTTCTGGCCTTTGTTTACCTGCAGTAATAACAATCTCTGCCCCTCCCCCCTCTCTGTAAAGGGAGTGAATACAAGTGCTGAGTGACATGTCTGCCTGCTGGGATACTCAGCAGCATGTTGTATGTGTAGGACTACAAGTCTCAGCTGTACAATGACACTGCTGATACACACAGGATCTCCCCCCTACCTTTCTTGTACAATACAATACTTTGCATCTCCTCCAGATCAGCTCCAGTATCAGCTCTGTGTCTGTAGGGTGAGGAGAGCAGATCCTGTGTCTCCTTACATCTGCAGCTGCTGTTGTAAAGCCTTCAGTGTGTTCTGGCTGAAGAGGTAAATGTTTTATCTGAAGGAATCCAGGGAGAGAGCAGATAGCAGCTGGAAAAGCAGGGGGGTGTGGCCACCACAGTGACTCTCGTGTACAGCCTGTTATCTGATCTCTGAGGCTTGTGCACGAAACATCACACAGCAGGGAGATAAGCTGACATCACAGGTCATGTGACCCTGAGTTAAATCTAAGAAACCAGCAGCTTTAGAATCAGAAAGTGTATGGAAAAGCTGTTGTATTTGACTAGTTAGCAACATACAAAGGACAAAAAAAATAACTCGGACAACCCCTTTAAGGATGGCTGCTACTCACCTGATGAGAACACACTGATTGTCATGGCGCTTCCATAGGCAGCGGTAACATTCATTGGCCACAGCAAAGATGTGAGGAGGCATTTCTCCCATGTGGTGCCTGCTGTACAGCTCCACTGTGTTTCGGTCATATAAGCCCGGTATAATCTTGTAGGGGTTGACAGAAGCAAGGATGGAGCCAATATAGGTCTGAAATAAATCACAGAATAACAATGCTGATTATGCATGAATTATGTATAACATATTTTTTATACTTGATATATACAGTATATATATATATATATATATATATATATATATATATATATATATAATTTCTGGATGCTAACTGTACCAGAACTAGGACTGTCTTTTCAGGTTCAGAGACTTGGAGGCCATGATTTCCAAGTTACCTATGCTCAACTGACTATTAGAGGTATGCAGTCCACTACCAGCCTGTGTGAATCCAGCAGAGGAAGCAGGTGCCATGCAAAAGTGATGTCCTGTTTGTTCACTGCACTAACATATTCTGCAGTGAAGTACACCAACTGTAATTATTCATCATAGGAAAAGGAAAGCATAGCTGTTTTCTTCCAGAGACATAAGCATATTGTTATGTGAATGGGGCTGATCACAAACAAGCTAATGATATCAAACATAATCCTGTATATCCCTAGCTTTTTGGAACTCCCACAGCAATGGGTAGAAAGTTCCCCTTCACTTTGGGGGCCCTATTCTGCAGATAGGAGGTCCCAGAGATGAGACCCACACCTATCTGACATTGACAGCATATTCTAGCATTACATCATGAATGTCCCAGATGGGCCAACCCCTGTATGTATCCATGACATATTTTAGAGGTCTATGGTGTACAATATAAAATGCAGTCCAGTCTATGGAGACCATGTTGTAGAGCAGAAGGAGCTGAACAGTTTTATAAGCAGTTTGAGGGAAAAGATTCAGTAGGACTAGTAATGCATTTTTTGAAACACGCACTCCTTCTGATCTTGGTATGAGTGTGAATACAGAGATAGCTGTGATGACCACCCACTGGACTCCAGATCCTACAATGAGTACAAGTTTTAATAAATACATTACTAGTTCTACTAAATCTTTTGCCAGAAAATGATATAATCAATCTTTTCAGCTTCTCTTGCTTTATCATATGCTGGACTGCCTTTTAATGTGATGGGTTCCCTTTAAGTGTCCCTAGTTGGCCTTCAAAAGTGTTGCTTACCTATAAGCATCTAATTTCCACTACACTCCTGTTCCAGAAATTATACTCTCTAACTACTGTTTAGAATTAGTCAACTACACAAAAATGATTTCCTACAGCTGAGAATTCAACTACTAGTCCAGCAACATCTACAGACTCAAATCATATCAATGGCATTTCCTGACCACAGACTGTGTTGGACCTCATGTCAGACTGGCAGCTTCTCATAAACACATCTGTAGAAGACACAGAACGACCGTGCCCGCATCAGAAACATGCACAGATTGACATTTTCAATGAGACCATTACTTTTGCCTTTTTTCTACAATCTTCTACTGATGGAGGACTCTTTTCCATTTGACTCTGGTTTCTCTTAGTTCCATCATCTGACTGTTAGATGCTTAGTTCTTTGATGTGTGAACTAGAGAGCAACAAGCAATGTCTTCTGTTTTTAAATAGCTTTTGCCCGGTCCAAACCACACACAGAATTTTCCAGCGTTTCACATTTCAGATTGGATGCCCAGAACTACCACTATACTTAACTGTAGCTGGATCTCAGTGGGTCAGCCATTAAGAGAATGCAGATGTAGGAAAGAACACTCTTTTGAAAATAAATACATGTCTTAAAGGGTTTCTGTCACCAGTTTTTTCGGTATGAATCAGGCTGACATTAGAGATGTGCTAATGTCACCTGATTCCAAATATATATCTGTTTTATTTACTGGTGCCTCCATTTTTATATAAAATGAACTTTTATTTTATGCTAATAAGGCTCCTAGGTGCAAGGGGCGTTACCTCTGCTCCTAGAGGCTCTGTTGATTGACAGGACCAGGGAGAGAAGAAACACTTCATTCACCATAGCTTTTAAGGACCTTCAATGATGTCATGACCATGTGATCAGTCACATGGTTTAGGAGGAGACAGGCTGTTTGTGTGATCCTAACCATGTGACTGATCACATGGTCATGACATCATTGAAGGTCCTTAAAAGCTATGGTGAATGGAGTGTTTCTTCTCTGCCTGGTCCTGTCAATCAACAGAGCCTCTAGGAGCAGCGGTAACGCCCCTTGCACCTAGGAGCCTTATTTGCATAAAATAAAAGTTCATTTTATATAAAAATGGGGGCACCAGTAAATAAAACAGATATATATTTGGAATCAGGTGACATTAGCACATCTCTAATGTCAGCCTGATTCATACCGAAAAAACTGGTGACAGAAACCCTTTAAGGTTCCAAGATGCGGACATATAGCACTGACAACAGTAAACCATGACATGCCAACCATATATAATCAGAGCCTGAATCTGTGCATGGTGCCCACTCTCCATAGACGTAGGCCCAGATTTACTAATCCTAAAGATGGTGTAAACTGAGGCAGACTGTCTAGACCTGCACTGGATCTATCACAGTTGTTCAAACTAGATGTGTTGCAAGGATAGACACTTTTCTCTAGCTGTATACCAGCTATTGTTTGGCTTACTTTTTTTACACCACGATTGTGGTGCAATTTTGGTGCAAAATGGCACATCTTAGGCCAACCCCCTTTTCAGTTAAGCTCTACACTTTTGCTAAACCATATTCCCTTGTCAAGCATGTCGGAAACAGGTGTGGAAACCGTAGATGCGTGAATTTGTACCGCATGTTAGCCAGATTTTACACGTAGACACATTAGTATATTTGGGCTATGGTTTGTAATTAGAGATGATAAAACTTATTTTATGACTATTATTTCATATTTTGTGACTGTATTATTTCATATATTAGAACATCAAAATATACAAAAGTTATATATATATATGTGTGTTACTAGCAGAAGGACCCAGCTTCGTCCGGGTATATTTTATCTATTTCATTTAAGGTTTGTGTGTGTCGTTAAAAGATATCGACAGTGACCTCTACAGCACCCCGCCTCCTTAACAGTGACCTTCACAGCAGCCTGCCCCTTTAACAGTGAGATCCACAGCACCTCACCCCTTCACAGTGACCTCCACAGGGGCCAGCCTCCTTAACAGTGACCTCTATAGCACCCACCCCTTAATTTTGACCATAGGTTACAGTCCCCTTAACTGATCTCCACCATTCCTGGCCCCCTTGACAGAGACCTCCACAGTGACTGCCCCTTTGACAGTTACTGTCACAGTACCCTGCTCCCTTAACAGTGACCTCACAGTACCCCACTGCCTTAACAGTGACCTCACAGTAACCTGCTGCCCCTTTAATAGTGGCCTCCACAGTCCCCTCCTCCCTTAACAGTGACCTCCACAGTGCCTGCCCCTTTAACAGTGACCTCCACAGCAGCCTGCCCCTTAACAGTAATATCCACAATGCCCTTCCCTTTAACTATGACCTCCACAGCAGCCTGCCCCTAGGGTGGCCAGAGGCCCGGTTTTAGTCCAGACAGTCCGGCTTTCAGACTTCCTGTCCTCCATCCAGCGCAGGGCCTGGACGGACACAGGGATGTGCTTTTGAACAGCACACCCTCAGACAGCAGCACTGTGCAGTCTTAGCGTGAGCTGGAGGGAGAAAGTCAACCTTCCTTCCAACCCCTGCAGCTGACAGAAGTTGATTTTTACCTTTATTTTTTCAATCCCCGTTAGCTACGGAGTGGGATGGGGAGTTGTCTAACCAGGTGGGTAGCAGTGGAAGAAAACATATTTTATTACTACTGCACAGTAAATATGTGAAATGTACATTCTATTAGGTAATGATTGATGATGAATTAGTCTAAAACATAAGTTATATTTATGGTAACCAGAATACCCCTTTAACAGTGTCATTCACAGCACTCTGCCCCTTTAAAGCTGACCTACTGCCACGAGTGGGCTTGCGTCTGGTATCAGACGTTCTGCGCGGGTTTCTAAAGTGACATAATTTGACATGCTTTTCCCTTGGTTTGGTTGCTGTTCACCACACCCCTTCCCCTCAGCTGTTGCCGCTGTGGTAATTAGCTTTCTCCTATTTACCCCTTCCTCTCCCAGTATCCCTTGCGGTTTATACTTTCTGCCTTCTTAGTAGTGTGTGGTGTGGATCTTGGCTGAGATCCGGTTGCTGCGATATCTGCCTAAGATAAGTGACTTTTTCCCTTTTGTGGTTTTCCTTTTGGAGTCTCCTGTTCGTCCTTACTCTTGGAGGAACGGGTTTACTCTTTCTTGTGTCACTAGCTGCAGGGTTTTCTAGGGTGCATTTATTATTAGGTTCCTGTGTATGAACTTTCCTACCACCCAGGTTTGTTCATACTGGTAGTCAGTCAGGGCCTAATTTCAGGGTTCCCTGCAGGAGGTGACCGTTTCCCTAGTTTTGGTCTTTTCCCTTCCCTCAGACGCTCGGTGTGGCTATTCCCTCCACACCAGAGCGTGACACCTACAGCATTGAAGAAAAAGGGCTGGGTTGTTATAGAAACCTGGTGTGAAACTGTGTGTGTGTGGAGAGAGTAAGGGCCTGTGAACTTCTATTGGCTGATAAGGGACATGTCACCGTGTGTATAGCAGGCTTCTATTGGCTAATGCATTTTTTTGGGAATATCTCAGGAACGGTATGTCCTGGAGAGCTGAGACCCGGTCTAAAACCTTCCCAGACACCTGATGTACGTGTGTGCCAAATTTCGTGATTGTAAATACGACGGTGCTGATTCCATTAGCAAACATAAACAAATACATACACTCAGCTTTATATATTAGATAATATACACACAAACTGAACAAAATGAACAAAAGCTGGAGGAGGACAATACAAGTCTGTTTGCAGGACAGGGTGTGGAACAGACATTGGGGTGGAAGGAAAATTAAAAGGGTTTTCCAGGACCCCCGTTGATCAGCTGTCTGAGAAGGCACCGGAGCTCCTGTGAGCACCGCTACCTTCTCTCAGCTCACCAAGCACAACGTTATACATTGTACTATTTACTTCTATGGGGCTGAGCTGCTGCTAGGCCACGTGAACGATGAATATGTTGTCACTGGCCTAGGGAGAGCAGCGAGAAGGCAACAGCGCTAATGCTGATCAGCGGGGGTCCTGATCAGTGGGCACAGAGGATAGGTCATCAGTATGTAAGTCTTGGGAATCCCCTTTATTGGATACAGAAGGGCACATCTGAGCATACAATTATGAACATAACATGCACAGACACAAAATTCAGCTCACAGAGCCAGGTAGTGTGAGGGCTGGGGACATTCTGAAATTCTTATTCACCTCCTTACTATTTGACCTAAATAAAGCTGTGAAATATGGTATATTAAAATGTAATTTACTATAAAATGAGGAATCTTCCTAAATGATCATGTCCTTCTTCTCCTAGACATACCTCACCTTGTCTAGACGCTCGTGCATTGCCCTGTGCTTATTTATATGTACAGGTTCCTATTACTCTACAACCCCTTTAGGCACTTGTATGTATGAAACTTTCCAACATGTTGAGTTTTGTTTTATTTCCTTAATTTTATTGAATTTTAACTTGTAGCCATAGTGTAAAAATCAGATTACAGGATGACATCATCAAAATATAACGCTGTAGAAAAAAAACTCAAAACAGCTCCCAATCTAAATTTCAACCTACAAATCTGATATCACTAGAAGTAATTTGTGGATTTGAGTTTAGAAACATGTTTGTCTTAACAAGGAAAACATAGAAGGAAATTAAGAGATGGAATGGCACATTTAGACGGGCAGATTTTCGGGCATGAATGTTCGATAATTGGCCCAATATTCAGATCGTGTAAATCCAGCTTAAGAAGAGGTTAGTCTACAGTAGGTTATAAAAGGATAATGGTAACCTATGTGACATCAGCCATGGATGGGATTTAAAAGTGAAA
Organism: Rhinella marina; assembly: GCA_900303285.1. Lineage (NCBI taxonomy): Eukaryota > Metazoa > Chordata > Amphibia > Anura > Bufonidae > Rhinella > Rhinella marina. Next base: position 279,899 of record ONZH01017936.1, read on the forward strand.
GAGATCATGAACCAAAGACCCCGATGTCTTAGCAAATATTAGTTTCATTTACCATGATCCAGTTCATCATTTGTCAAATGACAAAGTAGCTTTAAAGGGGTTGTCTTATCATGGACAATGGGGGCATATTGCTAGGATATGCCCCCATTGTCTTATAGGTGCGGGTCCGACCGCTGCACCTATATCGAAAACGGATGTGAAGGAGGGCGCACTCATTTTCTATTGGGCCGGCAAAAATAGCCGAGTACTGGCACATCCCAGTGATATGCCCCCATTGTCTATGATGAGACAACCCCTTTAGTTCCGATGGACAATAAAGAATAACTGTCTCCTTCCACTGAAATTAATGGAGGAAGCACCTAGCATCCAGGGGTATGTGACTAGTTCTACATCAATGTCGGTGCCGTGTGAACTAACCAAGCAGACACATGAGAAAAAAGGCTGTGACACCTGAGTGACAAATGTTTTATATTGAGGTACTACAGGCATGCACTTTTTGGTCACAGTGATGGTCTGACTGAAAAAGTTAACAAGGAAGTTAAAGAGCCAGGACAGCAATATGGACAATCACAATAGATTAGTAAGTGCCTTGTATTAACCTTATCTACATGATAAATGCCACTTACTGAAGTGAGACAACCCCTTTAACATTCCTAGAGTTCACAACGTTTAATTTCACAGGAGAATACTAACAAGTAAATAACATATGCCGCCATTCATACACTAATACCACTTGAACAACAGGATATGCATCAGCATTGAATGGAGAGTGCAAGAAAATAATAGAGTATAAGTGCAATGACATAAAATAAAACAGAGAGGATAAGGGTTTGTGTAATTATGAATAAACCAACTATGAATATTTAGATATTAACAAATATGGTTAAAAATAGAAAGCGTTCCAATGTAATCCATTCAGGAAATGACTCATTTTTTCAAATCTTTATTAATTTGTTTGTACCATATCCCTGATGAGGTTGGTCCCTTCTGTATAGACGTCCTGTCACCTCTCTTGACATGACTGTTTTACTAAACAGTAAGAATCTTTGAGCACCTTTTCTATGCATTCTTCCAAGAATAAATTCATAACTGGTGATACCAGTGGTGGAGGGATGTTCCTGTACAGTCTGACACAGTCCAATCACTGCTGACAGTGTCAGATTGTGTAGGGATGTACCCGTTGACAAGGGGAAATAGTGACAGCCAGTTATCAGATTATTCATAAATAATCAAGTTTCTCTATCTCAGACATACACAAGGGCCATCATCGTAGGATGCCATTTTATCTAAAATAGTATGATTTTGTATTGTGGAATAATACTATAGAACCCAGAGAAAATCCACACCAACTCAGGGAGAACATACAAACTCTGTGCAGACAGGCTCGGACTGGCCAACAGGAGAACCGGTGAATACCCCGATGGGCCTCTAGTTCCCCTCTACACAAGTGGCACATTGCATTGACTGCACTATATATAAATGGCGTACAGCATCTCCCCAGCCTATGTTCATATTAAAAACAGGTAGATTATATAACAAAGTACCTAGTTTATTATTATAGATGTATCTGGTGGCTGAGATGACTTCTAGGCACAGAGACAAGACAGTCAGCAGTCCTCTTTCCCCAGGGACCTGTCCTCTAAAAGTCACTGCAGGGCCCCCATAGTCATCTTATAACATCTTACTGCACCTGCCCATGTAGCTGTACAGTGGGCCCCTGGAATAAATTTTACTGATGGAACCCAGGCACCCCAGTCCAACACAAAAATTTCATACTGGAACTGAAGAACTCATGTTCCTGCACAGGGTAGCAGGCATGGCAGCCCAATGGGACCCAACAGCTGAGGGGTCTAGTTTCAATGTTAATGGAGCCTCAGGGGATTGTAGCAGTTAAGGAAAAGGGTAGGGAGCTGGATAATAGAAAAGGAGGAGACACAGTAGATCAATAAGAAGCCAAGAAAGGGTGGAAATAAAAAAGGAATAATCATAACCTTTCAATTTCCAAACCCATATACTGCTAATGGTGGCTACAGTTGAGTAGAGCACCTTTCCAGGTTTCATTACAGATTCCCGTGGTCATTGGATCTAACCATTTTACAAACCAGGTCTGTAAATACTAGTTGGATTTACAAAACTGATTATAATGAATTATTGTACATTTAAATATTGCATTGTCTCATTAACCAGTTAACGTCCATATCACTTTACAAGACCGCCTTAGAGAGGTTAATAGAACCAGATGCCAGGCGGCTGGATACAACAGCTGGATACAGTCACCATCCTCTGCTTGGTTACATACAAAACACACGTCTTTGAGACTGAGCAGGCAATGGAGAAAACATTACTTAGAGAAGGTATCTGCTGATCCATCATAAACACAGACTAGATAATTCATGCTCTTGTTTGAGCTCTTAAACTTCGTTTAAGGCCTGTGGTAATGTAATGAGTGATTTTCCCTGTCTCCTTTTAATTTGCACTGGGCTTCATCCAACTTTCTCCATAAATTATAAACTGTGCATCTAAGGTCACATTCCCTGCACTGAACCATGGACCAGGACAGTCGTATAAGAACGCTCTGTAATCTGTAGTAAAAAGAAAAGATCCACGTACACAAATTCATCAAGAGGGAAAAAACTTTGTATCATGAGACACTGAACTGATGACTTTATGTTCTTTCAGCAAATTGGCAAATGTTAAGAATTCTACCTTATAAACAGTTTTTTCCCATTATTTCGTAATCTATGGTCCACACAGCCCAATGTTATATGCTAGAAAAAGCATATACAGTGCCTTGTGAAAGTATTTGGCCCCTTGGAACTTTTCAACCTTTTGCCACATTTCAGGCTTCAAACAAAAAGATATAACATTTGAAATTTTTGGTGAAGAATCAACAAGTGGGTCACAATTGTGAAGTGGAACAAAATTTATTGAATCATTTAAACTTTTTTTGTAATAATAAAACTGAAAAGTTGGGCGTGCAAAATTATTCGGCCCCCTTGCATTAATACTTTGTTGCGCCGCCTTTTGCTGCGATTACAGCTGCAAGACGCTTGGGGTATGTCTCTATCAGTTTTGCACATCTAGAGAATGAAATTCTTGCCCATTCTTCCTTGCAAAACAGCTCGAGCTCTTTGAGGTTGGATGGAGAGCGTTTGTGAACAGCAGTTTTCAGCTCTTTCCACATATTCTCAATTGGATTCAGGTCTGGACTTTGACTTGGCCATTCTAAGACCTGGATACGTTTATTTTGAACCATTCCATTGTAGATTTTGCTTTATGTTTGGGATCATTGTCTTGTTGGAAGATAAATCTCCGTCCTAGTCTCAGGTCTTTTGCAGACTCCAACAGGTTTTCATCCAGAATGGTCGTGTATTTGGCTCCATCCATCTTCCCATCACTTTTAACCATCTTCCCTGTCCCTTGCTGATGAAAAGCAGGCCCAAACCATGATGCTGCCACCACCATGTTTGACAGTGGGGATGGTGTGTTCAGGGTGAAGAGCTGTGTTTCTTTTACACCAAACATATCGTTTTGCATTGTTTCCAAAAAGTTGGATTTTGGTTTCATCTGACCAGAGCACCTTCTTCCACATGTTTGGTGTGTCTCCCAGGTGGCTTGTGGCAAACTGTAAACAAGACTTTTTATGGATATCTTTGAGAAATGGCTTTCTTCTTGCCACTCTTCCATAAACGCCAGATTTGTGAAGTGTTTGACTGATTGTTGTCCTATGGACAGACTCTCCCACCTCAGCTGTAGATCTCTGCAGTTCATCCAGAGTGATCATGGGCCTCTTGGCTGCATCTCTGATCAGTCTTCTCCTTGTTTGAGATGAAAGTTAAGAGGGACGGCCGGGTCTTGGTAGATTTGTAGTGGTCTGATACTCCTTCCATTTCAATATGATCGCTTGCAGAGTGCTCCTTGGGATGTTTAAAGCTTGGCAAATCTTTTGGTATCCAAATCCGGCTTTAAACTTCTCCACAACAGTATCACGAACCTGCCTGGTGTGTTCCTTGGTCTTCATGATGCAGAACCCTGAGACCATCACAGAGCAGGTGCATTTATACGGAGACTTGATTACACACAGGTGGATTCTATTTATCTTCATCAGTCATTTAGGACAACATTGGACCATTCAGAGATCCTCAATGAACTTCTGGAGTGAGTTTTTTGAACTGAAAGTAAATGGGCCGAATAATTTTGCACTCCCCACTTTTCAGTTTTATTATTACAAAAAAAGTTTAAATGATCCAATAAATTTTCTTCCACTTCACAATTGTGACCCACTTGTTGTTGATTCTTCACCAAAAATTTAAAATGTTATATCTTTTTGTTTGAAGCCTGAAATGTGGCAAAAAGTTGAAAAGTTCCAGGGGGCCGAATATTTTCGCAAGGCACTGTACATATTCCATCCATATGTGGGATGTATGCACAGTATGTATGGGTGCTGAAATGTAAGACTCAGTACACTGGTTTTTAGCATACAGTGGACATATATGCTGATCTAAATGCCAAAAATGTGACAAATACGTGGCATTCTTGTCAATATGCTTATGATTTTCTGGCATACACATTGTATACTTTTTGATACATTTGTATCAGTTTTCCTTTAAAAATCTATCTTCTATCTATTTATCTTCTATGTATCATCTATCCCTATATCACCCATCTAGATGTATCCATATATGAATGTGACTACATTATTAGGATTTAGTTCATTGTTCTTCTTCATTTCTACATTGTGTAATTAAAGTTCCTGAACAAAGTTCCTTGCGGAACAAAGAGGAGTGGGATGAAACTCTGGAAAGTCTTGAAAAGTCCACTGATGTGTCCTCCAGAACATGGCATGCTGCACTTTTACATAACAGAGCAAACAGCAAAAAGACTTTGTAAAATAAGGACACATGAAAAACATCTGCATAGTTTCAAATCTGAAATACAAAAGCTGCGGTTTTTTCCTATCAACATCCATCCAAAACCAGTAAAAACAAATCTAAAAATACCCCATAGAGATGGAAATTTTCTACACAGCTAGTTTGCTACTCAGGCACAATTGTGCCCAATTGACATCCACCTACAGTCCCTGACAGAAGTTCTGTCGCTTATCCAGGTTATGGAAACCAAAGCTTATAACCTGACTTAAAATTCATCCATTGGTTTTAGAAATGGCTCATATGAAAGCTGAAACCCTCTCAAATGAGTTTTTTTTTAAAGAAAATACATTTGCTTCACTGCTGAAATATTGATCATTTAATGAACACAGAAAGATCAGATTTTGGCCAGACAAAAGTTTTGTTGCCCACAGAAAGTAATGTGAAAATCAAACAAAGAATTCACTTCAAATACAAAGATATGTTTCATAACATTGGTGAATGAAGTTGTGGTGCTATTAGAGCCATATTTAATATTTTGTGTGACTTCCATGAGCTTTAAGGACTGCATCCATGCGTTTTGACAATGATTCATACAATTTATTGATAAAGTCATCAGGAATAGCAAAGAATGCAGTCTTACATGCCTCCCAGAGTTCATCAAGATTCTTTGGTTTTGTCTTCCAAGCTTCCTCTTTCATCCTACCCTAAACATGCTCAATGATGTTCATGTCTGGTGACTGGGCTGGCCAGTCCTGGAGCACCTTGATCTTCTTTGCCTTGAGGAACTTTGATGTAGAGATGGATGTATGCACTATCCTGCTGCAAAATTTGACCCCTTTTATGATTGGGAATGTAAGAGGTAGCTAATACTTCTTGACATTTTAGGCTATTGATATTGCCTTCCACCTTGCAAATGTTTCGCACACCCCCATACTGAATGTAAACCCAGACCATGATCTTTCCACCACCAAACTTAACTGTTTTCTGGGTGTATCTTGGATACATACGGGCTCCAGTAGGTCTCCTGCAGTATTTGCGGCGGCTATGGTGTAATTCAACTGAAGATTCATCTGAGAAATCCACCTTCTGCCACTTTTCCAGCGTCCATCCGTTTAGCAGGCTGTGGGCCTTGGCAAATGCCACACGGTTTTTTAATTGCCTTTTGTTTAGTGCTGGCTTCTGGGCACTGATTCGACCATGGAGGCCATTTCGAGACAGAATCCTACAAACTGTTCTAGTTGACACAGGGACTTGAGGTGACCAGGCCTGTTAGAGCTCTGCTGCAGTGGCTTTTGATTTTCGAACCAACAAACGTTTCTCCTGAGTAGTTGTCTTGAGGGGTCTGCCGGACCTGGGCTTGTCAAAAACATCTCCAGTCTCTTCAAATCTTTTTTTAATTCTTTGTACTTGATGCTGGGACACATTAAAGGTGCCAGCCACCTCTGGAGTGGATCTGGTCTTCATCCTCTTGATAATCAAGGCTTTGGTCGCAGGGTGGATTTTTGGCATGTTGTCAGAGGTCAAGTTGCAGTTCAAGTGAAGGTCTGGGGTGCTGGAGTTCTTTTTATACACACCCACTAATTAACCGATCAATTAGTGAGCACAGGTGAGGCTATAAACTACAGTAGGATTGTTTGCATTATATGACAAAGTGACAAAACTTTTGTCTTGCCAAAATCTGACCTTTCTGTGTTCATTAAATGATCAATATTTCAGCAGTGAAGCAAATGTATTTTCGTAAAAAAAACCTCATTTGGGAGGGTTTCAGCTTATATATGAGTCATTTCTAAAACCAATGGATGAATTTTAAGTCAGGTTATAAGCTTTGGTTTCCACAACATGGATAAGCGACAGAACTTCTGTCAGGGACTGTATGTATTGTGCTTCCAGCACTGTTTGGTATAACATATACTCATGGTCAGACTCTTTACTGAGCAAACCAGCATCTGCTACAGTGACGCATCAGAAGGTGGTTTATGGGAATGGGGAAAACATACTCAGCCTAATACCTTTACCAGGGCGAGCACTGGAACAAGCTACTACTGTTATTATATGACATTACAGAGTAACTACAAAGCTGTTTTACTGGTACTTTAATGAACAAAATGAATTGCTAGGGCAAACTGTGCGCAGACATTGAATAAGTATGAAATACTAGGCGATTTCAGCTCTAAAGCCTGCAAAAGTTTGACTGCAGGTCTTTATAATACTAAAGGTTGTCACTCAGGTTCAGACCAAAGTAATGCAATGCATTTACAATATAAGACAGTGTTATGTAGATGTATGGTATATGTGAAGGTACTGTAAACTCTGATGTGGTGTTTGAAGGCGAGCATACACTTCAACATCTGCAATGAACATAGGTTATTTTCATTTTATTAATTACTGTAAAAAAAAAAAAAAGACATTTTGTTAGGCAGTGAAATGTAATGAGTTTGTGCCAAGATAGAAAGGTATCCCCTGACTGGTAGGGGCCCAACCGTTGGAACCTCCACCATCACAAGGGGGATCCAGTCCTGTGCCTCCATATGAACATAGTAGCAGGTCAAAAATGTCTACTGCCTACAACCATAGAGTTAGGCCTCTTTCACACTGCCATCAGGCGTTCCAGTAGGGTGTTCCGGAAGAGAACATCCTAACAAAACTCTCGGGATCTGGCACTGCCAGACGTTACTGGATTGCCCGCTGGCCCCCTGGACTATACTGGGGTCAGGTGGACATCCAGCCTCTACCAGACAAATTTGCCTGGATTAGGTTGGAGAAATACTGCTGTATGCACTTAATGGGGCTGGCCGAACTCCGGCATATTTGTTGGGTAGCAGTGGATCACCGCCGCCCCCCTTATAAGCAAAGGCGGCCATTCCAGTAAGGGATGGTCAGGGGTTAAATCCTTTTTTTAAATGCATTGAATTCTATATTAAACGTTTGGCATGTTTCATTCAGAATTTTCCTTTATGTCCTGGGCAGAGCTACAAATGCTGAGGTTTCACTACATTTCTGGAACTGATTTCTAGTGTTGTCTCAAGAGTAAGGTTGCTCCTGCTGTCTTAAGATCGTGTCTTTGTGCTCAGTGCAACTGAAGCAGCTCCAGCTTTTTGTTTATTTGTCTTCTGAAAGCCGGGGGTTCATCATTATAAACTTTGTGCTTAAGCTGGAATAACAAGCTTACTGTGGGTCTGATTTTCTCTGACACAGATGTTCCACAGTGACTGAAGTGGACTATTTTTAGAGTAAAGGAAAACATGCCGGTCAATGGCACTATTCAGGTGGAACAACAGTACCTGTGAACTATTTTAAGACCAGATCCGCAAACTATTCTGGGGTAACGGCCAATCAGCAATGTGGTTTTGGACGGTATTACACATTCCTAATGGTAATACTCGTATAAAGTAAATGCGGAGAACACATTCAGCTAGAAGTTTATAAAAGCGAAACATGTCAGTGTTGCCTAAAATGAGTAAATCCATCTGTTTCTTTTTCCAAAGAAGACTAAGATTTATGTTCAACTACAGTGATGCTTGAAAGTTTATGAGTACATTTAACCTAAAACTACTATTTTTTGAGGAAAATATCACGTCTGTGAGTAGCAAAAGTATGTGAACTTTAGGACTAGCAGACTATTTGAAGGTGAAATTAAGAGTCCAGTGTTTTCAATCGATGGGGCACCATTCAGGCATAAGTGGGCGACCTATTTTTTTTTAAAGAACCGGGACCTATCAAAGTCTGATCTTCATGTCATGTTTGTGGAATTATATCATGACACAAACAAAGGAGATTTCTGAGGATTTCAGAAGAAGAGTTGCTGATGCTCATTAGGCTGGAAAAGGTTGCAAAACCTTTAGACTGTGGATTGGTGACTTGAACTCCACCAATCCACAGTCAGACAGGTTGTGAACAAATTAATGAAATTCAAGACCATTTTACCCTCCCCATTTTACCTTCCTTCGATGAACAAAGCTCACACCAAGAGCAAGGTGTCTAATAGTTTATGAGGTCACAAAAGAACCCAAGGTAACCTCTAAACAATTAAGGATACATTAACATGGCAGTAAAAAAAAGCCTGTTAAAAGACTACCATTGTTCTTAAAACAGACGTGTAACAGATGTTAAAAAGATGGCCATCACACATCCATATTTCAATGTCGTGTGACTATAGCTTAAATGTCTTTCTCATATTAGCTAATGTTAATGAGTCCACCATTAGGAGTACACTAAACAACAATTGTGTGCACAGCAGGATTTGAAGGAGCAAGCTGCTGTTTTCCAATAAGAACATTGCTGCCCATCTATAGTTTGCTAAGGATCATCTGGACAAGCCAGAAGGAAATTGGAACAATGTTTTCTGGATGTATGAGACCAAAGTGACATTTTTCTGTTTAAAATGAGAAGAGTTATTTTTTGGAAACACTGCATTTCAGCATAAAAACCTCACCCCATCTGTGAAACACAGTGGTGTCATTATTTGAGCCTAAGCAAGTCTTTCTATGAAAGAATGGTTAAAGAAGAATAAAGTTAATGGTTTGCAGCGGCCAAGTCAAAGTCCTAACCATAATCAAATAGAAACGTCGTGGAAGGACTTGAAGCAAGCAGTTCATAGGCAGTAATCTGCCAACATAAAGGGGTTGAATCCTGTCCAAGACAATTACGGTATTTTTGACTTTATTTGATCAGGTTTCCTTTATCTACTTTTAGGATTTCATGAAAATCTGTTGTAATTTTTGGTCAAATTTATGCAGAAAGATAGAAAATTCTGAAGGGTTCACAAACTTTCAAGCACTACTTCAAGCTAAAAACACAATGTTTAGGCATTCAACTTAGGATGACCCAGTGACACGTTTCCTTATTATAAGAAAAGTTATCCACATAAAGGCTTATTCACATCACTGTGTCCGATTTTCCACCGGCAAAAAATGGATCAGTGAAAAATGTATAGCTTCCATGTCATCAATAAAAATGGAGAAAAACAGACTAGAATAGGAACAACGTATTTGCAAACAGATCTAATTTATCTGGGAGAATCAAGTGAATAGGTTCTCAAAATGGGTGGGGTTTGTATAGGTCCATCCCAAAGTGTGGATTTTTTGGAGGCATTCCAGTCCGTTTTGGGGGATTTCCTGAGTGGGCCAAGGGTTGGGGCTTAAATGTCTTTTCTGGTTTCTGTTTTTTTTTTTTTCAATGTTAAGTATGGAGATGCAGTGAGTTTCTTGAATCAGGCACACAGATTTGTTAAAAAAAACAGCTGTGTCAATAGCCCCACTGACTTGTATGGGTCTGTGAACTGTCCTTTTTAAAAACAGCCATTGAAGAAAAATATGGTTGTGTATATAAGCTCTAAGACAGCTATCTCTCCTGACGCCTGCATGTTTATGGATTGGCTGAGCATGCATGTTTATTTCAATGGGGCAGGAGGATTAGCTGGAACAAGACACCTCTGTCAGCAGCTTATCTTCTGCAGGAACAAAGGATTAGAAGTGTTGACAATCAACATATCTTCCATTATGGAACAGATGAGAAGGCTGCATACACATTACATTGCCGGACGATACACCTGAAATTATCATGTTTGCCCATCTTGTAGTTTAACGGCCCCCATAAATATCAGTGTATTGTTGGCCAAACCCGCTGAAAAGAGCAAGGTTGGCTGACAGTCTGATGTTGGTGGGGAGTTCCTGACTCTCCCTTGACAGCTGAAAATCCTATATTGCACCTCAAATAATATTCATGTAAAATATTGGTATACAATTAATAAATATTGATATATTTTACCGGAAGTGTATTGATATATTTTCCCATAGGTCTTTGTTTGGTGTTGTCTCCCTCGACAGCTGTCAGCGGACAGAAGAATAGGGCGAACACATTATTTTTGCCCAATCTTTTGGTTCTCCCAGGAGATAAGCCACTGCTAGAAATGTCTGGCACCCACTTTCTCCCCTTCAGAAAAGAAACAAGTTTTATTGACCCTTTCTTTCAAGGCCTGGCTTTGGCTTCAAAAACTGCATCAAGAAACCTGATGATATAGGCATACCCTACTGCCTGCAGCTTACATGATATTTTGTGGTGACAGGTCCATTTTAAATTACGCTACTATCTTCCAACTAGTAAATACCAATGATCTGAACACGGCCTTCTTTACTTTCTCTGAAATCATATAAGAAATGTATGCTGACCAAAACTCAAGTTCAAGGTGTTAGTGTCTGTTGTCTGCAGAATCTGTGCCACTCTGACCCATGGGCTGTGTCTGGAATTGCAACTTGGACCCATTCATTTAATTGGGGCTGAGCTGCACTAGTGGTCACAACCCAACAACAGTAACAACTGTTTCTGGGGAATAAAAAACATTTATTCCCCAAGTATTTAGAGTATTTGTAAAAATACTAAATCAGGGTGGTCAGTCAGAACTGAGCCAGACAGACATTCACATTTTCATCCTCCTCTGTTACCCTAAATAAAGTCTCATATGCAATTAGATTCCCTCCTCATTCTCTGAAAAAGTAAAATACTATGAGTGCCAAAGTCAATATAGAGAAAAAGTGTCTAACCGCTGCCAGATGTGTAAATAGTATATGATTATATACCAGATGGTGCCCAAGCTATTGCATCAAATCCCATAGAGTCAGCTTAGTGATTGATGCTAACTAATTCAGTGAATAGATGTACTCAGGAGCACAAAGAAAATATGAAAAATGGCCCACACAATTCAGCAGGTACACTGTATGAAGCAATGGTAATGGCAAAAATAATTGTGCTATGATGCAAAGTCAAAGTCTGCCCATGCCGCTAAACCGATATAAAGTATACTTCTGACTTTTTAACAAAAAAAATTCAAGTATTGTGTCATGATGTGCATTAGGAATGCTGTATTATTTTGTCAATTTTTTTACAGACTGAGTTAATTTGAGAACAAAAAGAATGGGCATGTTGAAATTCAAGAGCGTGAGAGTCCTTCTTGACTTTGACATCTAAAGTCATAGGAAAGTCAGCACACGCTCCCCTGCATATTAGTTGGTTGGTTAGACCTGTTGCAATCAGCAGGTTCAACTGACATTAAAGGGGTTATACGGGAATTAATATAGATGACCTATCCACAGAATAATTCATCAATATTACAATGGCAAGGGGTCCAACTCCCCGGACCCCCGCTGACCAGCTGTTAGAGAAGCCAGTCTCTCCCTTAGCTCCGCAGCCTCTTGCTAGGCCATGTGACATCACCGTGCATCAGTCATATGGCCTAGTTGCAGCTCAGCTGCATACACGTCAATAGGGTTGAGCTGCAATACCAAGCACAACTGCTATACGATGTACGGTGCTATGCTTGGTAAACACTTGGGAGGCCACTGCAGCTTCCCGAAACAGCTGATCGGTGAGGGTGCAGGGACTCAACCCCTGCAGAGGTGATATTGATGAACTATCCTCTAGACAGGTCATCAATGTTATTTCCCACATAACCCCTTTAATCTTATGTATATGGCCAGCTGTAGTCAGGATTTATTATAATTATTATTCAATTCTTATGGGTTACAGCCAAAGGAGCACTGTGGTTCTTAGTGACTGGATCCCCTTGATGAGAACTTCTAAGAAAAGTTACAATTTCTCTAGAAATGAGGTACATGTTAAAAAAGTTATCCGGGAAATACTCAGGACATCCCAGCATCCTTGCTGACCAGTTGCTTTAGGGAACCACTGTGCTCACCGGAGGTCTGGTGAGCGCTACAGACTCCCAGCAGCTTACAAAGCACAGTGCCGTAAATTGTAAAGTGGCTGTGTTTGGTATTGCAGCTTAGCCCTATTTACTTGGCCATGTGACTGATGTACAGTGATGTCACATGGCCTAGGAAGAGGCGGCAGTGCTCACGGAGTGCTGGCCTTTTCTAACAGCTGATCCAACAGCTGTTGGAGCACCTCTGGTTTGATATTGATGACCTTGAGATTGAGGATAGGTCATCAATATAAATTACTGGATTACCCCTTTAAAGTTAAAATATCCAATACCTTAAAAATTGTTGGCACTGCTGAAAAATTGACGCTTGAAACCTTGACAACACTATTGTAGCAATTTAAATACAGTTGTCAACTATTGACATGAGAAAGAGTAGAGTCGAATAAATAAAACTGCACAATAAATTACAGATCATATAATGAAATAATAAAATTCCATCAAGGAGTCAGGATATGATTATTTTCTAGTTGGTTCTCATGAAAGAACCAGTACTAACAAAGACAAGTGACTCTTTTTTTTTAATATTAACACGTTTGCATTTAAATTGTGATGCAGACATGTGTATTTAATATTAAACTCAAAGGAAAATCAGACCCATGTGAGCACAAATTAGACATGTGAGCTTAAAGTGCTGGAGGCAGCATTCATTCGCATGACTGGCACACATGCCAAAGGATCACCCCAGGACTCTCTGACCTTGGAAAAATCGCTCAGGTCATATATTAAATTGAATGATTTTATCCATATTGATTGTCCCAACAATTTTACTTACACATATGGTTGTCTAGCATTGCCCATAATAAACTATGCTGAAGGAATGCCGTCTATGGATCACTGTTATGGTAGTCATACAAAACAGCCCAGGTAATGTGAAACAGCCCAGATTAGTACTAAGACATACAGGTTCAGTCAATAAAACCGCTTTAATAATTCTGCCCAAAAAATAAACGTAGTCTACTCTAGACAGGAAGAAAACAGCTATTCTTCTATTATGCCATCCTGGAACATACATCAGAATATCTGATTACATAAGGGTATAAAAGTAAAAAGAGTATTTTACAAATTAAATAGAATTATTTGAGGGGATAAACTCATATTCTCAGATGAGCTGCTGCTCTGGATCATATTATTTAAGAATGAGTTCACATTATTGCTATTGATTTTCATTGTTCCGCTCCATCCTAGGAGCGGAACAATGAAAATGCTGGGAGTAACAAAAACCAAGATTACAATGCAGTCTGCTTACTGTGACCAAATGAGTACTGTCAAGAGTTTATGAAAATTAAATAAAAAAGAAGAAAAAAGAAAATAGGTTTACTGGTCCATTGGGCTTTGCCTGCAGGTCCTACAGATAAGCTATGATAGCCCTGGATCATCAAAAAGAATGATAAACCTTAAAATCTATTGGACTTTTTGGATCAGTTTTTTAAATTATTGATTTAGATGTATTTTGGGCTAAAAAATAGCAATAGATTTGATTTTAACAGAAAATAGATAAGTTTACTTCTGCAGCTATTATGTTACTTCACATAGCAGTCTGCAGAATGCTGCTCACAGTGAAATCCATCAGACATGCTGTCTAATAGCTTGTATATTGAGTGATCTGATTATTGATCAATAAAAGATGTTCCCTGACTTTTCTCTTTAATAAGGAAGTAGAAAGAAGTGATTTAGTAACACATGATCCATATTAGTCCTGTTGGAAGAAGGTGTAAAGATGTAAACTAAGTTTGGGTTTAGGACATTTCTAGAGTGCAGCTTACACGCCCTGAGTTTACCAACTACAATGTTGGTAACTTTGTAAGGAAAGACCATCAATTTTAAAGCACTGGTTAACCCCTTTATATATTATACCGTGTATAATATGATCAAAGGATTCAGGTGATAGCTACAGTACGTCTCATAATTATTAAAGATGAAAGCGATGGGAAGGAAGCCTTGAAATGCAGAAAACCCAGTAGACAAAATCACATCCTGTGGAACAAGATGTGGATTAAGAATCCAGGATTTCTGAAAAGCACTGTCTAAGTATATTTATACTTCTTAAGAACCAAAATCTGTCCCTAATTTGGCTTATGTATGAGAAATATTTCATTAAATGATAAATGTCACAAATGCCTGTCTAAGACACATGACGTTCAGACACGTGGTAGCTGTGCTCTAATTCTGTAAACCACAATTCTAATTATATGTGTGTGTTTTACATACTATCCTACTATACTATAACATACCACCACCACCACTACCACAGATTTATATACACATACGGCCATTACTTCTATAAAACATTTCTATTACAAGGCACACACACAAATATATATTTGTTATATATGTTACTTACCTGTCCAGGGTCCAGTAACATGAGCGCCTCGCCTCCCTCCTTGGTCTGGCTGTTACTTTAACCTAATGAGCATCAGTAACTTCATCTCGCTGGGGATGTAAACCCAGTTCAGGCAGCGGGATACCTAGTGACCATTCAGGATGCATTTGGTGGTCCTGCTGACCTGTGATCTCTTTGCCTTTTGTGGGTAACTGGAGTACTCTTTATCTCTGCTACATCTCTGGCTTTGCATCATCTTCTCTGCTCCATTACCACCCATTCAACCCTTGGCTTCACCACCAACTCAACCATGGTTTCATCACCAACTCTGCAAGCTACATCAATAACTCTACAAGTCACTCAGCCTGCTGCATCATCTAGTCCCCTACATTGCTTTTTAAAAATAGATTGACAGAGATAGATAGATGGATAGATAGATAGATAGATAGATAGATAGATAGATAGATCTGCGGAATATAGCAGTGCTATATATATATATATATATATATATATATATATATATATATCCAGCACTACTGGACTAATAATGTGTCATTGTTAGTAAGAATACTTACACAGACCAGAGCAGTTATGAAATGTTATAACATAAACTTGTTTCTTTATTATACTTATTACATGCTGACTTTAGATTTGGATTCTTATTAAAAAAATAAGTTAATAAAAAAAGTAAAACATAGCTGTCGTACATACATGCGTAATGATTTAGATCAGGTGACATGAACACACCCAAGGTGTGGCTAGTAACCACAATGTTAAACACAGGGTGGAATAACTTAATTGGTTGCTATTCGGGCTTCTAGAAGCCAGTGTGAAGCCAAATTTGAAGCGAGAATCCCTTTAGCTGTAGCGTTATAATTGGAAACATGGCTTCTCCAGCCGACTTCTGTATAATAGATGGATGTAAAGCAATTAAAAGAAATGCTATACAATGTCAGATTTACATTTCTGGCACTACTTCACCTAGCATAGCATAGGTCTGGTGCAATGACCCCAGGGGAATGGTAATATTCTAAGCATCTGCCATCTCATCCTATCCTTAATCACAAACAATATTAATTTTAAAGTAACACTAAATATAGAAAATGCACAAGATGAAAAAACAATAAAATTCTAGCAATTCTTCCCTCAACTGAAACAGTAAGAAATATATGAGTCTCAGGAGATGGGCCATTTTCAATGTTCTTTCTTGTAAGTGTTAGATCTAAATTGCTCCTGGCTATCAGGCAACAGGCTGCAGTGATAACCCTCCCCCTTTGCATTGTCAGCATACAAAGAAGACACCACGCCACGGCCGTTACTGGTACCACTCCTCCTGAGTTGCTTGCAAGCAGAGACTCCTGCAGGCTGACAGTATGTCAAGTTTTTCCTTCAGTTGCTTTCCTTCCAAAAAACAAGATTAGCATATTACTTTTACAGTTTTCTCTCGTTACCAGCACAGATAATTTATTAGGTTTTATGAAGTTTACCTTCTTAAAGAAACTAAATTTGAGGTTTGTCTCAAGCTGATCCTACTAATAACGTTACTGATTAGCAACCCAACCCCTCTAAATAATGATGTAACTACAGGTATACACAGTGATACAAAATGTGCTTGCTACCTTATTCCATATTATTATATGGATTGTAGGCTTAAAACAAAATGTATTACTAGGCAAAGGGAACCAGAGTGTAAATGACAAAGTTATTCAACAGTAAACATCAACCATGTGAAAATGGAAGATACAAGCTGAGTCCATCAAAAATTGTTGGGGTTTACTTGATTAAAGGTCATGTATTGGTACATTTCTGCCTGATAGGGTGATTGTGCTTTCTAAAATGTCCACTCTCTTGTCAAAATGACCATGGCCCCGTTCTGGAGAAATAAGTATTTGATGCCATATGCTAATGAGGGCTTCAGTGCACCGAGGTGTCCCTTGGAGCACCGCAGCTCTTCTGCCATCCTACCTTAGCCAATCCCATTGAGTGACAGGTCCAGGCATCCAAACTGTTCTCCTGCCTGGCTCTGTAATCCCATACATGCAGTGGTAAATACTCAGTTGGGTAAGGCCAACTAAGATGTAATCATGCACTGATTGAAGACACTGTAATTTACAGGGCCAGGCAGGAACACCGTTAAAGTGCCTGCCCATTCACTCAAGGAGAGTGGGGAGTGCTTAAGAGAGTAGTAGGAGGAGCTGTGGGGCTCCGAGAAGCTAGACCCCCCCTGGTGCACCGAAGCCCCCATTACTGTACGGAATTAATTTCTCCAAATTGGGACTACACATTTCAACAAGAGAAGGGTTGTTTCACTCAGCAGGATCAACTCTACCAGACAGTATGCCTGGTTTAATAGGAGTGATTTGGCTGACAGTTGCCAGTTAAGAAGAAGAAGCCATGATGCTAACGTGAACAGAGCCTTGGATTCTGCTAATTTAACAGAATACTTGGTCAGAGCCAGGCCTGTTAAATTAAAACCTCATTATGTACAGAGTCTCTCACTCCTAGTAAAGACGAGGAAATTCAGACTTCTGGACCTTTGGTCAAATGATATGCATATGACCATCATCTTACAATACATTGATTATTGACTCCACTTCAACTGCAAAAAGACATATGTACAGTCGCTATAAAGCTAATGACTAAAGAATTAATGAAAGCCTTTGGCTCTCCAGCTCTTCCAAAACAAAAAGTCCCATCATGCTTAGAAAGACACAGGCTACCAGGAATGATAGGAGCTGTAGTGCTGCAACAACTGGAGAGCCAAAGGTTGGGGAACAGTAGACTGAAGCTTCAGAAATCACATGTCATTTGCATAAGGTGTACCCTTAGGTCTGAATTTCTGGACTTCAGCTTTGATCCAGAGTCTCCCCACAGGCTATTGAGGGGAATCAGTTTTCCCCAAATTGAAACAACAAAGAAATAAAGTAATTATTTTTAAAACATGCAAATAAATTGGCTTTGCTGGTGTATTTCACTGGCCTGGAATGCAAAAGCTTAAATCACTGCGGACAAAACAAATAATTTATTGTTCTGTGTCATTTTTGTATATTTTTACTAAATTCTTTAGTAATTAGGTTGTGTGTGCTTTTTGTTTAATGCTTTAGGGCCACATATGATACCCTCCGCAGCTGCAGGCAGCCTTTAACACAATTGAGAAGTATGCAGCTCCAAAGATAGAAGTACCGGATTAAGGCTGGCTTTTATTTCATATCAGTACTGAGGTTTCCTGTTCATAAAGCCTTGCATTCCATGCATATTCTATAAAGTGTGGGAAGGCAGAACTGTAAATTACACCATCCCGTTCAATGCTGGAGAATATCAGACTATGGACACTTCAAAGCAATTACAAGATAGCCTGATACACATCTTAAAGACATGTTCCTGAAATTAAGAACACTTAATATCAATAAAACATACGATACAAAGGGATGTAATCAAGGCAAATATCTCAGACCATTAAATGCATCTTCTGATGTGGACAGCCATTGGTGGTTACACTTGAGTGAGGATTTCATAACTGACTAAACTATGGAATATGTAAAATGACTGTGAGGCTCCCAACACTGGCAATCCATATCACAACTGTCTCACCATGGGGCAGCTAAAATGAATGATACTTTGCCAAAATTGTACCATGTTGATGGAGTGGTAGACCATAAAATTTGATGTGATGGAAAAAAATACTGCAGCCTAGAATCTTGGATCCCACCAGGGCCATTCATATATTTTTCCTATGTCCCATTTGAGCACTAAACCCCTTACTTACATAACCCCTACTCTGCACTAATCCCTACCTCAAATGATGCCCACTATTCTATTTGCCTACCAAAATCCAATGAAACTATTTGAATAGGCTTGGAGATTGAGAAGAAACAGGGCACCAATAGGTATCCCTTTGTTCTGGTTCTGCAAGATGCGCCATCTTGGTGCCATTGTTGATTAAAATGTATATTGAACATGTATGTATATTTTTATATCATTTTTCTCCATTCCTCACCAACCATTAACTCTGAATGTAGGAGACTTTATACAGACCATATACAACCGCCATGTCTCAGTCTGGAGTATGGATGACAATTTAATTTAGACTTAACTAATGGAGAGTGAAAAGCTAGATAATCATTTTCTTTACACGGCGATCCTATGGTATTGATAATGTTACAAATAATACAAATATAATACATTAGGAATATAATATTTTGTGCTTTGGTTCATTGCTCGAGTCGTAGTGAGTAAAAACAGACTGTGTAGTCTCCATGTGTTAATGGTGTGATTATGAGCCAGCCAAGCAATCATGCAGTATGGGAAAGGAAATACTTGACAATTCATAAGTGCTTAATACTTGCATCAGTACTACAATGATGAATAGCACTATGGAATTCATGAAGGACTGAAGTATTACACTGATGAAATGCAATGAGAAATTAGCCAATTCGCATGAAAATTGTGATTTCAATTTCTTGCCTTGGCTGAAGACCAAGTGAAACATGTTTAGTGGCTTGTCCACTTAAATAGGACCTGTCACCACCCACTTCTGACATATCTGTTTTAGTAAATAATTGTATTCCACATAACATGGCAATTCTTGTGCATTTATTTTTATAACTCTATGTTGTGTTGTTTCTCAATTATTATTGCTAGAAGGTTATAAAGGTATAAAGGTAAAATTGAATGTTACCAGTTGGGGGGGGGATTTGCACAGACATATCAGGAGATGTGACAGGTCATCTTTTGTAGAATATTTAAATGGAGAAAAATTGTGAACCTACTCAAAACATATCCTTAGTGAGTGAAGGTAGGTAAATAGACAAGTGACAGTCTTTTCACATGTAACCATGCTTCTTCAAGCCTACCTGGATGCCAATAAAACCTCTTTGCACTTTTTTTTCCACCCGGTAATGCAATATTTGCTCAATGTGGAAAATATTCACAATTTTAAAAGCGTGGAGTGGTGAGAGCCTCATTTTGTTTTTCCTTATAGGTCATATGTAGATTGTAGAAGGGGCAGACTGATCCTAGACCCTACATGGAATTTTCTAGGTGGGCTGATGCCCAGGGGCCCAGCCATGCCCTCCTCTCTGCTGCTGGCTGGGTACATAATGATCTGATGCCCTCAGCAGTAATTAACACTGGGGCATCATGAACTTGTGAACCTGGTTGGCAGACACAGCTGCCCTCCTGAATTGCATGGATGTCCTCTGGATAGTGATATAGTTAAATACTTTGGTGTGGCATAGGGGCCCCTCTCTGCCATGCTGTTCACCCTCATAGGCCAAAGGCCACTATATGAGGCAGTGGCTGGAAAAGGCCTGAGGCCTGCACCTCGGACGACGACTTGGAATGGGACTGAGGTATTTTATTTTTTCTTCGTTCCTTGGCCATTTGCGGAGAATACTACTGGGGGTACTATAGGAGTTATTACTAGAGGAAGTCCAGCTAGCATGCTGAAGGTAGGGCTGGCTTGGTGCTGTGGCTCGCATCTCACCTCCTAAGCACCCTGCTCCATATCTTAATTAGAGACAGTTGGTGGTGGAGAAAAGAATGTGGCACCACAGAACGATGGCTTCTGAGCAGCACTGCACTGTGGTATTTTGTTCTGCTGGGATGGTATTTTAAGCAGCATTATGGTATTGCTGACCCTGCCTACTTGCATTGCCCTGCTTTCTGTCAATCTGGACCCAGCTACAACAAGGGGCCACTAGGTTTTATCTAGGGCCGTTTTAAATTCCCAGTCCACCCCTCAATTCAAGGCTTCTCTTAAATGGATATATTGTAAATTACTTATATCTATCTATCTATCTATCTATCTACTTCTCTTAATAGGGTCAACTAGAAACATATCGGCAAATCTGTTAAATTCTTCTGTTATTCACACAGATATCAGTTTTTGAAGAATTTTTCAGGTGTGTGAACAAACACTGAAGAAATGCAGTCTCTCCTAGAAATCATCAGTGTAAATGAACTGCACATGGATGTCATCCTTGAATGACCCATTTACTTGAATGAATCACACATGTAAAATATGTCTAACTGATGCTTGACTAAGAAAACAGGTAAAATTAAATATTATGGAGACAATTTGTAACCTTGATATTTCATGCTGAGGAATCATTGGGATATACTACATGGCAGCTCTCAGCAGGATGGAAATTGTAAGGATAGTAGAGCTGAATTCTAACCTAAATAGGTCTTTCACAAAAAGGGTTGACTCCCCCTTCTAACTATATATTTTCTATGTTTTTTTATATTTCCAGTGCCAAAATGTTTTACTGTATGCATACTAACATCACTCATGACAGTCCCTAAATAATACTACTGACCTTATTATTATAGAATATATAGTTTTGGAAGGTGTGATAATCTGGCAACTGTTCTGCCCATAGTATTCCATATATACAGTATGGTGATGTAGGTGAGAGAAAGCAAGCTGTGCCAGCTTTGTGCATACATTCATGTATAACCAACATTATCAAAAGCCTCTCTGAGAGCATGTCACCATGATCAACCCTATAAACCCAGGCATGCTGCTGCCTCTTCTAGTGAGATTGACAGAGTCAGACACCCTCATTGCCCCTTAACCCTGAATTCCTGCGCATGCACTGGTGCAGTGAAGATCTCACTGCACATCTGCCGATTGAACTGCCAGCTGTGCATGTGTGAGATTTCAGGACCAGGCGTCTGAGAAGTAACATAGTAACATAGTTTATAAGGCCGAAAAAAGACATCTGTCCATCCAGTTCGGCCTGTTTTCCTACAAGTTGATCCAGAGGAAGGCAAAAAAACCCTGTGAGGTAGAAGCCAGTTTTCCCCACTTTAGGGAAAAAAATTCCTTCCCGACTCCAATCAGGCAATCAGAATGACTCCCTGGATCAACGACCCCTCTCTAGTAACTATAACCTGTAATATTATTACTGTCACGGGGGAGACAAGGGAAGGTGTGCCCTGTACTTGAAACCCCCCTTCTTTCCCTACCTACTTGCCTCAAACGGCCCTAGGCGGCCGCGGACAACCACGAAGACGTTCCCTATACTGGGTAAGTGCAGAGGGAGGGAAAGGGAACACAGGGAGAGACAAAACACAGACGGAACAAACACAATGATAGAGTAGTCAGCAAGCCGGGTCAAACACAGGAGATAGCGTAAATACCAGGGGTCAAGAGAAGAGAGGTCCAAGTCCAAGTCCAAAGTCAGAGTCCAAATAGCAAATCCAAAACACAAGGTCGCACAAGCACTGATCAAAAGTATAAACTAATCACAGGCATCTGAGTGAGGCAGTTGCCATCTTTAAATAGCCCACCCAGGATCATGTGATGTGGCCAGCATCACATGACCTGAGGCGGAGCAAGCTGTCCAAACAATATGCAAAGTAGCCATGTGGTGTGATCAGCACCACATGGCTAAACCCAAACAGAGAATTAACTCATGAAGTGCTGGCTGACAAGACCAGCACTTCAATTCCCTATTGCTCGTCTCTAGGGGGCGGAGAGGTCCGGCGATGTCGTGCAGAGGGGAGCGCGACGCCGACCTCGCGTGACAGTACCCCCCCCCCTTCACGAGGGGCCACCGGACCCTTACCAGCGGGAGCAGGCTTATCGGGATGCTGCAGATGGAACTTTTGGATGAGCGAGTCTTGCATGCATCCTGGTCAACGGTACCCAAGACCTGTCCTCAGGACCCGAACCCCTTCCAATGTACGACGGTACTGGAAGGAATTCCGGACCCTTTCTCACATCCACAATTCTGGCAATCTCATGCTCCATTTGTCCTGCTACCTCAACCGGAGGAGGAGACTGTTCCTCCAGGACCAACGGGAGCAACACTAACGTTTGAGCAAAGACACATGAAAAACATTATGAACACGAAGGGAGTCGGGTAAACATAACCTAAAGAAACTGGATTGATCACCTTGGTGATCCTGTAAGGACCAATGAAGCGAGGTGCAAACTTGTAGGATGGTACCCTCATGTTGAGATTTTTAGTCGATAACCATACCTTATCCCCAACCTTAAAATTCACACCCTTAGAACGTTTTCTATCAGCCTTAGCTTTTGAACTCCTTGGGCCTTTTCCAGTTCGACTGAAACCTGTGCCCAAACTGTGCACAGTTCTTGAGAAAAATCATTGACCTCTGGGACAACCGACGCAGATGGGGAACAGGAGCCAAAGCGTGGATGAAAAACCCATATTGCAGAAAAATGGCGACATTCCCAGAGGATGAATTAACACGATTATTAATTGCAAATTCAGCCAGAGACAGGAATCTGGCCCCACACATGTTGGTTATCAGAAACAAACATCTGAGATATTGCTCAACGGATTGGTTAAGACGTTCAGTCTGACCATTGGTCTCCGGATGAAAAGGCTGATGAAAAGGACAAGAGATACCAATCTTATTACAGAACGCCCTCCAGAACCTAGACACAAACTGTACTCCCCTATCAGAAACGATATTCTCAGGAACACCATGCAGTTTGACAATATTATCCATGAACACGGACGCCAAGACCTTTGCAGAGGGTAATTTACACAAAGGAATAAAAATGACACATTTTGCTGAATCTGTCAACCACCACAAATATCACGGTTTTACCCTCAGAGCACGGCAAGTCCGTGATAAAGTCCATGGACAGATGTGACCAAAGGTCTACTAGGTATGGGTAAAGGATGTAACTCACCCATAGGTCGTGTCTTGGTATTCTTGGACCTGGCACAAGTGTTACACGCAGTTACAAAAGCCTGAACATCTCTGGAGATTGACGGCCACCAATACTGCTAGAGACCAACTCCTTGGTGGCATTGATGCCAGGATGTCCACACCAAAACAGAATTATGGCACTCACCCAGCAGTTGCAATCGCAAATGAGCCGGCACAAACAATTTGTCATTGGGGGTACCAATGGGAGCAAGATGTTGTCCTGCCGAGATTCAGAAGCGAGGTCAGATGAGGTAGCAGCCACGATGATATCAGCTGGCAGGATGGGCTCAGGAGGGACGTCAGGAGGGCTGATACGCCTTTGAAACTTCGGGATAAGGCATCGGCCTTAACGTTCTTGCTCCCGGGTCTGAAGGTAACACAAAAATCAAAACGAGTAAAGAATAAAGCCCCACCTCGCCCTGTCTAGGATTCAATCGCTTAGCCGATTCTAAAAACATTAAATTCTTATGATCCGTGAGGACCGTAATGCGGTGAAACTGCCCCTTCTAATAAAAATGACGCCATTCCTCAAATGCCCACTTGATTGCAAGTAACTCCCTATTACCAATGTCATAATTCCTCTCGCAGGAGAGAACTTGCGGAGAAGAAGGCGCATGGCATAAGATTAGTTAAGGTGGAAGACCCCTGGGACAGTACAGCCCCCACACCATCCTCAGACGCATCCACCTCAACTACAAAAGGCTTACTTTGATCAGGCTGGACCAACACAGGAGCATTAATAAAACACTGCTTTAACCTTTCAAAGGCCTCAATAGCTGCAGGGGGCCAATTGACCAGATCAGCCCCCTTGCGAGTCAAATCCGTAATGGGTTTGGCTACCACAGAAAAATTTTTGACAAATTTACGATAAAAATTAGCAAACCCCAGAAATCGCTGGAGCGCCTTCAAAGAGGAAGGTCGCACCCAATCCACAATGGCCTGTACTTTAACTGGGTCCATTTTGAAAGAAAAAGGGGTGAGAATGTATCCCAAAAAGGCCACTTCCTGAACACCAAAGGTACACTTCTCCCCTTTAACGAACAACTTGTTTTCACGCAACACCTCCAGCACTTGCCTGGTGTGAGATACGTGACTTTCCCAGTCTGCAGAAAAAAATCAGGATGTCATCAATATAGACAATTACAAATTTCCCAATAAATGGTCTAAAAATGTCATTGACAAAGTTTTGGAAAATTGCCGGAGCGTTACTTAACCCAAAAGGCATTACCAAGTACTCATAATGACCTTCCGGGGTATTAAAAGCAGTTTTCCATTCGTCCCCCTCACGAATCCTGATTAGGTTGTATGCCCCCTTCAAATCCAGCTTGGTGAACCAACAGGCCCCCTGGACCTGATTCAGCAAGTCAGGAATAAGGGGCAACGGGTATCTGTTTTTAACAGTGATTTTATTGGAGCTCCCCTGTAATCGATACAGGGCCTCAATCCTCCATCCTTTTTACCAACAAAGAAAAAAACCTGCCCCCATGGAGAAACTGAAGGCCGGATGTGACCCTTGGCCAGACTCTCCTTGAGATAATCCCTCATGGACTGACGTTCAGGAGTAGAGAGATTATAAATGCGACCTTTGGGATATTTGGATCCCTCAATAAGGTCGATGGCGCAATCATATTGCCGGTGAGGAGGGAGGAAACTCAGTCTCGGACATGGAAAAAACGTCCGAAAAATCGCCGATATACTTGGGCAAGGAAAGAGGACTCAGTGGTACCTCCAAACAGCAATACTGATTTACAACATTTGTCACAATTCATTCCCCATTTTTCCAATTCACCTACCGACCAGTTGATCACAGGGTTGTGGTCCTGTAACCATGGCAGACCTAAAACAAGGTCGGCAGGTAAATCCTTTAATACAAGGAAGGAACAAGTCTCGGTATGGGTAATTCCTACAGTTAATACAACCTCAGGAGTACAAAACTCCACTCTCCCATTATTCAATGGAGTGGAATCCAGTGCGATAATTTCAATCACCTTCCTTAAAGGAACTAGCGGAATCCCCACAGATTGTATAAAATCAAAATCAATAAAATTAATGGCAGAACCAGAATCAACAAAAGCCTTACCGGACCCCCTGAGTTGGTTGTACGCAATGGAGATAGGTAATAATACTTTCCTCCTTACCACCGCTGGGGTTACCTTACTTCCGGCAGAAAGCTCTCTAGAGGGCAGAAGTTTCGGGCATTGCTGGAGCCAGTGGTTCGTCTCACCGCAGTAGAAACAGGTTCCATTCAAGCGTCTCTGATCTCTCAAAGTTCCTCCCCACTGTATGGACTCCTCCGGGACCCTGGTAGAAGGTGGACTCAGAAGAGGGGATTCAGGCAGGACGACACCCTGAGGAATATCTGAACGTTCCCTCCGTCTCTCCCTCACTCGACGATCCAGTTTAATGGCTAGTGTCATGGCCGCCTCTAGGGTTGTCAGGAGTAGGGTAACTGACAAGTAAGTCCTTAAGATGGTCAGACAGCCCCACCCTAAACTGGCTTCTCAAAGCAGGGTCATTCCATCCAGAGGAAACACACCACTTTCTAAACTCCGCACAGTAATCCTCTACTGGACGGTTACCCTGCCGAATGCTCTGAGCTGAGTCTCAGCTACAGAAGTCAAGTCAGGCTCCTCATATAATAGGCCTAAGGCCTGAAAAAATGCTTCCACAGACTGCAAGCTTGGGGAGTCAGGCGGTAAAGAAAAGGCCCATTCCTGCGGATCACCTTGCAGCAAGGAAATAATTATTCCTACCCGCTGCTGCTCGGCACCCGAGGAGTGAGGACGTAAGCGAAAATACAATTTTACGCTCTCCTTAAAGGAACGGAAAGTTTTCCGGTTCCCCAAAAAACCGATCCGGCAATTTAACATGAGGTTCCACAATGGGGTTAGATGTGGAGGGAGCCGCTACTAGTGCAGGTTGTAGCTGCTCCTGATGTAGGAGCCTCTCGGCCAGGTCCTGGAGTCATCTGCGCCATACCTGAACCTGGTCCGTGAGCACCCGCAATGCTCCATATGATACGGCCTGTGATTCTGTCACGGGGGAGACAAGGGAAGGTGTGCCCTGTACTTGAAACCCCCCTTCTTTCCCTACCCTACTTGCCTCAAACGGCCCTAGGCGGCCGCGGACAACCACGAAGACGTTCCCTATACTGGGTAAGTGCAGAGGGAGGGAAAGGGAACACAGGAGAGACAAAACACAGACGGAACAAACACAATGATAGAGTAGTCAGCAAGCCGGGTCAAACACAGGAGATAGCGTAAATACCAGGGGTCAAGAGAAGAGAGGTCCAAGTCCAAGTCCAAAGTCAGAGTCCAAATAGCAAATCCAAAACACAAGGTCGCACAAGCACTGATCAAAAGTATAAACTAATCACAGGCATCTGAGTGAGGCAGTTGCCATCTTTAAATAGCCCACCCAGGATCATGTGATGTGGCCAGCATCACATGACCTGAGGCGGAGCAAGCTGTCCAAACAATATGCAAAGTAGCCATGTGGTGTGATCAGCACCACATGGCTAAACCCAAACAGAGAATTAACTCATGAAGTGCTGGCTGACAAGACCAGCACTTCAATTCCCTATTGCTCGTCTCTAGGGGGGCGGAGAGGTCCGGCGATGTCGTGCAGAGGGAGCGCGACGCCGACCTCGCGTGACAATTACCCTCCAAAAATACATCCAGGCCCCTCTTGAACTCTTTTAGTGAACTTACCATCACCACCTCCTCAGGCAGAGAGTTCCATAGTCTCACTGCTCTTACCGTAAAGAATCCTCTTCTATGTTTGTGTACAAACCTTCTTTCCTCCAGACGCAGAGGATGGCCCCTCGTCACAGTCACAGTCCTGGGGATAAATAGATCGTGGGAGAGATCTCTGTACTGACCTCTGATATATTTATACATAGTTATTAGATCTCCCCTCAGTCGTCTTTTTTCTAAAGTGAATAAGCCTAATTTTGATAATCTTTCTGGGTACTGTACTCCATGTGTGGTCTGACTAGTGATTTGTAAAGTGGCAGGACTATGTTCTCATCACGGGCATCTATGCCTCTTTTGATGCAGCCCATTATCTTATTGGCCTTGGCAGCAGCTGTCTGACACTGGTTTCTGCAGCTTAGATTTCTGTTCACTAAAATTCCTAGGTCCTTTTCTATGTCAGAGTTACCCAATATTTTACCATTTAGTATGTACTGGTGACTTGCATTATTCCTTCCCATATGCATAACTTTACATTTGTCAGTGTTAAACCTCATCTGCCACTTCTCTGCCCAAGCCTCCAGTCTATCCAGATCCATCTGTAGCAGTGTACTGTCCTCTTCTGTGTTAATTACTTTACACAGTTTAGTGTCATCTGCAAAAATTGATATTTTACTGTGCAAGCCTTCTACAAGATCATTAATAAAGTGAGGATGTCAATGGGGGGGAGTGACAACTGGGACAAGTGGTGGTGAAGTGGTGCTCCAAGGGGCCAGGCTAGTCCATCAGTACTTCGAGTACCTCATTTGCATATAACTGAGAATAAGAATCTCTCTGCATTGGTAATATCAATTGCAGAGTCACCCTAATCAATCCTACCAGACAATATGCCTGGTTTAATGGAGCTGGTCATAGTGACAGATACTCTTTAAAATAGTAACTATTAATGCTTCCGTGTGTGAGGCAGTGATGAGTTAAAAAAACATCATGAGAAGAAAATAATTTAATTGACACTTCCGGATATTGCAGCAATGATTGCAAGAGTAGAGATTGAACGAACAAGATAATTAACCAGATGGCTCCAGTCTTCCCCAGGCAAGGACAGCTAAAATCTATGTGCAGCAACTGCAAAAATAAAATAAACTATATATGCAAGAGCTTGTCATGGAGCCATGTGCATCTTGATGTTTTTAGAATTGAAATGTACCATGGAAATATAAAGCAAAATGCTAATTACTGTGTGGTTTATATCTTTCTAGGTCAGCATTGTGAGATATATCTACGGGAAAAGTCCTATACACATCATTTGCTGAAGGCTAAGTGATAATGCAGTTCTGTGAATTTATCAAGTAAAACACAAAGTACAGAAAATAAAAAACCACCCTGTGTCTGCTTACACAACCATGTCCTAAAGATTATAACTAGAGATGAGCGAGCATGCTCGGGAGCAATTTTCGAGTAGTAGCGTATGCATTTTATAATCTGTACGCTAATGCAGCATTTTATAATCTGTACGCTAATGCATACGCATCTTCTAATCTGTACACTAATGCGTACGCATCTTATAAATTTGTACGCTAATGCGTACAAATTACAAGATGCGTACACATTAGCGTACAGATTAGAAGATGTGTACGCTACTACTCGAAAACTGCTCCCTAGCATGCTTGGCCATCTCTAATTGTGACCAAAATGGAGGCAGAAATCAAAACATCTCCAAGTTAAGTCAGAGAAAACAGTCATTTCCTTTTTACAGTTCTAATGTCTTGTTTTCTGAATTTAAAGGGGTGTTACTGATACATTATTACAGAAAACAACTACGCACAGATACTTTACAATTAGTCTTAAGGGCAATTAGAATATGACCTACTGTTTAAACACATTTTTGAGAAATGTTGGGCTTTTTTTATTTTCCTTATATATTTATATATTTATCTATAGCTCCTGAAAGCTTGCAGTTTCTACAATGTTCACTGAACCTCATATTAGGATGAAAATTCATATTCTGTAGAAATCATTTCTTAGTAGTCATCTTATTATCATCACAATCAGGAGTACAATGGAAAATAACATCTATATATATATAAAACAGGACCCCACCATTCACAACAGGTGACTATCACAACTCTCTGTATAGTATCAGTGGAAAATCAGCTCCCCGAGGGAAAGCACAACCCAGTCCATGCACAGACGCATAGCTTGTTAGGCTTGTAAAAATATCACAATAGAAGGAAAGAAAAGATCCAGCATATTGTATAAAATCTAAGGCTTTATGAGATAACTTTAGTAAAAACATCCATATCCAAATCCAGAAGATGTATTTTACTGAAGTTATCTAACAAATGCTTGGATTTATATAACACATTGGATCCTTCCTCTCCTGCTACGATGATCACAGCTCACCTCTTCCCCCTCAATGTACAAGTCAATGAATACCTCCAGTCTGCAGGTTCCTATGATCCATATGGTTGCAGTAAAGCCTATATCTGAATTTTGTTAACAGCAGCCCAGACAAGATGGCTGCCCCTTTATTATGTACAGAAACTGCAATAAAAAAATCTTAAATCCGAAAATAAAACATAGAGAAAAAAAGTGA
Organism: Rhinella marina; assembly: GCA_900303285.1. Lineage (NCBI taxonomy): Eukaryota > Metazoa > Chordata > Amphibia > Anura > Bufonidae > Rhinella > Rhinella marina. The sequence goes on from ONZH01017936.1 coordinate 309,789, forward strand.
GATGGTTCTCTTTTTCTAGGAACAACTCTTTGCATACGATTTCCCATGAGCACTTCCTCTAGGTCTCTATGAACAGTTCATTTTTTAATCTTAAACTGCATAATAATCTAGACTTCCACAGATACATTTAGGGAACATACTGATAAATATTATAAAAAAAATATAACTATAGAACGATCAGTTCAGTTTCTTTTGTATGTCACTAACAAGGCTCATTGGGAGAAAGCTACCTCTAAGGAGGTCATCCCTATGACTTAGTAAAATAACACTTACATATATTTTGTTCTCCTGGTATCTCTGAAAGAGATTGTACATAATCGATCCTTCATGAAGATCACAGAGTGCTGCCATATCTTCTACACCATTTGTGCTGGTTGGATGCATAGTGGTTACCTTCTGTCGAGTAATTGTGCTTTGTTTGTATGTGAATACCTAAAAAGGAAGTAAAAAAGATCAATATTTTCAGTTCATATCTAAAATAGATTTAAATAGTGCATTTGTAAACCCTAAAATTGTAAAATGGCAGTGCAACCATTTATCGTTAATGTTGAGGAGTATCTTTGCTATCTTTGGGAAGCTAAAGAAACATTATTTTATTATTAAGTTTGCCTCTTATGTACCAGTCATGTTCATGTTCTGAAATTTTGAGTTTGACATGCAGCTGTTATTAAACAAGGCAGGACTTGCATACTATCTTTCATGAGGGACAGCTCATAACCCAACAAATAATGGTATTGCCTAAAATCATCTTAATCTTCCTCGAAACTTAATGGACCCTATTCTATGGGGTTCGTAGGCTCCATTCAGCTCAGTTATGTGCCGAATCCGATCTTTCCGTTCTCCTGCTCCTATAATGGAGCAGGAGAACCAAAAGGCTGAACGCTGATGAAATACCGAGGGCCACAGCGGGGCGGAGGAGCGCTATTTTAAAAAACCGGACCGGGTGCCAGCATCAGCGGGGGTGCCCTACCAATAAAGATATTTAGTTACTGAAAGATAAACCCATGAAAGGTCCTCTTTCACTTGTCTAACCTTTTGTTTGAATTGCTGTAAAAATCATTGTTATCAGTTGCATAGTCATTAAACGCACAGGCTTGTAGAAACCAAAAGATCCAATCTGTCGGGCGCACATCGCCCTGTGTAAACAGGCGATGTGCGCCTGACAGTATGGAGCTTCCCGGCCGCACGAGCGATACAGCGTTCACTCGTGCGGCCCGGCGCTCGATTCGTCGGGCCGTGTAAAGGCTCCCTGCCCGAGCGCGATATCGCTGATCGGCGCTCGGGCAGGGAGAATAATCGGCCCGTCTAAAAGGGCCTTTAGACAAAAGTCTGGACACACCCTTTTAACTGGTGTAATTTATAAAAAACTGACTTTTAATGTGTGAAAGTATTAATTGGGAGCAAGGCTGCAGTTCCTCAGCATGTTCACAAAGACTGGATTAAACGTCTATTAATCTACATCTGGCAGAACGGTGCATACATCGAACACGTCATGCAAAGCACTTTAGGAATATCTGACCTTGCTTAATTCCTAAACAGATAAAGAAAGGTCAAAGCTTCCAGTGTGTTTCTGAGCACTTTTGAATAACCCTGTATATGTCACTCATTGGTGTCTTGCACGGTAGGCAGCAATAGTGCTCCTCTACCACCACTGAGGAAACTTCTCCAGCCAGAATCATGCCCTAAAGGCATTACACACTCTAGTGCAGGGGTAGGCAACCTCTGGCACTCCAGGTGTTGTGAAACTACAAGCAGCATGCATACTTACTCTATTCTTCTTCGAACTCCCATAGAAATGAATGGAGCATCCTGGGAATTAGAGTTTCACAGGAGCTGGAGTGCCGGAGGTTGCTGACCCCTGCTCTAGTGTAACACAGACAATATAACTATAATTGGTTGTTACTGCCCTTACATTCTTATATATAAAATGGAAGGTTGCATTTAAAGTGTGCTTGTATACCATAGGAAAAAGCTCCAGCTTCTGTAGTGGCCGGGACCATGGGAGTGCACATAGGTACACATGCACAGCTCCCATCCCAGCCACCTTGTATCTGCACTGCAGCTGTGGCTGTAGCCCCTGGATAGGAGCAGTGTATAATGTGATGGAAAATTGAATCCAGCCAGCAAAGGAGGCAATATGGATAATAACAATACATTACTAAGTGCCTTGTATTAACTTTCTCTACATGGTAAATGCTATTTGCTGAAGTGAGACAACCGCTTTAACTGTTAACAGACTGTAAATTCAGTGATCAAATCCATCTACAGAGAGGAGATCACTTTTTATCTTCACTGAGTGATCTGGTTACAGTTGTGACTATAGATGCTAGGGGAGGGGTGAAGATGATCTAGCTGGTGATTATATAAGAGAGGCAGCAACACACAGACATGCTGCAGAAGGTTATAGTTATCTCTTTCACCCCAGTACTAGATTTAGGCTTCATTTCATTTAAATACTTTGATTTTAAAGCTGTTTCTGTACAGCATTAAAATGTAATGGCTGCTCGGAGCTAAAGGGCGTGTCGTCCAAAAGTCATGCGAGACGGTCAATTACTAATGTATTCATGTCTGCATATTTAATAACAATTTAAAACAGCAATCCGAAGTGGGCTCTGGTACTGGCTGGTACCTCAGTACCAAAGCCCACTTCGGCATGATAACCACTTTTCTAGGGGTGCCTTGTATGAGAGACATCATAAAAAGCCTAATTTCTTGCTTCTGTCCTCCCCCTCTCCTCCCCTCTAAATAAACTTCTATAGGCAACTGTAACCTGATCGTTCAGTAAAGCTGAAAAGCCATCTTCTCTGTGGAGATGGATTTGATCAGTGAATTCAGAGAGAATGAATATTTAAAGAAGACCTTTCACCTGTTCTGACATTACAGTATCAATACCTGGCACTGTAGGGCATGTTTACTAGATGTCATAAATAAAATTATTTTGCTCCTCCGTTGGGGCGCTGTGCCCCCCGTTCTGTTTTGCCGTCCTGTATGCTAATTAATAGCATCTGTACAGGCAGGAGGAGACAGCCAGATTTCTCAAGGGGCGTCTCCTTCTCCTTGGCTGTGAGCTGTCCTAATTGCAGTGGAGAGCATCACAGCCATTGAGAAAAAAGAGCTCACCTTCTCCTTGGCTGTGACGCGGTCCGCTGCAATTGGACAGCTCACAGCCAGGGAGATGGAGATGCCCACTGAGAAACACAGTCGTCTCCTCCTTCCTATGCTATTGATTAGTATACAGAGCGGCAAAACAGAACGAGGGGCACCACGCCCCAACAGAGCAGCTTATCAGTAAAAAAAAAAAAAAAAAAAAAAAGAGAGATATCAAATCTAGTAAACATGCCCTACATTGCCAGTTATTAATATTGTATTGTCAGAACCTGTAAAAGGTCCTCTTTAAGGATGCAGGGGAGGAGGAAAATAGCTTGAAAAGTAGAGAAAGAAGCATTTTCTCTAATAAGATATATTATAAAGTTTCTTATCTTCACTTTTACTATTCTAATTAGAGTTACAACTCATATTTCTATAAAAAAAGGTGACAAGTACCATAGAACAACCAATGGGGATACTATGGCGCCAACACAGAAGTCGAATCTTGCCTTTCTTAGACTCCTCCAACTAACCAATGGCAGGATGAAGTTGGAGTAGGTTCGGTAATGCAGAAGGGAGTGGTTACATTAAATCCTATCTTATTTGTGCTAAGGGATCTCCTCTATGAAAGCCACTGAATCGAAAAGTCCCCTTCTCCTCTCCTGTACTAACTGTGTTTGGCAGCCAAGGCTTTTTCTCCTATCTCACAGACTGTAAGCTCTTGTGAGCAGGGCCCTCATTCCTCTTGTTTTAATTGTTGACTTGTCTTTTTGCTGTGTTATTTATGACTCTGTTTGTACATGAGCCCCCTGATTGTAAAGCACTGCGGAACATGTTGACACTATATAAAGATTATTATTATATTATTACTGTATTTTAGCCTTCTCCTAAAAGACTACAGTTTACCTTAGCTGTTAACCACACGTTAATAAGAAAATATCTGAATAGCCCTATAAATGATGTAAGGGTAGAGCATGTCTGTATTCTGCAGTTAGGAAGCATTATTAGCTTAAGTGAATTACTTCATATTTGAAATAAACCACATTTAGAAATTACATCCATTTATCACTGACACTTTGTAATAGCACAATTACTAAAATAAGCAGACAATTGTTCTCCCGCATGATTACTATAAAAGTACATGCTATGCGATTGCATCCGGGATCAGACAGCAACCAGAAAACACTGCGGAGCAGAAATACCTAAGAAATCTATCCTGCTTGGGGGGGATTCTTGTTTGTATATATTTAGCCGCAATTATATAAACCCTAAACTTGCTAAAGCTCTCACATCTTGTCCCTATAGATGGTGGGGGGAGTGAGGCCCAGGGTTCATGTTACAAGTTTAGGAATGTGGCATCCTGCGGAGTTAGTGCTGGGATGCCAGACTATTTCAGCAGTTCTCTGACAATACACTGACATATCTCACTGAATGCAGCTATTAGTATAAAACAATGTGTATCAATGTAGGGAAGTCTACTGAATAATACATTTCCTTCGAATACATTGTCTCCAACTATATGGCAGCACACCCTCCAGAGACATACACGTGACCTATGGCACACATTCCAGACTTTCTAGTGCTTTGTAAAATTCGGGTAGTTTGGTACCTTATATGTCTATACATTAAATCTCCTGAGGACAGACTCATTTGATGAAAACCAGACCCTTGTAGAATATTACTGCTCCTGTTTAATCATTTAGTCTAGGAGGTAGGAATGTCCATGTGAGTTATGCTGCTGTGTAGTGGAAGTCATGTTAAAGGTTCAGTGTGTGTCACCATAGTCAAGGAGTGTAGTGCAGACAGCTAGAGAATGGAAAAAGTGTGATACAACCAATTTGAGTCCTAAAAGGGGGTGTCTGGACTACTTCCACCAAAACACACATAGAATTAAGAATGTCAGATGTTATATACATTAATGGTGGCAGTAACAGACTGTAATAATGATATGTGGAGCAACTAATAGCAATATGTTCACATGACAGGAATTCTTAATGTAGGACATTTGTGAATAACTCTAAAATATCTGGTGTGAAGAGCTACAGTGGGGCAAATTTACTAATGCGGTCTAACCTTTAGACTGCGTCAACTTAGATTAGACAGTCTAAAGATGTGCCAAATCTATTAGATTTGCTCAGGATGTAGGATAAATTTACTGCATAGTTAGACGTTGTCTAAATTAATACCACCACCTTGCATCTTATTTCTGCTAAGCCAGGGATGCCTGGCCAGCCTAGAGTAATTGGTCTACAGCAGGGCATTGTGGGAGTTGTAGTTTTACAACAGCTGGAGGGCCGCAGGTTGGGCATCCCTGTGCTAAGCTATAAACTTTTTCACTAAGCCATGCCCCCTTTTCGAGGGAAGAGTAGTTGACTATTAAATCTGCTCCATTGAGTCAATAATGATAATATGAGCTATATGTGGTACCACCAGATTTTCTCAAAGGTAAATAATAATTTCAAGGAATCTGTCCTGTTGACATATTTCCCTTTAAGGGCCATCTTTAATCAAAAAGCAACAAAACTCAGTTTTTCTATTTTTAATTTTTAGTCTGGAAACTGTTAGTTACAAAAAAATCTTAGTCCTTTGAAGACATACAGTTTTCATTTCAGAATCACAAAACATGGGACATTTAAGCCCCACTTATTCCACCCAAGAAACCTCTGAAAATCCCATAGAAATTTTTTTCAGGTAAATTTTAATAAGCCACCAGGCCTTTTCATGTTATAGCCAAATAGAAAACTAATATGAAGTGGTGAATGGAGCTGAAGCTAAGTCAACAATCATATAGATTCTGGTAAGTCACATCCTTGGCTCCAGCAATGAGCAGGTCCACTCTGCCTGAACAGAAATGTTCTCTGTTTTAATGACCTTGTAGTGTACTGATTACTTTTAAAGCTAGATAATGGTTAAACCCAAACAATCTGCAAGATTTATAGCTAAGCTCTTTAACTGAGAGTCAAAATTAAACTGCACTGCATCCTTGACTATGGCTTATCCAACACAAAATATGCAGACCTTATCTACGTGACGGTCAGCTGGAAGATGCAACATGAAAGCTTACAGTCCAAACATGCTGACAGTGCATGTGAATATACTGCATTATTAGTACACCACTGTGATAAGTGTAAGGATAGATGCCATATAAATATAACACCACAAACCTCCCTACTGGTCCTCAGGTTCACATTTTATTGTATCTCATAATCTAGATACCACGCATCAGTTATGGAAAAATACTGTGGACTTTAGGAGTCAGCTAATCCAATCTAACAGAACATACACTTGTTTTGGTAGCCAGTCAACAAAAACTTTATTCTCACCAAGACATGAGTAACTGTAATGTAATGCCTCAGTACTTTTCATCAAATAAAACATAATATATAGAGTAATTTAACTAATATATAGAGTAATTTATATTTAATGAGAGAGATTACTTGTACTGTATATACTGTGCAGAAAAGATCGGCAAGTAAAGGAAAGCTCTTTTGTAAACAGTAAAAGCAATGCAGGTATATATATATATATATATATATATATATACATACATGTATATATATTGTGGCAGTGCAGCTGCCAGAGGGCCATATGAGGGCCGTTAAAAAGGTGCATTGCACCCAGAGGAAGCTGGGTGAGGTTAAGAAAGGCTGGTAATGAGGTAATTAGCAGCCAGCTGAGGAGCTCAGGTAAAGGTGGACTGGGCTCCTCAATCAGGGCTCCCTCTCTGGGGAAGGAGCAGGCTGCGCCAAGGCCTGTGGGAGCCAGGATCCTCTAACCCTGTGTGGGGTAAGCACTGTGTTGTGTTTTGGGGAGCTGGGTGGCAGACCCAGATACCGATAGAGAGGGACAATATTGTGTAGTCAATGGCCAGACAGCCTAGGATTTATGAATATGATTTGTTTGGATTGCTGTAAAAGTGATAATAAAGCTGGTTGTGGCCAGTTTGCACCCAAATCTGCAGTGTTAGATTGGCTTCTTGAGGTGTGCCAACCGTCTAAGGTGAGAAGACGGCGATCCTGGAGAGCTAAGTGTCCCCGAATTGTCACAATATATATATATATATACAGTACAGACCAAAAGTTTGGACACACCTTCTCATTCAAAGAGTTTTCTGTATTTTCATGACTATGAAAATTGTAGATTCACACTGAAGGCATCAAAACTATGAATTAACACATGTGGAATTATATTCTTAACAAAAAAGTGTGAAACAACTGAAAATGTGTCTTATATTCTAGGTTCTTCCAAGAAGCCACCTTTTGCTTTGATTACTGCTTTGCACACTCTTGGCATTCTCTTGATGAACTTCAAGAGGTAGTCACCTGAAATGGTATTCCAACAGTCTTGAAGCAGTTCCCAGAGATGCTTAGCACTTGTTGGCCCTTTAGCCTTCACTCTGCGGTACAGCTCACCCCAAACCATCTCGATTGGGTTCAGGTCTGGTGACTGTGGAGGCCAGGCCATCTGGCATAGCACCCCATCACTCTCCTTTTTGGTCAAATAGCCCTTACACAGCCTGGAGGTGTGTTTGGGGTCATTGTCCTGTTGATAAATAAATGATGGTCCAACTAAACGCAAACCGGATGGAATAGCATGCCGCTGCAAGATGCTGTGGTAGCCATACTGGTTCAGTATGCCTTCAATTTTGAATAAATCCCCAGCAGTGTCACCAGCAAAGCACCCCCACACCATCACACCTCCTCCTCCATGCTTCACGGTGGGAACTAGGCATGTAGAGTCCATCCGTTCACCTTTTCTGCGTCGCACAAAGACACGGTGGTTGGAACCAAAGATCTCAAATTTGGACTCATCAGACCAAAGCACAGATTTCCACTGGTCTAATGTCCATTCCTTGTGTTCTGTAGCCCAAACAAGTCTCTTCTGCTTGTTGCCTGTCCCTAGCAGTGGTTTCCTAGCAGCTATTTTACCATGAAGGCCTGCTGCACACAGTCTCCTCTTAACAGTTGTTGTAGAGATGTGTCTGCTGCTAGAACTCTGTGTGGCATTGACCTGGTGTCTAATCTGAGCTGCTGTTAACCTGCGATTTCTGAGGCTGGTGACTCGGATGAACTTATCCTCCGCAGCAGAGGTGACTCTTGGTTTTCCTTCCCTGGGGCGGTCCTCATGTGAGCCAGTTTTTTTGTAGCGCTTGATGGTTTTTGTGACTGCACTTGGGGACACTTTCAAAGTTTTCCCAATTTTTCGGACTGACTGACCTTCATTTCTTAAAGTAATGATGGCCACTCGTTTTTCTTTACTTAGCTGCTTCTTTCTTGCCATAATAAAAATTCTAACAGTCTATTCAGTAGGACTATCAGCTGTGTATTCACCTGACTTCTGCCCAACACAACTCATGGTCCCAACCCCATTTAAGAAATCCGCCACTTCTACCACCAGCTCAGGGGTGTGGCCATGGGTAGTCCCTGTGCGCCCTCCTATGCCAACTTATACCTGGGCTGGTGGGAGAAGGAGGTGGTCTTTCATGAGGACATGTCAATGTGGATATCTCATGTAGCCATGTGGCTACGTTACATTGACGATGTCCTGATTTTTTGGACTGGGTCACGGGACGACTTTCTCAGGTTTGTGGGTGTGCTTAATAAAAATACATGCAATCTTTATCTCACATGGGAAATTAGTCCCGTTCAGATTACTTTTTTGGATCTGCTCATTGTAAAATTGCCGGATGGCAAAATTAATACCAGTTTATTTCGGAAGGAGACAGCAACAAACAGCTTACTCTGTTGGGACAGTTGTCATCCCATGTCCCTTAAACGGGGTATACCCAAGGGACAATACCTACGGGTACGCCGCAACTGCTCTTCTCTGGCGGATTTTAGAATTAAGGCCAGAGAATTGGAGAGCAGGTTCCTACAGCGCGGTTACCCTAGGAAGGTCCTGGCGTCAGCATACCAGAATTCAATGTCCTGCACCAGGGAATCTTTGCTTAACCCCCGGGAGAGAGGAGAGGGGGAACAGGAAAATAAAATTCGCCTGATAGCAACCTTTGATGCGGCCCATGACTCTATAAAAGCGATCTTACATAAACATTGGAAGATCTTGGGTATGGACCCTGATGTTGGACATCTGGTGGGTGAGTCCCCCTCGGTTACTTTTCGGAGGGGTCGTAATCTCAAGGACCGGCTGGTCCAGAGTTTTTTTCAACCATTACTCACCCCCAGTTGGTTGTCCAACAATTTGAAGGGTACTTTTCGATGTGGGGGATGTGTGGCGTGTGGATCCATTCTACAGGGACGTACATTCAGTAGCTCTGTATCATCGAGAACATACGATATCAGAAGTTTCATCAATTGTAAGTCAACAGGCCTGGTTTACCTGGCTACTTGCACATGCAGAATGCAATATGTGGGGAAGACTGTACGCCAGTTTCGCCGTCGCATTGGCGAACACCTAAATGATATTAGGAAGGGTGCAGATACCCCCATTGCACGTCATGTGCATAGCCAACATTCGGGTGACATCGGTGCCATCTGCTTTCAGGGCATTGAAATTGTAAGACCTTCACCCAGAGGGGGCGATCTGGATAGATACATCTTACAGAAAGAAGCCCAATGGACTTTTAAATTGGGAACAGTTCGCCCTCATGGGCTCAATGAGCATATTTCCTATCTATGCTTCATCTAAATATGATGCTTCTGTTCTTTTCCCCCTGTATGTTTTTTCCATGGTTTTTTTTTTTTCCCCCTGTATATTGTTTGATATTAGTCTCTTTATATTATTCATAAACTGGATTATTAAATATTGTTAGCTCTTGGTTCTGTACTGGCTTACTGTGCCTCAGATGTACCTGTACAATACTCTGGTCGCATCCCTTTTGTGTTCCCTTATCCTTACTGGATGATTAAATCCTGCAAGTGTCATCCATAGCTTTGATGTGGGAGCATATGTGACATCCGTAGGATCGGCCATGAACACTGGGGGCGTGCACATTGATGCGGTGGCCGTTCCGCCCCTTATTGTGCTCATTGGCTGATTCACCACATAGCTCCACCCAATGGGGGAGTGGCCTTACCGTTATAAACCCGCGGCTTTGGCGGCCGCGTGCGGCCAACATAACGCCGATCTAAGCGGTCACACACCATCAGTGTGACTGCTCTCTTAGCGTGCTACCTACACATATAACTTTTTTAATGCTCCTGATGAGTCTTGGATAAGATGAAACGCGTCGAGCGTTACTCTGATATGTAGGAGCAGTAGCGGAGCTTTCACTGCTGTGGGGTTAAGCGTCACAAACTGCTAAATGTGTTATCCATTCACTCTGTAACTCAGGTGATGGAGGAGATATTAGGAAAGTAGTGGTTTGTGAATGCAACACATTTATAGAGGGAATATAATGCTATTACAAGCCTTCCCCTATTAGCACACGGAGCCTCTGGAACTATAGCTTATGGTTGGGTCTGTTGTGCTTATGCAAATCTAATCCCCACAGTGTGCTGTGATTGCGGCTGTTATGGGCAAACTAGCCCTGGTGATAACAACCACGGTTACACATAGCTGTTGCGCAGCATATGCAGCAATTGACTGCTGTAGGCGGTCGTCATAGGCAAACTAGCCCTGATGACAAAACACATGCAGCAATTGCTTCATTATTCCCATTCAAGGGAGTTTTTATAGTCTGTGTCTTTTCCCCTTTTCCTTACACCTTTCTTTGTGAGTCCCCATGCACAAGTTGCTATTAAAGTATTTTATAGGTGTCCCTTTATCCGTGAATTTAGTACCATAGAGACACCGTAACTATTGATATAAGAACCGTGATTTTTCATTTAAGAAATCCCACTTATTAAACCTGACAGGGCACACCTGTGAAGTGAAAACCATTTCAGGTGACTACCTCTTGAAGCTCATCAAGAGAATGCCAAGAGTGTGCAAATCAGTAATCAAAGCAAAAGGTGGCTACTTTGAAGAACCTAGAATATAAGACATATTTTCAGTTGTTTCACACTTTTTATATACTGTATAGTCTCTCTGATATGATCCCCCCCCCCATTAACATGACATGACCAATTTAGCATGGACATTTTCAATAAAGACATGAGTTCATCATATTTTACACTTGAAATTTAAAAGGTATGAGAAGAGAAGATATGATATCCATAGACATATTAATTTATTCATAGACATTCCCATGTGCCTAAGAATAGTAAGCAGTTTACAGGAGACCTTGGCATTCAAACAACCAAGGTTTAGTGAGAGCTGCACATAATTAGGAAGTCTGCGTCATACAAGTTCGACATTAACACTTCATTATTCGCCGTTTCCCCTTACAAACATATGTATATGTGTCTCGCCAGCATGCACTAGTGAGGCCCGCTATTTAAGGACAAGCTAAAGCTCACTGGAGATTTCTAATGTTATAGATAATGTTCTAATAACTATATGCTCTGTGCTCTAAACGTAATAGGTCATGACCCTAAAAATTCAGTTTAACGTAATGGCTGGGGGCCTAGTAGAGAAATATTGGAATTAAAGGGAGTTTCCACACTTTAACATGTCGTTACTTATTTGCATGTCATTACGGTTACTACTATAACTGTCATTTTTGAAACAAGGATTCTTAGATTCTTTGACTAAATACTAATACCCATTTTGGCAAGGAGCCACCATTTTTGCAATAAGCTGTAGCTCAAAGTGATAGGTGCTTCAGATAAAGATCATTTACTCTGTTGTTTTTTTTTTGTTTTATAGAATTGTGTCATTGTAGATAAAGATAAAGGAAAAGTAAGTTTAGTAATATATTCAGAATGTTTGTCTCATGGATCAGTGTGGACCCGCTGTGCCAACTAACTGGTTGGCTTTGGGTTAAATCCTTAGGGCCTTATCCCAGTTCTCATCTAGTATTCACCCTTCAACCCCTTCAACCCCTTCAACCCCTTTACAGAGATAAGGACTTCACTGAGGGGAACAACGAGACCACTACCTGTTGAGAGTCCCAGTATAGTTCGCAGTTGACCCTGGTCTGTAGTGATCACTTTACTGCAGTTACCTGATTATCTGTCAGTCTAATCCTGCCTGTAATGATACCACCTCTGTGTATAGATAAGACAGGATCCACCATTCACGATAGGTGATTGTCAGAGCTTATCTATTCTTTCCATGTACAATGTCCTCTGCACAGGTCACAGAGCATGTCTAGAAAACTCTCCCATAGAAGTCAATGAGGTCTCCTCCAGCCCACTGTGTCTATGGACCATGGGGCTGCTATAAAGCAATTTTCTTAATACTTTGTGAATGCTCAGGCAATATGGCCGCCCCTATAATCATGATCAGAAAATAGAATAAAAAAAATTTGCCATCAAAAAATAAAAACAGATGAAAAAAGGATGTGGCCGCTATCTGGTTTAACTGGCACATAAAATTTTTTGTTACACATTTCGTTTAAACACGAACTTGAACTGAAAGTTGAACTGGGAGGTCAGGAGTACACTGGCAGGATGGATATATACGACAGGAGCACAGACTAGATAAAGCAGGAGCATCGCTGAAGGACAAATCTTCCAAACACCTCTATTGGTCATAGGGAACCTTAAAGCTCAGACACCCTCTGCATGAGGTGCCATTGGCTGCATGTGAAGGGAAAGCAAGTATACATACAGTGCCTTGCGAAAGTATTCGGCCCCCTGGAACTTTTCAACCTTTTGCCACATTTCAGGCTTCAAACAAAAAGATATAACATTTAAAATTTTTAGTGAAGAATCAACAACAAGTGGGTCACAATTGTGAAGTGGAACGAAATTTATTGGATCATTTAAACTTTTTTTGTAATAATAAAACTGAAAAGTGGGGCGTGCAAAATTATTTGGCCCATTTACTTTCAGTTCAGAAAACTCACTCCAGAAGTTCATTGAGGATCTCTGAATGATCCAATGTTGTCCTAAATGACTGGTGAAGATAAATAGAATCCACCTGTGTGTAATCAAGTCTCCGTATTAATGTACCTGCTCTGTGATAGTCTCAGGGTTCTGCATCATGAAGACCAAGGAACACACCAGGCAGGTCCGTGATACTGTTGTGGAGAGGTTTAGAGCCGGATTTGGATACCAAAAGATTTCCCAAGCTTTAAACATCCCAAGGAGCACTGTGCAAGCAATCATATTGAAATGGAAGGAGTATCAGACCACTGCAAATCTACCAAGACCCGGCCGTCCCTCTAAACTTTCATCTCAAACAAGGAGAAGACTGATCAGAGATGCAGCCAAGAGCCCCATAATCACTCTGGATGAACTGCAGAGATCTACAGCTGAGGTGGGAGAGTCTGTCCATAGGACAACAATCAGTCAAACACTTCACAAATCTGGCCTTTATGGAAGAGTGGCAAGAAGAAAGCAATTTCTCAAAGATATCCATAAAAAGTCTTGTTTACAGTTTGCCACAAGCCACCTGGGAGACACACCAAACATGTGGAAGAAGGTGCTCTGGTCAGATGAAACCAAAATCCAACTTTTTGGAAACAAAGCAAAACTATATGTTTGGCATAAAAGCAACAGAGCTCATCACCCTGAACACACCATCCCCACTGTCAAACATGGTGGTGGCAGCATCATGGTTTGGGCCTGTTTTTCATCAGCAGGGACAGGGAAGATGGTTAAAATTGATGGGAAGATGGATGGAGCCAAATACAGGACCATTCTGGATGAAAACCTGTTGGAGTCTGCAAAAGACCTAAGACTATGATGGAGATTTATCTTCCAACAGCAAAAAAGCAAAATCTACAATGGAATGGTTCAAAAATAAACATATCCAGGTCTTAGAATGGCCAAGTCAAAGTCCAGACCTGAATCCAATTGAGCATATGTGGAAAGAGCTGAAAACTGCTGTTCACAAACGCTCTCCATCCAACCTCAAAGAGCTCGAGCTGTTTTGCAAGAAAGAATGGGCAAGAATTTCAGTCTCTAGATGTGCAAAACTGATAGAGACATACCCCAAGCGACTTGTAGCTGTAATCGGAGCAAAAGGTGGCACAACAAAGTATTAATGCAAGGGGGCCGAATAATTTTGCACGCCCCACTTTTCAGTTTTATTATTACAAAAAAAGTTTAAATGATCCAATAAATTTCGTTCCACTTCACAATTGTGACCCTCTTGTTGTTGATTCTTCACCAAAAATGTAAAATGTTATATCTTTTTGTTTGAAGCCTGAAATGTGGCAAAAGATTGAAAAGTTCCAGGGGGCCGAATACTTTTACAAGGCACTGTACATAGCCAAACAAGTACAAAACAAAAAAGATTGGTGGTAGGAGCCAGCTCATGGCTTGGCCTGTAAGATATGTGCAATACTTTCACACCATATTATTCCACTTTACTCTAGTTTAGCTTCATCTTCTTTTCTCACCTTTCACCACATTCTGCAGCTAAAGTGAAAATGTGCCAGCTGTATACTGTACCTTCTTAAAATGTAATTTTATGTCACATTTGACTCTTCCTCTATTAGTGACTGATCCATTGCTGACTGCAAGCATTGCTGGTTAAAGTTTAAATCTGACAATCTTGATCTTGCCTTTTCTTTTGATTTTAACTATTGAAAGACAGCTGGAGTGCCTAAGATTGCATGCAAGTCAGTGTGCTGCTTTGGACTGGAGCTCTAGGTCAATTGTTGAAGAGGACCTGTCACCGCTCCTGACATGTCTGTTTTAGTAGCTACTTGAACTCCCTTGTAATAACACTTCTGGAGCATCTATTATGACTCTATTTTGTGCCATTGCTTTATTATTCCCACTAGAAGTTATGAATGCTAGCCGTCTAGAACGCTAATGGCTAGCTGTCTGCAGTGAAGGTCCGGATGGGTGTTTCCAGTTGTTAGTGCGTCCCTGTACAGTCTGATTGGATAGTGTAAGAGATTTGATCAAAAATTTTTCAATTTTCATTTCTAGTAGGTATAATACCACTTTAATTTTGAATGATCCCCATTCCTTAGTTTTATTGTTTGCTTGTGAAATGTTGTGCAGCCATATTTTTATTATTTTTTTTATATATATGCCAAGAAGATGGCTACTAATGCTACCTACTGAAGACAAGCTTACCTGCATTTCTTCTGTACGTCCTAACATTGTCAGCTCTGACAATGCCCTCATGTAAGCTATTCCTCAACATGCTCTCCAACCATTTCCTAATTGATACTGTATTTCATTACAAGGTTCTGTAGCATCATGTCATAATGATCCGGTAAGCTTGATTTAAGTCTCAAATAATAGACTGCAATATGTTCCAATATATCCGATGCATGGTCTAAGAATCTTTACTACTCTGAAGATTATTGAAATTAGACCTTATCCTTAGCATGTGCTGGACATATCTGCTGCAGCTTGATTAGAACATTATGGATTGTACTGTCTAATGATTATTATGTTTTTTATGGCTAGTCTGACTAGGTTATAGACTCTGTATGGACTAGGTATTTTTTCCCTAACATAGCTATGTCAGACACATTACAGGTTGAATTTGGAAGCCTATTGGGGTCAGAGACAGGGACTAATGTGAGTGATGACAATATCTTTACAACACTTCAGAATATGTAGGTGCAATGCTGGTTAAATCAATAAGCGATAAGTATGACTAATTTATTGCATTGGGCTGAACAAGAAGCTGGATTGAAGTGATAATCATTGCTTGCAAAACATCAAATTCATCAGTTATAAGCATGGAAAGCAAGTGTTGGAAGGGAGTCCTCTAGGGAAAGCAGGTCTTCATGTCGCCAGGTAGGAATAGTCAGAAAATAATAAAATAACTATACTCGCCTATTTAACCCCCTATTGGTTCCAGCACTGCAGCTCTGATCCTCCTCCTCAGGCTTTGTTTGTCTGCAGAGATGATGTGCCTGTGTTCTCCATATAAGCACTGGCCTCAGCGGTCACACGCTGTACAACATTGAGGCCAATAACTGGCTGTAGCCATGCCAATGGAATATAGGCACGCTATCGCTGCAGCGTTTAGGCGGATTGGAGCAGTGACGCTGGCAGATGCAAGGGATGAAATAGGTCCTGCCATTCACCACATAATATATTGTTGCAAATCTTTTTTTTATTATTTCAGGAGTAGCACATACTAAGCTCAGAAACACTATAGAAGCCATAAAAAGAGTCTTCCTGAGGTCACTTCAGTATTTGCAGTGAATTGCCAGATTTCTTATGTAATGAAGCAATACTGTTCATGTGCAGAGTAGTTCTGTTCCCCATACCCAAGTCTGGATCATCTGCCATATGCATGATTTCTGGCCAATGTTCCGATGCAAATAAAACACATCCTGTTTCTTTGTGTTTGTGAAATAATTTCATTACACAATATACAGAATAAAGATGTTTTCCATCAAGTGGCTAGCAACAGGTGCACCAGAGTGGTATACAGCACGATGAGTACCGACATAAGAAGATGCTACAGACCATGAGAGGCCACTGTCGAGTCACACTAGACATGTCAGGGAAAATGACACAAAGATCCGCTGTCTTCATCCTAATATCGATAAATGTTTATGCACATTTTGTATCCAGCTATTGTAAACTGTTAGACAACAATGAAGCATCTTTTGGTCTAAACTAGTCAACACAGGATCCGGTCATTTTAGAATTTTAGATACACGTTTGCTTAAAGCCACAAAATTACAGTGAAAAGAAGCAAACACACAAAGAATATACCATCAAGTTCACATCCAGTCTTTAATTTCTTCAAACATTGCTACCACTGGAAGACAGAAATATACAATACTCACTTTGTGTCCAGGAACATGTAGTAAGTACACTGAATTACATTGTAAGTCAAGGAACACATAGCAGGCACTTTGAATCTCATTATATGTCAAGGAACAAAGGTACACTAAAAGTCAAGGAACATGTAGTAGGTACACTGAATCTATTATAAAGGTTATCAGTAAAATAAAAATCTTGGAAAACTCCTTTAAGTTTGCATTCACAAGATCATGTCTACTATTAGTTTCATTAAAAGAACTTTGTAACCAAAACTTTACCAAGAAAGATCAATAATTTTGTTTTAAAAACAAATCTTATAGAAATGAAGGTGACTTCTTATTACTGTTACTAAATTTGGAAAAGCCAAATGGTTGGAAAAAATGTCTATTTCATAGCCAATACTCTATGATTCACCTAAATCATATTTATATTTGAAAATAAGTGAGGACTGTCTGGCTGTACAGAACACTTAATAGCAGGTTTGGAGGTAATTGCAGAGGTCGGACATGTTTGTAGTAGGTAAATGTCATCAACATGGATTTTATTTCTAGAAAATTGTAAATTGCGGATGGTGAGAAGGAATTCTGTCCGTCTTGTTTTCATTGTAAATAAGCCTTGCTATAAATGCTTCCTAATTGCAATGTCATTTTAAATGTGGAGACGAGTCAACAGACTTCTACAGTCAACAGAGTTCTAAATGCATACAAAAATCAAGACAAAATATTACAATTCAGGAAATGTGAATTAATTGTTGAAATGCTAATGAAAAGTTGAAAAGTTCTACAATGTTTACAAAGATTCAAAGTTGAAACCATTAACTGTCCCCAGTGATAAAATCAGGGTCTATTTTAGCATTTATAGTATTAGTTTATATTTTTCTAAGAATTTAATATGACTTTTGTTTATATACTATAATAAGGCTTAATAGTTCTAATTACTTAATATTCTGATAAATCTTTCCAGTATAGAACTGTTTTCTCTTTTCTTGGGCAAATGTGAAAGTTGTCATATTGACTTTAGATTTTTGTCTCTTTTCAGTTTGGCTGATTATTGCTTTCCTAGAGATAAGCGGCATCATAGCTTTGCATTACTCCAATCTACTAATATGAAATCATGATTCTGGCACTACGCTTCAGAAACCTCAGTAACTAAGATTTGCAGAATTAATTCCTAAGAAGATACCAGGACATGAAGAGTAACAATACCATGCTCTTCAGTCTAGCTTAAGGAGCCTGCTATTCACTTTTGAAATACTTTTGAGAAACACTCTAAATCCAATATATACATAAAGTCTGTTTCCATCACATATTAGGGGACAAATATCCTCTCTGAAGTTCAGTAATGGTTTAGTCAGCCTCTTTAAAAAAAAACAGAGCTTCCAGTCAGAATTTGTGATGGCCACTTTGGTTAGCAGAAACAAAGGAACCCCCAGTTTTTGCCCTTTAACTCCTGTAGGGGGATCTGGCCTTCCCTGCTGCGGCTCCCCAGATTGTGTCTACAGAGTAGTTGCTTAATGGTGGAGAACAGAGAGGAATTCTTATCCTGGTGAGATCCTAAAACAGTGTCAGAGCAGAGTCAAACAGTGTCAGAGCAGTGTCAGGCAAATGGGAAGTCAAATAGCCTGATCTCAATACCAATTATAATAAAGATGAGTTAATCCAATACAGTAGTCTAGTGAGAACCAGGTTGGAAAAACAGGGAGTAACAAACACAATCCGTATTTTACGCTTTATAAGACGCCTTTTTCTCCCAAAAGTAGGGGGGAAATGGATGTGCGTCTTATAAAGCGAATACTTTGGGCTTGCTTTGTAAGTGGGCTGTGTATAAGTGGAGTTTAAAGAACCGGAGTGCTGGTACTGAGTGTGATTTGGTTGGAGTGACTGCAAATAACTGTCTATAGTTTATTGGAAAGGTCCTTGTTTGTTTAGTGCTTGCATTTGGTTCTAACATTTAAACCCATTTTCTTTTCTCTGCTGTGTACCTGGTGAAGGGGAGTGGTTTCTGATCCCAGGTGCTATACATTACATAGCTAAACTCTTCTAGAGTTTGCTCTAACTTTGGGCTTGCTTTGTAAGTGGGCTGTGTATAAGTGGAGTTTAAAGAACCGGAGTTTAAGACAAGGAGGAAAAAGTAAGGTTGGAGGGGTTTTCCTTGTTTGTTGGTAACTTGATCTGAGCTGGTCCTTTAACTACAGCAAAACCACATCTTATCACATATTTACTGTTTTTCTGTACTGTATATCCCCATCTAGCAGGTGCTCCATGGACAATGCTACTAAGTGTGTGTCCTGTGCAATGTATGCATGCCTTGAAGAGCCATTCGAGGGTGAATACATTTGCACTAGATGCAATCACGTTGCATATTTGGAAGCCCAGATCTTGGATCTAAATAAGCAGCTTGGCATACTTAGGGGCATTGAACACCTGGAGAGAGGTCTAGACCTCACAGTGCAGGCACTGGCTGGGGTCAGTGAAGAGGAGGAGGATGGAGATGGGCAAGAGCAGGACTATCAGGTCAGCAGTTGGGATAATGTAGTAAGGAGGGGTAGAGGGAAAAGTGCCAGGGAGGCTAGTCCTGAGCTGGAACGCCCTAGTAAATATGCCTGTTTGGCTGATATTAGGGATGAAAGCCCAGGACCAGCGACACTGAGGCAGGCCGTTTCTCCTAGAACCAGGAGGATGACCGCTGCAGGAAGGATGGGAAAAGGAGAGCAGCAAAGGACAGACAGATATTGGTGGTACAGGACTCTATTATTAGTAGGACAGACAGGGTCATCTGTCGCCGAGACTGTGAATGCCGAACAGTGTGTTGTCTCCCGGGTGCTTGGGTTCGGCATATCGCGTATCGGATTGATAGATTGCTGGGTGGGGCTGGGGAAGACCCGGCGGTCATGGTACACGTTGGCACCAATGACAAAGTCAGGGGGAGATGGAAGGTCCTTAAAAATGATTTTTTGGGAACTAGGTGAGAAGCTGAAGTCCAGGACCTCCAAGGTAGTGTTTTCAGAAATACTACCAGTGCCACGAGCGTCACTAGAGAGACAACAGGAGATTAGGGAGTTAAATAAGTGGCTCAGAGGCTGGTGCAGGAAGGAAGGGTTTGGGTTCATGGAGAACTGGGCCGACTTCTCTGTCGGCTACAGACTCTACAGTAGGGACGGGCTGCACCTTAATGGGGAGGGTGCAACTGCCCTGGGGGAAAAAATGGTTATACGGCTGGAGGAGCTTTTAAACTAAGATCTGGGGGGAGGGTGGGCACCCATACTAATAAGGGGGTAGATAGTGTAGATAGAGAGTGGGTCATAGGAAGGAAAAGTGGGGGGTTAGTGGGGGCTGGGGTTAGTAAGAAATGTAGGGAGAAGACTGTGCAAAACAACAACCAAAGTAACCCAAGAACCCCGGATATTCATTTAATAAGTAATAGTAAATTGACAAACGGGGTAAAAAATATACATAGACCTCTTAATTGTATGTACACTAATGCCAGAAGCCTAACTAATAAAATTGGTGAACTGGAATTAGTGATGTGTGAGGAGGACTATGACATAGTGGGAATAACTGAGACATGGCTGGATGATAGCTATGACTGGGCAGTTAATGTACAGGGTTACAATCTTTTTAGAAAGGATCGTGAAAACTGGCGAGGGGGAGGGATCTGCCTTTAAGTAAAGTCCTGTCTAAAGCCCACAATCCGGGAAGATATAAGTGAGGTACATGAAAATGTGGAGTCACTGTGGGTAGAAATAAATGGAGCCAAAAACAATAATAAAATACTAATAGGAGTTTATTATAAACCACCTAATATATCAGAGGCCACAGAAAATCGACTTCTAAATGAAATAGACGAGGTGGCAAATCAGAATGAGGTTGTTATTATGGGGGACTTCAACTACCCAGATATAGACTGGGAAACTGAAACCTGTATATCTCATAAAGGAAACAGGGTCTTGGCAATAACCAAAGACAATTACCTTTCCCAACTGGTTCAGAACCCGACTAGAGGGACGGCCATACTGGACTTAGTATTAACCAATAGACCTGACAGAAGAACAGATGTGCAGGTTGGGGGACACCTGGGTAACAGTGACCATAAAATAATAACCTTTAAATTGTCATTAAAAAAAGCATTTCTTCAGGGAGGAACAAAAATACTAAACTTCAAAAATGCAAAATTTAGCCATCTAAGAGAGGCCATAGGCCTAACTAACTGGGACAAAAATCCTCGAAAATAAAATACAGCCACAAAATGGGATATTTTTAAAAGCATCCTAATATCTAATTGTGAGAGGTACATACCTTATGGGAATAAAATGATAAGAAACAAGAAAAAACCAATGTGGATAAACAGAACTGTAAAGAAAGCAATAAATGACAAAAATAAAGCATTTAAATCACTAAAACAGGAGTGGAGCGAGGAAGCATTGAAAAACTATAAGGAAAAAATAGAATTTGTAAAAGACAAATAAAAGCAGCTAAACTAGAGACTGAAAGACTAATTGCTAAAGAGAGTAAAACTAACCCTAAAATGTTCTTCAATTATATAAATACTAAAAAGTATAAATCTGAAGGTGTCGGCCCCTTACAGAGTAATGAGGGGGGAGTAGCAGAGAGCGATGAGGAGAAAGCAAAACTTTTAAATATTTTCTTCTCAACTGTATTCACTGAGGAAAATAAACTGTCAGATGAAATGCAGAATATAAAAGTGAATTCCCCTTTAAAAGTGTCCTGTCTGACCCAGGAAGAAGTACTGGGGCGTCTTAAAAAGATTAAAATAGACAAATCGCCAGGACCGGATGGCATACACCCCCGTATCCTAAGAGAATTAAGTAATGTCATTGTCAGACCCTTATACTTGATATTTAAGGACTCTATACTGACAGGGAGTGTTCCACAGGATTGGCGCATAGCTAATGTGGTGCCAATATTCAAAAAGGGTCCAAAAACAGAGCCCGGGAACTATAGGCCGGTAAGTTTAACATCTGTAGTGGGTAAACTGTTTGAAGGTTTTCTAAGAGATGCTATCTTGGAGTACCTCAATGAAAATAAGCAAATTACTCCATATCAGCATGGCTTCATGAGGGATCGGTCATGTCAAACCAATTTAATCAGTTTCTCTGAGGAGGTAAGTTCTAGACTTGAGCGCGGGGAATCAATGGATGTCGTATATCTGGACTTCTCCAAAGCATTTGACACTGTATACCACATAAAAGGTTAGTATATAAAATGAGAATGCTTGGCCTGGGAGAAAATGTCTGTATGTGGGTAAGTAAATGGCTCAGTGATAGAAAACAGAGGGTGGTTATTAATGGTACATACTCAGATTGGGTCACTGTCACTAGTGGGGTACCACAGGGGTCAGTATTGGGCCCTATTCTCTTCAATATATTTATTAATGATCTTGTAGAAGGTTTGCACAGTAAAATATCAATTTTTGCAGATGACACTAAACTGTGTAAAGTAATTAACACAGAGGAGGACAGTGCACTGCTACAGATGGATCTGTATAGACTGGAGGCTTGGGCAGAGAAGTGGCAGATGTGGTTTAACACTGACAAATGTAAGGTTATACATATGGGAAGGAATAATGCAAGGCACCAGTACATACTAAATGGTAAAACATTGAGTAACTCTGACATGGAAAAGGACCTAGGAATTTTAGTGAACAGCAAACTAAGTTGTAGAAACCAGTGTCAGACAGCTGCTGCCAAGGCCAATAAGATAATGGGTTGCATCAAAAGGGGCATAGATGCCCGTGACGAGAACATAGTCCTGCCACTTTACAAATCACTAGTCAGACCAGACATGGAGTACTGTGTACAGTTCTGGGCTCCTGTGAACAAGGCAGACATAGCAGAGCTGGAGAGGGTTCAGAGGAGGGCAACTAAAGTCATAGCTGGAATGGGTGGACTACAGTACCCAGAAAGATTATCAAAATTAAGGTTATTCACTTTAGAAAAAAGACGACTGAGGGGAGATCTAATAACTATGTATAAATATATCAGGGGTCAGTACAGAGATCTCTCCGATGATCTCTTTATCCCAAGGACAGTGACCATGACGAGGGGACATCCTCTGCGCCTGGAGGAAAGAAGGTTTGTTCACAAAATAGAAGAGGATTCTTTACGGTAAGAGCAGTGAGACTATGGAACTCTCTGCCTGATGAGTACAGTGTCAGGACATAGTGCGTGCACAATGACCTGACGCTGCACACAGTCAGGTGACAGTGCAGCGCCCGCAGGAGAAGACAAGAGAGCGCCGGACCCGGAACGGAGCCGTGGCACATGAAGGTGAGTATTATAAGCGATTGCAGCGCTTCTTCCTCGCTCCCGGCACTGCAGCACAGGAGAAGTAAGAGAGGTTTTTTATTTTAGTTTTATGGGGCTGAGTGTGCTGATCTGAGGTCTGATGGGGGCTGATTTGAGGTCTGATGGGGGCTGATTTGAGGTCTGATTTGAGGTCTGATGGGGGCTGAGTGGGTTGATTTGAGGTCTGATGGGGGCTGAGTGGGCTGATCTGAGATCTAATGGGTGCTGAGTGGGCTGATCTGAGGTCTGATGGGGGCTGATTTGAGGTCTGAAGGGGACTGAGTGGGCTTATTTGAAGTCTGATGGGGGCTGAGTGGGCTGATTTGAGGTCTGATGGGGGCTGAGTGGACTGATCTGAGGTCTGATAGGGGTTGAGTGGCCTGATCTGAGGTCTGATGGTGGTCTTAGAGGGCTGATCTGAGGTCAACAGTGTTCCATAACAGTGACAGTGCTCCCATAAAAGTAACATCCACAGTCGCCCAAAAAAGTGGCATCCACAGTACTCCACAGCAGTGACATCTACAGTGTTCCCATAACAGTGACATCCACAGTACCCCCATAACAGTGACATCCACAGTACCCCCATAACAGTAACATCCACAGTGCTCCCATAACAGTGACATCCACAGTGGCCCAAAAAGTGACATCTCCAGTACTCCATAACAGTGACATCCACAGTACTCCATAACAGTGACATCCACAGTACTCCATAACAGTGACATCCACAGTGCCCCCACAACAGTGATATCCACAGCACCCACATAACAGTGAAGAAAATGGCTGAGTTGTTATAGAAACTTGGTACTATGCACTATGTGTATGTCAGTAAGACTAAGAAAGAAGGACCTGTGATATTTTCATATTAATGCAAATTAGCAATTTTAAGCTCCAGGGGGCTGGCCTGAGTCCTTGGAGCACCGCTAACACAATGTCCTGTGATCTGTGCACTCCCCCTCCCCTTTGATTCACAGGGCTAGACATCTCGTCTAGCCATGTGTTCTCATGGCTACTCCAAGTCAGCTTAGTGACTTGTGCAGGGAATCAGATGCTGCTTCCCAAGCTCATCAGATCCATTTTTCAAGAGCTGACTTGGCTCAGTGACTTGCGCTTGTGCAGTGGACTCAACACAGGAGTGAAGACTGGGCTAGACAAAATGAGATGGGGAAAACAAGGGCCCAGGGGCACTGAATTAGCGGTGCTCCAAAGGCTCAGGCCAGCCCCTTGGTGCTTGAAAATAATTTGCATTAATATGAAAACGAAGATATTTCTGCAGCAGTTCACCCTACAGGAAAAAAAGAAAGGCATCAATTTACTCAACATGATCAACCCTACCAGGCAATATACATTGTTTAATAGAGTTGATCATGCTGACAGATAAAAAGACCTTTAAATGGAACTTCTTAGAGTGGACAACACATTTTTTTCATTTTCTAGCATTGTGGATGTTTATTGCCTCCTTTATTGTCCACACATGTTACGGTCCCTTTGTGTTTGCGAATCAGCCTTTTGGTTCACATCCTTTTGCTCAGAACTAGTAAATATTCTCATGGCTATGGCGTGTACCCTTATCCTTTTATCATTAACAAATAATTCCATAGACAATCAAAGAAGGACTTTCTCAACAGCCTCTCAAGCATCCACCCCTACAGCTGAGATGAATTATAACTCTTGAACAGTGGAATGAGGATGTCGGTCTGTGCATAACATCTGCTTTAATATGAATTCATTAGAAGTGTGGCTATTTCTGTACTTTTCTGCTCGAGAAATAAGACCCAGATGGTGTGCTATGTGTCTAAAATCCCACAGTATGTATGATCTCCTTAGGAGACTACTTGTATTGGGTTAATTCACAAAAGCTCTACTGCAACCCATGTTGTTGGGAGTATTGCAGTCATTCGATTAGAAAGAAGATATAAATGCAAACTGTTTGATGCAAACTTTTCGCTATACCTAATATTTTAGCATATGGGGTTATTTAGTCTAAGAAACACAAATTAACTAGCACACAAGTGGATATACAAAGTTATTAAATATACAGGAGCTAGTGTCACATGAATGCAGTAACACTGTGTGCACATGCAGTGGCCACGTTTGGGGTGGTCTCAACACTACAAGGAGTCCCCCAATCACAGACGAGGTGTCACCATGTGTTGCTGCTGGAAAGGATGGTAAGGCGTAGTGCAACCCAATGTGAAAAAAGTTCAGAGAGTCTGGATTTTCAGTAAACCAGTGTGCTTCCTTACTATGGGAACTCAATTGTAAAACAATACAGCCAAGGCACTGAGCTGGCTTCTCCAGTCTCCTCCCTGGCAGAAGAAGGTTCTATGCTGAGGAAAGGCCTCAGCTAGCTGTCCCTTTCCCTCTCAGAAGGCTGGTACCCTGGTCAAAGGGTTGGTGGTGCAAGGTCTATCAATAAATCGTCCGTCTGACCCTTGTCAGGTGCTGGTGACCCAGGGTCTGTGGCAGAGTATCCCTGTCTCAGAATCTTCTTCTGGTCACTAGTGCCATCTGGCAGAGCCCCTTCAACTAAACACAAGTTCCTATCTGCAGGCAACTAGCAGCTCTAACTGCTCTCCTTATATACACAGTTTCTAATAAGGGATGGGCTGGAGAATTACAGCCTAAACAGAAACAATGTTGCAGTTTCAGTCTGTCATTGACTTGTATAGAGTTTCAATACAAGTTTATCGGAATGACTAAGCAGTTTTTCCAGACATAAACAAGTCTTCATACGTAAACAACAGAGCTGAACCACACAGTGACAAGGTCATCGAGTCTGTTTTTTCCCTCCAAAACTTTGCATAGTCCCCTATAGTGGAACTGTGGAAGATTTCTTCTCAGTATATATATAGAAAGTATCTAAGTCTCTCAATATTAGCTGGCTGTGCATTAACCTTTCCCACAAAGCAGTGCAGATACAGGAGAATAACAGTGCAAATAAACAAGATATATTTCAATAAACATATAGTATCTCACAAAAGTGAGTACACCCCTCACATTTATGTAAATATTTTATTAGATCTTTTCATTTTGTTGCCAGCGGTTTAGACATTGATGGCTGTGTGTTGAGTTATTTTGAGTGCACACCAAATTTACACTGTTATACAAGCTGTATACTGACGACTTTACATTGTATCAAAGTGTCCCATGAAAAGATATAATACAATATTTACAAAAATGCGAGGGGTGTACTCACTTTTGTGAGAAGGCTGTTAATATGTGATAACAAAATGTGAAGGAAGAGTCCCTTATATAGTAAATAGTGTAGAGTCTCTTCTTCTTAGCCATCCAAAAATAATGTCAGTCCATATTAAGGTTCAGTCGAAACAACTTAAGATACATTTACAAAAAAAAAGCCATCAGCTGTTGTCAGGGTATCTATAAATGAGCACAGACATGGTGACATGAATGTCTACAGGCGATGTGACAACTACAAGGAGACAATCCTTGTCAGCAACAGATGTCCATAATAATAGGTGCAACATGTTCACCCACCAATAACCAGAGAGAAGCACCCAGAAACAATATAGGTCCTTTGTTAAGGACTGTGACAAAGTAAACTAATAGAAAACTACATAGAACAGAAAACCTTATACTACTGCATGACAGCTTCCCATGTGCATGTCTTCTCACAAATGGGTGTATTTGCAAGTTTGATGCACAGCAAAAATATTCTCATTTCTTAAAACAAATGTGATGCTGAGTATCTAAGAATAATGACTATCTATCTATCTATCTATCTATCTATCTATCTATCTATCTATCTATCTATCTATCATCTCTCTCTCTATCTATCATCTCTCTCTCTATCTATCATCTCTCTCTCTATCTATCATCTCTCATACCTATCTCATAGCTGTCTTTATCTTTGATATTAATTAGTGGTATTACAATTTACACTGCTTTTCATTACTGCAGGTATTCATGTAATTAGTTTCTCAGATTTCCCTGTCTTTTGGGTTTTTTTCGGATTTTCAATGGCAAGTTCATAATTTGTTTCTAAGCTTTATACAGAACATCACAACCAGTACTCCTTGGCCTGAAATGGCCTTTCAAACTAAATAAAGTTCATTGAACTGCACAAAAATGCAAACTTCAGAAAAAGTGTTTTATGGTTTCCAGTCAATGATGTTATGAAAAAGATCTTTCTAAAATACTGCGTGCCATATACCTATACCACTAAGACCGTTTCTTTGTAACACCGTCATAGCAGGCTCTCAGCCCACTTGGGTTATATGTATCATACATGTCAAGCAACAATCTTTAGCCCTGTGTTATAAAACAGAAATGACTGTGAATGCAAATACAACCCGACCTTTAGGTGAAAGCTCAATTTCCACTGCACCCCTCTGATTAGCTGTATATTAGTCTGCTATGTATCATGTTACATAAACTGGAGCCTATGAAGGATTTAGTAGCTGGTATCAAAAAGAACAAGACATTTTTCACTTGTATGTATGAATGACAGCCAGATATGTACACAGCACAAGCCCGAGCACTGGAGGATTATGCATGTCCTATAGCAGCTACAACTTGCATCTCTTTGCCTGCTCAAATCTCAATATCCATGTTTAAATATATTGGAAAAATAATTAATTGCTGTCTTTAGTGAAATAAAGTTAGTAAATATTCATTAAAGAGCATCAAGAATTCAGAAGTCAGACTTCAGCCAAACACTTAGACACACAAAAGATCCAGTCTTCTCTGACCCCCGAGCTTTCTGTTCTGGAATCTGGACTGCAGTTGACATCTGTAGCTCATTGAGTTTTTGGTTAGCTTTCGGCAGTCAGCAAACTGAGAAACTACAAAAGTATTCCTATCCCTTTCTAAAATGCTGCTACACAAATGCACATGTCTGTTCCATGCTCATGAGAACGCTGCTTTGTGACTCTTATCAGGAAGGATTCTGTACTGTCATAGATGGTTGCTCAGCCTGGGACCCTGAATGTGATTTACTGTTTCTGGGGCTAGTTCAAAGGTTAAATGACTTCCCTAGCATTGCATGACCTGTGGGATGAAACCTAGGTTTGTTCTGCAAGGCCACAAATGAATCTGCATTCCACAGGGGCTTTGTACTGTTTATGGAGATATCCCATTACCATAGCTGGCAGTTCTTCACTCTGTTTTCCCAAAATAAAATAAAAAGGTTAGCTCCTCCATGTGTGCAAGATAATAATCTACAGTCTCCTTTTCAAGCAAACAGTATCTGAAATGAAGTTATTCAATGAAAACATATAAAAAGGGGTTGGGTCCTATAGATTTAAAAAACTGTGTCCATAGGCAGGGCCATAACCAGAAAAGTCTGGTGTCCATAACCAATTTTTTAATGTGCCTCCCCACCCCCAATCAATTGCCCACCCCAGCCGTAAAAACCCTCGGCCCACAGTAGTTATGCTCCCAAGTGATCCCACAGAGTAGACTGCACCTTAGCGCCTCCACACAGCAGATATGCCCCCTTAGTGCCCCTTCACAGTAGCTATGTCCCCTTAGTGACCCATAGAGTCCCCATAGAGTAGAATGCCTCCTTAGTGTGCACACATAATACTGCTCCCCTTCCAGTGCCGCTCTTACATTAGTGCTGCCCTGTGCTGGAAATAAAATAAATAACTACAGTAAAACTCAACTACCTCTATTCCCCCGATGAACAGAGCACATCCCACTCACCCCAGCAGTCGTGATGCAGTGACGTCACGCCCGCTGAGTAGGAGACCCCACAGGCCGAGGACAGGTCGGGGAATGATTCTCGGCGCGTGCGCTCCTCTACTTAGCCCAACATGTCACTACATTGTGCCTGCTGGAGAGGGCACAGGCACATTCACTATGGGCTGGGCCCTGGAGCAGCAGCTACAGCTACTATGGCAGTAGTTCCACCCCTGCACACAGGCAGAAATCGGCATGGGTTGTAAATCTGTAATCTCCATTTTATCTACTTGCTGTGATTTCAGGATCTTCAGGAAAAGGGAGGGGGCAACAACAGAACTATGAAAAAGCAATTACTATATTACAGGATACTGCCTCTACTCTGGGATGCACCTATATATTTCAAGAAATGTGAGAATCTACCTCACTATATGGGATATTTAAGCTCATTTAAGACCTAATGTGACTCATTTCTTTCACAATAAAATTTTGCTATTTTTCACATTGTACTATGCTGTACATGATATTACAGTATAGACACTTCTGCACAGTAGCAGAGCTCTTCTGACAGCACACTGCTGCTTCTACTCTGCGACATTAGAAGGCTGACCCATCCAAATTTTCTAGGAAGAGGGTATGCAAATGAGCACCTAGCAAGCTCTATCTCTAACACTACCAGATGTAAAGTAGCTATTCTTTAAGTCATGTTTAACTTTTCAAACAGGCCTTGAGACATGACCTAGATAATAATTAAGACAGCACCTCACCTGCAGACAGCTTTTTTCGCTGAATCTTGAACTAGGCCTCTTACCTGGTTAAGTCAATACTTCTGCTCTGCACTGATGAGGGGCAATCACTTCCAAACAGTTGTCCGTAGATGAGAAGCTGGCTTAATTATTATCCAGGTCATGTCTCAAGGCCTTTTTAAAAGGTCAAACATTGACTTTTAGGATAGCTACCTTACATCTGGTGGCGTTAGAGGCAAAGCTTGCTAAGAGCTGATTAGCATACCATCTTCCCAGAATTCCCAGAGGAGTATTACATGGCCTATAAAACTCCTCATGCCGTTTAGGTGCTCTCTATAAGGCGATATAGTATTCCCCAAATCCAACTTTCTAAACATCTGAATACAACTTAGCACAAAGAATGTTTATGAAAAATATAACTTGATATTCGATGCAGATTATACTTTAGTAAGGTGACCAGTAAATTTTACCTAATGCAATTAAAGTTCACCAAAAGGCTAAAAAAATCACACACACGATGGGCGAATTTTAATGTGTGCCTTTAGGGGTTGTCACTCAGCACATCTACATGTAACCAGATTCTCCTAACCAAAAAGATGTCCTGTGCCGTCTAGGGGCAAGGTAACAGCATTTTAACAATTCCTAAGGCCGTGTATATAATGAAAGCTGAACACATTTTAAACCTTTATGTGATATTTTCAGATACATGACTTGTTTGCTGACTGGACAGAAATCATACAGTCATCTTTTCAATTGTCTGAACATGGGGTAGTATTTGTTAATACAAGACCAACTAGTTATGTTACTCTATATAACCACATAGACAAAAATTAAAACAAGAACAGGAAAGGTGGAAAAACACATAAAACAGAAGCGTCACCATCATAGACTTGGTGATTCATGCTCTCCGTGGTATGGGATGTCTTTGTGGTTTTCTGATGTGCTAAAAAAGGCTTACTATTACAGCTGTACCCAACAAAAGACAAGGAGTCTCCAAAGTATTTTATGGAATATCTCAACATTCTTCACATAAGTTAAACTTACCAGCATGCTGTAAGACACCGGTTCTAAATACAATGCCCTTCTTCACATCTACATTTTCTACTGAGATATTTAGCCATGAGTTAATATTATCTGACTGTGTTATTTATTAGTCTTGTCCTTGTATAAGGCAAAGGTCAGCCCTAGAACTTACATGAAGCGGTGACTAGAAGGGGCCATTGTGTTTCATTCCAGCATAACAAATTGCTGCTGCCATACATATATATCTATCTCTGTGTGTATATATATATATATATATATATATATATATATATATATACACACAAAATAAAAGCCACCATAAAAGACAGATACAGATATTACCTACCACATGGCATGCACC
This sequence comes from Rhinella marina, assembly GCA_900303285.1. Taxonomy (NCBI): domain Eukaryota; kingdom Metazoa; phylum Chordata; class Amphibia; order Anura; family Bufonidae; genus Rhinella; species Rhinella marina. Next base: position 340,647 of record ONZH01017936.1, read on the forward strand.
TTCGCTCCTTCTCAAAGACACACAATCCAGCACTCCAAACTATGTTTTGCAAACGTTTTACCAGGGCACTGGCATAATGTATAGTGTGAATGTAGATTGGATTTTCTGGCACAGAGACAGGCAAAGAAGTGACAAATTTAAACCATTTATTCCTCTTCCTGACCGGGCACATTTCCAGTTTTTTTAGTACATACAGATTTGAAAGCCATAACATATTTCCATTTGGTCCTATTTTTGGTGATACATGGGGGTTTATTTTTATGTCATTTTTATTTTAGTATTTTTTTTGTTTTTATTTTTTATAACTTGGAAAATATTACAATGTTTTTCACATTTTTATATATTTGAACACCACAGTGTACAACTAAAAAAATATATTTTTAAATTACGTCCCCTTTCTATAATGGCCATTTTGATACATGGGATATACCGGTTATGTCGCCAGGATGAGTCTAAAGACTGTGGTGTGGTGTGTGGTGTCTTTTATTTATTTTCTTTTACTTTATCTTTATTTTGTTGTTTTACTTTGTAGTTACTTTGTGCCCCTCATAATGTCATACAAGATCATTTTTTTTAAATATATAGCTGATTTTTCCTGTAACAAGGGATGACATATTAGCTTGTCCAAGGCTGTACAAGCTCACTGCAGAGCTGACCTGGGTCTGTTAAGACCCAGCTGCTTGCGCCAACTTTTGGCCCCCAACGATTGCTGAGACTGGAGCAGGAAATGGCACTGCCACTCAACCAGCGCTGTGTAAAGAGCTATAGAGAAGGCCGGGACAGTTTGCAAAAAGCACAAAAAAATATTAAAATGCACTGATTAATGACATTTGTTAACATAAAAAATAATCAGTGAACTAGACAAAGACAGTGGAAGACCTAGTATTCAATCAGCAATACATACTCTGCCAGCCGACAACCAGCACCATTTATTGCAATAGAAAACTAACCCTTGAAACAGTATCTAGATGCTAGCTCAGGGCTGATGTGTGTGAATGAGAAGCATGAACAGCATATGCCGTGTAAGGTATTGTTATCAGTGAGTATATATCTTAACCATTCAGCATCTGCCAAGAGAAGGGGCCTCAGCAGATGGCTGGTGATCATTACACGTGAACCTGAAAGACGGAGGTACTTGCAAATCCCCAATAGAAGATGTAACTTTATTACTATGTTAGTATGAAGAATATCATTCTGTCATGTGCAAAGCAATTGAGAACGGGCAAGAAACTTCAGGATTCATTCACAAGTATGTGCAAATGGTTCTCTTAAAGTTAAAATCATAACATTTTTTAAAAAATAAGTGCTTTTATAAGATCTCTGCCTAATACCTAATACTTCTACATTTAGGGGCACAGCATTATTAGGGGTATTTCGGTTATATAAAGTTAGCCTCTATCCACAAAATAGGGGATAACGATTAGATTGGTGGGGGTTCTACCGCTGGGACCCCACAATCATGAGTATGGGGGCCCGTACCCCTTGGACACTTCATTAATTTCTATGGGAGTTATTCAGACAGCTGTGCCATTCAGGGGCGGACTGTCGATAGACACTACAGGGAAATTTTCTAGTGAGCCGATGCCCAGGTCCCCAAGCCCTCTTCACTGCCTTATGAATCTGATATCAGAATGTTAATAGTGCAGTAGTTTATGTTGCACTGTGGTACTTGGTTCTGCTGGGGAGGTATTTTGTGCTGCACTACGGTATTGCTGGCCCATCCACTTCTATTGTCCTTGTGTTGCCCCACCTTCTGTCAATTTGGACTAGCCTATAACATGGAGCCACTTTTTTTTTTTTTTTCCAGGACCACTACAAGTTCCCAGTCCATCCCTGCGCACGCTGTACTCAGCTATCTACAGAACTCACCTCTAAATAAATGGAGCGGCTGGGTGCATGCCAAACCTGGTGCTCCGTTCATTTCGGGGGTTCGTTATCTATGGAAAGGGGATATCTTTATATAACTGAAATACCCCTTATAGCATCAAATAGCATCAAATCCGTAATAACAGCTGCAATGATTTATCAAACTGGTGTAAAGTGGAAATGAATTAGTTGCCCATAGCAACTAATCAGATTCCACCTTTCATCTTTGACTGCTCCTTTGGAAAATGAAAGGTGGAATCTGATTGGTTGCTATGGGAAACTAAGCCAGTTTGTCTGGAAGTTTCCATTTTCTTACAGCAAGTAGTGATGTTGCAAATAGTGAGAAATTAGACAATAAAATGCATTAACAAGCAGTATAATTCTTACTTACACAAGAGATACACACGATATCAAGGAGCTGGCTGTTTATCCCAGCAGGTAAAGGCTAGTTTAACAGGGAAAAGTCTGATCTGACTGCATACGTGTTTACGTGTTCAGCCCAGGAGCTGAATGTGGTCCATACGAGTCTATATGGATCAGAGCTGAAGGGACAGTCACAATATGGGAGGAACCTCTCGTATATAGCTCTTATAGAGGTCGTCTCATCACAGATATTGGAGGTGTAGGATTTTCTATCAACGTCCAGTTGGTAGGGGTTTGATGATCTGACCCATATTAGTCATTTGATGGATGTGGCAGCCTCGCTAGGAAAACTGAACATCACTTAGTCTCCTGCAGACGTTGGGGTTAATAAGGTCTCCAGAAAGTAAGGTGGTCATACACTTTCAATAGCTGTTGGATGAACACTAGTTTGACTGACAACTTCTCCTTCGGACCCCCACATACATACTTAGCTGAGCTACAAGTGCATGTGTTCGCAATATAGGGAGATGAATAAGCAGCTTACCCCTGCCCTTGAGTACAAAATCATTGAGCAGATAGAAATCCAACATGCCCGATCTTTTGTTCACGACAGCTTGGACACCCCAATACTATATTTCAGCAAGGTCATCTGACATTCATCTTATGTGTATTGCCACCATTGTATTTATTTGTTTCTCTGGAAGATAAGCCCGGTCAGTGGAGTCTGGCAGCAGCTAAGGCTACTTTCACACTAGCGTTTTTTAATTCCGGTATTGAGTTCTGTCATAGGGGCTCAATACCGGAATAAAACGCTTCAGTTTTATCCCCATTCATTGTCAATGGGGACAAAACTGAACTGAAGACAACGAAATTCTCCTAAAATCATTCCGTTCCGTCTTCAGACTGGAGAGCAAACCGCAGCATGCTGCGGTTTGCTCTCCGGTCCAGGCATCTGCACCAAGACGGATCCGTCATGACCCCCAATGAAAATCAATGGGGACGGATCCGTTTGGTGTAACACAATGGTGAACGGATCCGTCCTCCAATGACTTTCAATGGAGTTTATGACGGATCTGTCACCTGCACACATACATACATACACACATACAGACATACACACATACAGACATACACACATACAGACATACACATAAACATACACAGACATATACACATACAAATACACATACATACTTACATGCTCCCGTCAGGTCTCCACAGCGCAGGAGGAGCAGGATGGCGCACACATAGGACGATTCCACCCGGAGCCCAGCAGAGGGCGCTGTGGGGAATCGTCCTATGCGCGCGCCGTCCTGCTCCTCCTGCGCTGTAGAGACCTGCCGGGAGCATGTAAGTATGTATGTGTATTTGTATGTGTATATGTCTGTGTGTGTCTGTGTGTATGTACTGTGTGACATGTGTGGGGCCGGAGCGCGGTTCCGGCCCCACATATGTCCCTGCGGCAGCACGGATCCGGCGGCACCCTTCACCTGCCGGATCCGTGCTGTCGCTAGTGTGAAAGAGGCCTAATATTTATTTTCTTATAGAAAGCCATATTAGAGTCGGGACATCTAACAGACTGCTATCTCATGTGTATGACCGGCTGTGTGCCAGCAGCATCCACTTTTAAAGTGATTAAGAACAGTCACAGGGGCAGACAAACACCATTCTGATACTGTAATAACTTCAAGCAATTTAATTATATCTAAAGGACAACCACGTCTTTTGTGGAGTCGTCTTACGTAATAGTAACACTGTTTACCACAGAAGAATGATGTTCAGACGTCTCACTTCTGTAACTCGAGATATGATGTGAACTAGTTCGCTGACTTATTTCTGAATGAAAGAATTCATTGTCATTGGGAATAAGGTAAATTATTTTGGCAGATGCTGCCATTCGGGGCTGATTTATAACAGCTGCCCTTCAGCTTTTATATGAGAACTTGTCCAGGTATTTAAATACTTTACTAGTAGTGTTGAGCGAACATGCTCGGCCGAATACGATATTCGGCGCTCGGGACTACACAGCCAATCAGCGTGCGGGGGGGAACTGGCATTCAATGTAATGAGAGTAGACATGTTGGATACTGGCATTACACTGATTGGCTGGCCGGGAACGCGTCATCGGGTGCTATATAGCAACTGGTGAAATGTGACCCGGCTCAGTCCGAGTCAGGGAGAGCTGCTGCAAGGAGGGACAGATAGTGTAGGGATAGAAATTGGCTAGGCAGGGCAAGTTTTTCTGTTTCAAAAGACCCAAAAGCCCTTTTAAGGGCTATTATATCTGGCTACAATATATTTTCTTTTGGGGGGTGTCAAAAATTGCGGAAGGTTGCCTGACCTAAGCACCATCTGCGCAGCGTGTGCATTATAACATGTCTGTATCCTATATACCTGACATCCATTGCTATTTTTTCTGCCGCTAATCAAGGCGACATTATCTGTGTTGAGTGTGCATTATAATGTTACTATATACAATATAGCTGACATCCGTTACTATTTTTTCTGCCGCTAATCAAGACAACATTACCTGTGTTGCGTCTGCATTATAACGTTACTGTATGCTATATACCTGACATCCGTTGCTATTTTTTCTGCCGCTAATCAAAGCGACATTACCTGTGTTGCGTGTGCATTATAACGTTACTATATCCAATATACCTGACATCCGTTACTATTTTTTCTGCTGCTAATCAAGGCGACATTACCTGTGTTGCGTCTGCATTATAACTTTTCTGTATTCTATATACCTGACATCCGTTCCGATTTTTTCTGCTGCTAATCAAGGCAACATTACCTGTGTTGCGTCTGCATTATAACGTTACTATATCCAATATACCTGATATCCGTTGTTATTTTTTCTGCCACTAATCAAGGCGACATTACCTGTGTTGCGTCTGCATTATAACGTTACTGTATGCTATATGCCTGACATTCGTTGCTATTTTTTCTGCCGTTAATCAAGGCGACATTACCTGTGTTGCATCTGCATTATAACGTTACTGTATCCTATATACCTGACATACGTTCCGATTTTTTCAGCTGCTAATCAAGGCGACATTACCTGTGTTGAGTCTGCATTATAACGTTACTGTATCCTATATACCTGACATCCATTCCGATTTTTTCTGCTGCTAATCAAGGCGACATTACCTGTGTTGCGTCTGCATTATAACATTACTATATCCAATATACCTGACATCTGTTGCAATTTTTTCTGCCGCTAATCAAGACGACATTACCTGTGTTGCGTCTGCATTATTACGTTACTGTATGCTATATACCTGACATCCGTTGCTATTTTTTCTGCTGTTAATCAAGACGACATTACCTGTGTTGCGTCTACATTATAACGTTACTGTATCCTATATACCTGACATCCGTTGCTATTTTTTCTGCCGCTAATCAAGGCGACATTACCTTTGTTGCGTGTGCATTATAACGTTTCTGTGCCCTAAATACCTGAAATCCTGTGTACTTTTTTCTGCCACTAATCAAGGCGACATTATCTGTGTATTGGAGTGCCTGTTCCTTGTAATTTTTGGCAGCCCTTTCACTTTGTGCATAGGCTTTATGAGTGTAGGAGTCCCACGACATGAACAATTGTACCACAATGTGAATGAGGCCCTCCTTTATGTGATATACCGGTTGTATCGGGGTGCCTCTTCCTTGTAATTTTTGGCAGCACTTGCGCTTTACGTACAAGTAAATATATGTTTCCTAACAATATTCCCTCTAAAATCAATGTTATCTTCGGTTTTGGGGGGGTATTCTTGTCATTCCGTATAAGTGGCATAATACTCGGACAACATCGTTAGCAGAGACTTTGGAGTCCAAGATGCATCCAGATATCCCCCCATGCTGTTCCCAAACCATTTCTGTGGTGTTTCCACCATTTTCTCACCTTTTCCTATGAACCAGACACCCTCCCCTCTTCAGAGCAGGGGGTGCCTGGTTTAGTGCTCGGGTTCTCCCATTGACTTCCATTATGCAATGAAAGGCCAAGCACTCGAGCACCACCTATTGTTCGACCAGAGCACCCGAGCATCACGGTGCTCGATCAACACTATTTACTAGAGAAATATTGGTTTCTCCCATAGTATTCCTTGCATGATGACTGAAAACTATTCATAGACTACTATATATGTAAAATCATTGCCATTAGTATCTACAGAAAACCCTTAAGGTGGCACTTCCATCAAGTAACAGCATATATGTAAATAATGTCATTTTTTAAAATAGTAAACTGGTGGATGGTTTCTGGTTATACAATATTTTTCACCCTATAAGACACACTTTTTTCCCCAAAAGTGGGGGGAAATGTCAGTGCGTCTTATGGGACGAATACCAATGAGCAGCGATCATTAGTACAGGAGGACTGAGGAGCAGTGAATGCAGCACTCCCAGTGCAGACTATGTACTCACAGCTGTCTAATCCTCCTCGGCTGCATGCTGTGCTGTGACCTACACACAGTGTGATGACGTTGATGCGCTCGGTGACTTTATGCTGTGTGATGTCGGGTCACAGCACAGCGCAGCAGCAAGCTGGATCTCAGGAGCGCGGCGTCCAGAGCAGGAGCAGTAAGTTGATTTATTTTTTTGTCTCTGATCTGAGTTCTGATTAACATGGGGGTCTTATCTGAAGTCTGATTGGTGGTCTGCATAGGAGTCTTATTAACATGGGGGTCTGATCTTAGGTCTGATTAGGGGACTTATTAACACTGGGGATCTGATTGTGGCTCTGAGCTGAGATCTGATGAAAAATATATATTTTCTTTTTTTCCTTCTCTAAAACCTTGGTACATCTTATGTGCAGGTGTGTCTTATAGGGCGACAAATACGGTAATTTTTTAAGTAACTCCAAGTTTTCTACTTCTGTTCTACATGGCTAGTGTCTGATAAACTTGATCCAACATTGAACACTAACCTTTCAGATTGTTTTCTAAATGTTTTGTAGAAATGTAAAGGTTGACTGCAGGGAACCTTTCTCTATGAAATTGTAGATCAATCAGTTATCATGTTACAGAGCAGGACCTGAGCCGATTATGTAGGAAACAATTCAATAAACCTTGTAATTTAATGACCAAAATTCCTGCTTCTTCTGGGCTCATGAGTCCAGTGGGCAGAGTCAATTAATGATTGGCAGCCTTCCCTGTGTACCTACAGAGATAGCTGTCAATCACTGAGCAGGACCTCCCACTGGACTCCTAAGCCTAGGATAAGCAGCAAGTTATAATCTTTCCCTACAAAGTTATATATCAGTCTGTTCAGTTCCTCCTGCTCTATAACATGATGCTGACAGATCAGAATCCATGTCCAATGATAAATGTTCCCTTTAAATGAGAAAATTCAACAAAAATCAGTCTTCTGACAAATCAGAGCAACATACTGGAGATATTATTGATAAGGTCTAGGAGTTTGGACCTCCACAGACTGATAAACCAAAGTGGACAAAAGGCTGTCTCTGAGGTGTTCTTTGGAGGTTATCCTAGATTTCTATCAACAGGAATCTTTGAAATGACCACTGAAATACGGCATGTCTGGAGACTGATATTTGATGTATTTCCTCCCAAATATTATTTTAAAAAATAAATCATTTTCTAACCTAGAATGCTTCCAAGAAACACATCTAATGCTTGGTGAAACATTCTGTAGGGGCCATTTCTTTTTTGGAAATAGAGAAATAGAGAATAACATCGAAAAAAAGAGCCTACGACTAGCTTCACACTAGCGTTAAAATTTTCCAGCAGTTTTTTCCAGCAGAGGAACAGCCTGCCAGAGTTCATTGTATCCGGCATAGCTTGATACTACCTCTCCCCAATGGAGCCCACTGATTAGAAGGTGACCCAGTGGGGATTCAGCCTGTTTCTAACATTAGTGCTTGGACTCGGCCGGACCAAAACGTTTTGTGTCTGGTCAAATCCTGGCACTAATGCTGGAAACAGGCTAAATCCTCACCAGGTTGCATTAGTAGTACTAGCCATGCCATACTCACAGTGGAGGATTTCTGAAGAAGGATTTGTTAAGAAGGAGACAGAACCTATTAGATTCTCAACAATTCCAACTGGCTTTATGCCTCTGAATCTAAATGCAAATTTAGGATGAGAATGATGGAGACCCTTAGACATTAGGGTCTTCAGAAAGATTGTATAATTTGGGACTCTTCTACCCTGTTTGTTTCTTATTAAAATCAGGCCAAAGGCATGGAAGTTTATGGTAGAATTAATTAGATTTTAAGTTACATTGGATAACAAATGAAATCAATGATAATATACCATATTGAAACAAAAATAGATTTGTAGATTAGGTATAATTTTATATCTGCAATATTAGATACTGACATCTGCAATATTACTTGAAACAATAAATCCGGTATTTACTGTAAGGATTCACAAAGCTTGTGTCTGTCTAGTGACACTGTGCAGCTGCAACTCCTTCATAAAGAATCCTGAAGCGGTGTATTTCATAGTGCATGGATACACTGCACATTTATGAAAGGAAATGTTTTCTGAGCACTAAAGAAGATGAAACAGACCATAGTAGGGATAAGTAAACATATGCCTGCAGCTTGCCCTGACAAAGGGAACTAAGCTCTCTATAGACCCATGTAATTACAGGCACCGATACATTAACAATGGAAGGTAGACGCATCCTACATCACTTTTTGTAGAGTGATCTGTGATGACATACAAGAGAAAAATGCTGTTATTCCTCAGCCGTTTAAAGCATTGTGAAACTTAAAATGCCAGCTGCCTCTCATAAATGAGCCATCCAAGTGTAAATGTCTGTCATAACCTACAACTGAGTGCTGAAAAATTTACCACTAATAATAACTTTTCTGAATGACTTGTCCTAAAGTCAGTGTAACACCAATGTAAACTAGAAGTTTATTACTATTACAATTAGTAGTACTGTAGAACAATGGTTCCCAACCTGTAGTATACTTACCCCAAGGGGTACGCACTGCAGGGTGAGGGGGAACATGAGACTGCCCTAGCGTCCAGCAATGTTTCATTGCTGGTTGCTAGGGCCTCTTGACATTCAACTGTATCACAGTCCTCAGGTCAGTGATAGAGTTGAATACTGCAAGGGGGGCAGAGGAGCCAATGTTTCCCTGTCCCGCCATTCACTCTCATAGACTACAAGCCACTAGACATGAAACCCATTAGAGAACATGCAGGCAGTAAGATAACAGCATCATCACGACCACCTGATCCGGGCTGCAAGCAGTTTAGGATGCAGGCCAGAAGGGGTATGTGTCCTGCACAGCATTGCAGACAGTGACATGGAGGTGATTATTAGAGTATGTTATTTTCCTTTGGTACCTTGGGGCAACATACTATTGGGCCATTATAGGGGGTCATTATTATTATTATTCGGGACACTGTGGGGACGTTAATAGTATCGGCGGCACTGTAAGGGGGCATTAATTGTACTGGAGCACATTAGGGGCTTTATTACTACTGGAGGCACTATAGGGGGGCATTAGTACTAGTGGGGGCACTATAGGGGGCATTAGTATTACTGGGGTACACTATAGATAGACATAAATACTTCTAGAGCAAACTATGGGGGCATTAGTACTAGTGGGGGCACTATAGGGGCATAAGTACTACTGAGGGACACTATAGATGGACATAAATACTTCTGGAGCATAACTATGGGGGTGTTATCACTACTGGGGACATTATGGTGGACTCTACAACTACTGGGTGATTATGGAGAGCATGATTACTACTATCTGAACTATGGGGGCATTATTACTTCTGGGGAACTATTGGGAGCGCTGCGGGGACATTATTACTACTAAGGACACTCTGGGAGAGAATTATTACTATTGGTGGGACTCTTGGGAGCACTATTGTTAGAGGGCATCCTGGCACAGTATTAGGAATGATATGCTTATGGTATGGTTATTGAAGGAGGCAATCTGTATCTCTGTGATACTAGTATTTTCAGGGGGACTGTCTGTTTCTGCAGTATAGAATAGGGGAGCACTGAGGACACAGTATTGGGGTGGCATGATCGGCTGGTCAGAAGGTGAAAAGGATGATGGAAAAGTGGGAACCTAAGCTGTCTGTGTGGCTCTGCAGAGATGAGACTTCACTGAAAGAAGTCATCATGGTGGTCTACTCTGAATGGAAGAAGATGAGAAAAGAGAATATTTATATCATAAGAGATGTCACTGAATGTTAGAGGTATGTAGTGCTGTATTCTCCTGTATCTTGGGTTGTGTGAAATGTCATTTAAACAGTAGCAGTCATCCCATCTGGATTCTAATATGCTGTATGCTGCAATATTGTTTCATACCTGAAGGAACTGCTGACAGAGACTTAGAACAGAGACTATGACAGTAGTGTGATAATAGAATTATTTTGTGAACATTTATGACTACTTGCTTCCTTGGGGGTACTTGGTTTGAACTTCTTGTCACTAAGGGATACTTGACATGAAAAGGTGGAGACAAGTGCTGCAGGTACCAAGTGGTCTGTGGCCTATGAGCATGAATGCCGAGGACACGAGTCATAGGCTCCCATCTGCTGCTCTCTCATGGGCCACAGGCAGGTAGACCTCTGTTCTTGTAGATATCAATGTAGTTACCATCTAGGATGCAAAACTGCTATTTACTTCTATTGCTAACAATACTTCAACCCCTTGCATTGAGAAACAGATTTTTCTATTAGTATGGGGTCTATGTGGTGCACCAGGCAGGAGAGACACTGTTTCTCATGCATTTACCACTTCCTTTTTAAATTTGTCCTAGACGGTAATGCAAAGTCAAAGGGAACATAATATGGAACGAGTAGTAAAATCAGAGTCTTGACTTAACTAGGAATATTCACTGGTACCATTAATGTTCATGACTGAACATCAAAAATGATCTTCATAAAAATGCATACATAGTGCATACATAGTATATTATTGTGATGAAGAGTTTAGGAACATTAGGATTATCATGGACAGTATTAGCTTTTCTTACCTGATTGTAATATGTCTTGAATACAACAACACCACCAGCACAGGACTGAACGTAACTTGGATAATATTGTCCATTTTCCCGTAACCAAACTTGTGTTCCCTGCAAGAAAAAGAACTGATGTTATAATTAACAAGCGTTACGTACTTACAAGGGTCAAGCTTATGCTTCTATTAGCAGTCCAAAGTCATTCCTGAAGTCAGCAATCCCTTTCCAATACACTCATATAAGAAAAGGTGGTGCGTGTTTGACTGGATTAGTTTCAAACACTTTTTAGGGTATTTTTAATTAAAGAGGACTTCTTAGTTAGGGGGACCTGTAACATCTTCTTAGTTAGGAGGACCTGTCACATCTTAGTTAAGAGGACCTGTAACATCTTCTTAGTTAAAGAGGATCTGTCAAATCTTCTTAGTTAAAGAGGACCTGTGACATCTTCTTAGTTAGGAGGACCTGTCACATCTTCTTAGTTAGGAGGACCTGTCACATCTCTTGCACAGTCTGACATTATCCAATGATGCAACAAACAGTTATATGAAAAGATGCCCCAGAATGGCTATTACTTGGGGAATTGCAAGTCATTACTAAAATAGACATGTCAGCAGAGGTGACAGGTCCTCTTTGGTGGCAACTGTGTAATGCTTCACTTCACCTGTGGGGGTGTTAGAGTGGAATTAAACACTTACAGAGGACCTTTCACCGCTCCTGACCTGTCTATTTTAATAGCTTCATGTATTCCCCATGTACTAACAATTCTATTCTTATGACTCTATGTTTTACCATTCCTGTATTATTTCTACTAGAAGTTATGAATGAATTGCTAGCAGTCTGCAGTAAGGGTACAGAGGGGAGGTAACCAGTTGGTGGTGTGTACCTGCACGGTCTGAAAATGGCAGCACTGATTGGATAGAGTGATTCTGTGCAGGTACACACCCCCAACTTGTTACTAGCTCTCTGTACCCTTATGCAGACTGCTATAAATTCATCCATAACTTCTAGTGCAAATAATAAAGGAATGGCACAACATAGAGCCCCAAGAATAGATGATCCAGAATTGTTATTACATGGGGAATGCATGAAGCTATTAAAACAGGAATGTCAGGAGTGGTGAAAGGTCCTCTTTAAGGTATATACACACAAAGTGTGTTCAGCATTGAAGAAATAAACTGATGTGGAATCAGAATGTGTTTTGTTTTTCCTAATGTGTTTTTGAAATGTGGTTTATGGGAATTCTGAATGAGGATTCCACGCAGAATCCACTTCCAGAATGAACAGGTCACTTCTTTTTCCTGCAGTGCAATTATCAAAACCACAAGTGGAAAAAAAAAGGGCAGTCAAAATTAACATGCAGATTCCCCATTGAAATCAATGCGGAGGATCTGTATGAATTTTTGGTGTGACAAAAATACTCAGTGTGAACAAACCCTTACTGCTAGAATATCTGACAGATTGCTAAGTGACCATTTAAAAATTGTCCAAAATTGATAATATTTCATTGAAATTAAGTTTGCAGATTTCTTAATCTTCTTAAAAACTAAAATCCATGACAGATACACAGTATAACACAATACCCATATATCATACAGCGTCGCATTGATTTCACACGGAGCATTTCTGCATATGATCCTCCCTGTTTTATGTATACATTTTTTTCTGCAGATATTTATCCACCTATTGTCTATTGTTTAATAGCTTTCATGTTAAATATATCATTTGTCATACACTTGGGTCATTATGACGCATTATTTACCCATGAAACACAACCTTGGCTCTTTTGTTTTACCTGAATAAAATGACTAAAATAACATGTAGTGGACGTGTTCCCTGCCCTGATGACCTATATGAAGTGCTGCTCTACAAAAGGTTTATTCAAAGATAATATCCTGAGCCGCCTGTACATGTTCCACCCAAGAATACTGCAAAGGCGCATAGGTCATACTTTTCACACATTTAGTGGTGCTACTACAGATCTGCATGTAGCTCATGTTCGGAGTAGTTTTAGCTGTGGATTCCGCTCAATTTACGTCCATGTACCCAAACATCTACATTCACATTGCTGTTATCCTGCGGATGGAATTTGTGCACTTACTTTCTCAGTAAGTGACCACAAAGTGCTGCTTTTATAGACAGAACATGCTCTCAAAAGGACTGTTGGCTGTCAGTTTCTTAAAAGCTAACTGTCCCTTCATACATAGTCAGATGAGTAGCTTTTAACCTCTTTTCACCTTTCCCTTGTAGATTGTAATCCCTTATGTGCATGGTCACCTCCTCTGTACCAGTTCATTAATAGGTTTATTCTTATTGTACTTGTTTTTGAGCTTGTGTTGTTTTAGTATGTATTAGGTATGCTGAGTGTAATTAAAGGTGTTGTCTCATGTCAGACAATGGGGGAGTATCCAGAGGGACCCGCACTTATACTGGGAATAGAGCCCTACAAAATGGTGGCTGGAGGACTCTGGTCCAGTGACCACCAATCGCTCTCCCCATAGAAGTGAATGGGAGCGCACCGTGCATGACTGGCCACGGGTTCCATTCACTTCAATGGGCCCGATGGAAATAGCTGAGCCAGCACTTGGCTATTTTCGTCGGCCCCATAGAAAAAGAATGGAGGGAGGCTGCGCAGTGCACCCTCCGCCACTTTCAGGGCTCCGTTCTCGATATAGGCGAGGGCCCTACACCTATCAGACAATAGGTGCCTACCCCAGCAATATGCCCACATTGTCTGAGATGAGAATAACCCTTTAATGGCACTTTAAAATAAATAATAATAGTGAATTTGGAAGAGGATGGTCTGCACTCTGCCTCTCACATTTATTCATATAGTGTCAACATATTTGACAATGCTGCACAGAACTCATCACCATTCACATTAGTCGCTGTCCCCGATAGTGCTCACAATCTAGTTTCCACATTTTAGACACACATATACACACTAAGGACAATTTCATAGGGAGCCTATAAACAGCATGTAAAGATGTAAATTACAAGTATTACCATAGTTACATAATTACATAATACAAGTAAACAATGTAACTATGGCACTGCTTGTAACCCTGTAACATTTTTATAGGAGAAAGTCTCTGATACTACATAGAATAAAATATCACTATTATCATTTGTGCAAATGGTCACCACATATATTACATCTAGCAAAATACAGGAAAGAATATGTGGGTCTATAAATAATAATGTATCCTCCTAACAGGTAGAACGTAAGATGCAGACGGTCTACACTGGCACCTGGCTGGTGACTGATCTTGTATGCAGGTTTCATAATAATAATAAAAGGACCATATAGAAAAGCTAAGTAATAATCAGTCCAATACAAAATCATAGGGGTGAGCACGTGTAAATGTAATGTTTACCAGCCACTAATAAGGTGTCCCTTGGAATAGCGGAGATGGGCAGTTCTGTTTGTACTTTTTGGTGGTTTGACTATTCTAGGTCATATACTTACGGCTGCATTACACCAACAGATTGTCTGACTAATTTCTGTCCAATCAGACCAATAGTTGGTGTGTATAACAAAAGATCTGTGTGTGTAAATGGCCATTAGACCAATGAATGGCCCAAAAAAAATGTCAGATAATCTGTTGATGTAATACAGCCATAAGTATATGACCTGGAATAGTCAAACCACCAAAAAGTACAAACAGAACTGCCCATCTCCGCTATTCCAAGGGACACCTTATTAGGGGCTGGATTCAGACAGACCAACTCAGTGGCCGTTTGTCAAGAAGAGAGCATTTCTTCCTGACAGTCGGCTGCTTGTTCAGTGAAGGAGACCACTGCATTTACATGCATGATCTCCTACACTGTATGAGGATGGGGGTCACTATAGCGATCCCTCGTCCTCATACAGAATCATGGCTTCTGAGCAGCAAATCTCTGTTTAGACCACACGATCTGCTGCTCAGAAGCCATGATCGGTGGTGCCTGCATGAACGACAGGATCACCAGATGAACACGTGTTTTGCTCGTTCATTGGGTGATTGGCGGCACATTTAAATGGCCAGATGATCTGGACAGTTATCGGTGTGTCTAAATGCACCTTTATGGGGCAAGGATTGGCAAAGGCTTGAAAGAAGGCCCCATTTGTTATGTTAAAAGAACTTCTACTTCGATGTGTACACTGCTGTTTTTTCACCCAATTAGATAAATGTCTTAAAGGGTTTCTGTCACCAGAAATGACCCTATTAAACCAAGTGTCATTTGCAATGAGCAAATGACACTTGATGCCAGTAATGTTACTATTATAGTCCTCAGTAACGCCGTTTTGCTAAAAATTACGATTTTATAATATGCTAATGACCTCCCCTAGGTGCAGTAGGCGTGAACCTGCACCTAGGAGAGGCCGTAATTATGCCTCTTACCACGCCCCCGGTCGCGCTGATTGACAGGGCCGGGCAGCCAGCTCTTTCGGCTCCCGGCCCTGTACGATCCGAAATCCCGCGCCTGCGCAGTAATGAAGCCGGGACCCGGGCGGGCGCCGGCTCTCTAGGCGCGCTGATCGCAATGCGCAGGCGCGGGATCAGCGTGCGTTGAGAGCCGGCGCCCGCCCGGGTCCCGGCTTCATTACTGCGGCAGGCGCGGGATTTCGGATCGTACAGGGCCGGGAGCCGAAAGAGCTGGCTGCCCGGCCCTGTCAATCAGCGCGACCGGGGGCGTGGTAAGAGGCATAATTACGGCCTCTCCTAGGTGCAGGTTCACGCCTACTGCACCTAGGGGAGGTCATTAGCATATTATAAAATCGTAATTTTTAGCAAAACGGCGTTACTGAGGACTATAATAGTAACATTACTGGCATCAAGTGTCATTTGCTCATTGCAAATGACACTTGGTTTAATAGGGTCATTTCTGGTGACAGAAACCCTTTAATAATTCATTGTGTTTCAGTTGTCTACATATTCAATGAAACATCTGGCCAAAAAGGAAAGAATTATAACAATTTTTTAATTGTTCCAATAATACCAAAACTAAATCTTACTATTTCCTGTAATGTGGTATTCTGTACAATCGTCTATGATATACCATATTTCACTATGATTGTCTGACAACTGTCAGTCTGATAAGATTCCACCAATGCATACACAAATGTTTCCGATTTTCACACAGCACTCATAGGCACAGGAGGTAATGTATGTAGTGACTACAGTAAAAACTGCGGTCACCATGTCATCAAGAATGTAACGCAGCCTAGCTGGCCATTTTTATACAGCACGCTGAGCTCATACTTTCAGTTCGAAGCATGACTCAGAAATTGGTTTAATTATTATTTACGTAAGCTCAGACAATGTGACCTTAACAGTAGCATAGACTTTACTATGTTTTTGTTTAAAAGTGAGTGACATGGAAGATGCACTATGCAGAGCCTGAGGTTTTTATTACTAAGTAATCTGATCCATAACAATAAGAGAACACACTGCAGGCACACAAGCTGTTACACCAGAGCCACCTGGGAGCCAGGTGTGACCAAGGGCTGATAAGCTGCAGGGACAGAAGGCTGATAACAGCTCCACTTTCTATTGCACGATTTGTATTTGAATGAATACGTTAGGGAAATGCTAAACCGTCATAAACCACACTGAACTCTGCTACAGATTCCTTGCTACATCCAAATGGAAAAAGCTAAATGAAGGTGAAGCTTAGAATTGTTTCACTTCAACGAATGGCATTTATCACATAGAGAAATTTACTACAAGCCACTTACTAATGTATTGTGATTGTCCATATTGCTTCCTTTGCTGGCTTTATCCATTTTTCAATCACATTGTACACAGCTCGTATTCAAGGGTTAAGGCCACCGCTGCAGGGAAGATATGAAGTGGCCAGGATGAGATCTACTGCAAATGTGTGTCTATACACCTGGTCACCAGAGAGGCCAGCACTTTTTCCTATAATGTGCAAACATGACCACCAATGCTGTATTGCAGGGTGGTCATAACCATGGATACAAGCAGTGTATAATGTAATGGAAATTTAATCAAGCCAGCAAATGAAACAATATAGACAATCACAATACATAAGTAAGTGCTTTAAAGGAGTTTCTCAGAAGCAGAATATTGAAGATCTATCCTGAAAGTAGCTCATCATTATTGTACCCCCACAAAACCACTTTAAGTTGACCATCGCAGATGACCGTCGCAGATTCTGTCAGAAATGCCAGAAAAATAGCACAGTGTGTGGCACTATGTTTTGCAGTATTTTGATAGACACCATGACAGAAATCTGATGAACTCCATTATATCCAATATGATTTGTTAGAATTTGAGTGAGAGTAGCCTATCAGATGGAGAAGAAAAATTTTGTAGGCTGTTAAAGTGAATGAAGTGACATGATTCTTCAGAAGTGCAGAAAACTGAATCACTTTCTGTCATAAAGTACATATACCTGATCGAGAAGTCACTGCAGGGAGATTAATTATGATATGGTGCAGACATTGGGTGATAGAGCCCTGGCACAGAGAGTTTTGATGTGGTAAGTTGTCTCAGGAGGATGTAGAATGTTCAGGGCAGCCTTTAACCTCCGTCATAGAGGAGAACATCAAACGTGGTTGCGACATAGTCATGACATATGAGTCACTGTGCAACACATTCTGAAACAATAGGTATTTCACTTGGAAGAGTTGATTCAATTTTAACCAAGTAAGTTCAGTGAAGTAAAGATGAGAAGTGTCAGTGCTTGATGGCACCAAGTATATTAAAGAATGATCACAAAGCATGTTGAGTAAAGATCTATTCTGCTCATTTGGCTTCCTTTAATTATGGTGACCCAGAAACTTTCTTGTACCGAATTGTTGGATAAAATACAAGTCCATTACATTGATCCTGAAACCAAAAGGCAAAGCATGGTGTGTAAAAATGGTACATCCCCACCACCAAACAGTTGCTTCAGCAGGAAAGTTGTTGGCCATTATCTTTCTGGATACGTATGGTGTTATCATAGAAAATTACCTGGTGAAAGGTACAGCTAAGGCTACTTTCACATTAGCGTTTTATAATTCCGGTATTGAGTTCCGTCATAGGGGCTCAATACCGGAATAAAACGCTTCAGTTTTGTCCCCATTCATTGTCAATGGGGACAAAACTGAACTGAAGACAACGGAATGCTCCTAAAAGCATTCCGTTCCGTCTTCAGACCGGAGAGCAAACCGCAGCATGCTGCGGTTTGCTCTCTGGTCCAGGCATCCGCACCAAGACAGATCCGTCATGACCTCCAATGAAAGTCAATGGGGACGGATCCATTTGGTGTGATACAATGGTGAAAGGATCCGTCCTCTATTGACTTTCAATGGAGTTCATTACGGATCCGTCACTTAGCTGCTATCAAGGAGATCAGGGGTGGAAAACTGAGAAAGGGTGTCTGGACAAGGTTCCCAGCAAATACTGGTCACCATCACAACTGTTATGTCTGCATTCACTGCTGCTGAACTCGATCTACTGGAACACCAACCCTACTCAGCAGATCTTGGCCAAGTGACTTTTATTTATTTTCTAATACTAAAGAAAATCTGCATGGTAAAATATTTTCATCTGATTCTGAAGTGATATCAGCTGTTGGTTATGGTTAGAGGACCAGGAAACGTTTTTTAAAGGGTGAGCACAATCTCAGCAAACCTTCTGGGCAACCTGTGTATACCTATAACCAATGGAAACATTTTTTTTTTCAGATTAAATGAATGATATTTATTAAAGACAAAAATAAAAAACATACTTCTTAATCTATACCATATATATAAAACTTAATCAGCAGCACAAGGACTCAAAACTAAAAAAGAAGGGGCACTATACCAAACAACGCAGTTTATTGGCACCCAGAAAGGGAATGGGGCCAACCAGGACTGTGCGCCTCTTTCTAAGTGCCTCATAATCCTCATATGGCCTGCTTCTATGGTATTTACACCTTTGCCAAAGATATGACAGATGAGAGCCCCAAGATAAATATATAATCTTATATTCACAGGTCAAGAGAACAGAAAAGAGGATGTTGTCAAAGTGTGCTGCAAAGAGAACCTACTTTAAATGATAGGGCCATGCCTTAAAACTATTATTCTGATGAGATATTGCGAGCAAAACAAACTTTTGGGAAAATGAAGGCTGCTTTACATAACTAACAACAGTCACAAATACATAGGATATATAGCAAAGCACAAAACCAGGCTCGGACGGGCCCACAGGGGAACAGGTGAATCCCCCGTCTGGGATCCTGAGCTAGGTAGGTCTCTAGTCCCTCACCTCCTGCACAAGTGACACATGGCACAGTAGACTGACTTATAAATAGGCTGCCTAAGATGCTATGCAGTACATTGCCTATGTCCATATAAAAGACTGGATAGTGTGGGCAGGTAGCATATGCACGTGGGCCCCCAGAGTGAGCTTTACAGTGGGCCCCCAGAGGGAATTTTACTGGTGGGCTCTAGACACCCTAGTCCGACACTGTACAAAACAGTCTCTAGTAAAACCAGCCTGATTATGACAATACGGCACCCTTATTGAAGCAGGGAAAATGTCAGTATCTATAGTATACTGCTATGGGGCTTTTTTCAGTACTACAAACAATACCAGATGTCCAGTATCTATGCATCTAAATGCATAAGTAAACATGTCATGTCCAGTCCTGCAGAGCAAAACATGTGGTGCAAAGTCCAAGTTGGAAGTTGAGGACCTTAAGTAAATAAAATGTATTCAAGTTTTTTGTTTCTAGATAAAGGATAGAGATTAGTCCTACAAACACCATGTTTTAGGCTATGACCAGACTAGTCTTTACAATTCCTGTATTCTGTTCTGGCAAAGGAACAGAATACTGAATTGCTGGATCTGTACACTCCAGATCCCATTTGTTGCAATGGGATCTGCTGGGTTCCCGGCATGAATGTTGGAATTCTGACGGACAAAATACAGATGCATGCTTCTTATGTAGGATAGTTTTGTTCTATTGGCTGGGTTTATAGAGTATTTATCTACAAAAGAAAAAGATTTTACAGCAACACAATTATTACTTTAAGTAATCTAAGCATCATAGAAATGCATGGTTTCTGCTGTTTCTTCCCTTCTTGGTTCCTCCTGTTTTATACTGATTTCAGTGACTCACCTATGCAGAACTCCCAAGTGTCCCTCTTTTGAAGGGAGAGCCCCTCATTTGGACCAAAGTCCCTCTGTCCCTATATTGCTCCTTAAAGGGGTTATCCAACCCCTATAATGACCCCCCCTAATGCCCGGGTACCTCATATAGATCATACTTCCCCCACTCCCTGGCACTCCTCATGCCCACACGGCCGCCACTGTATCTTCCCATCACGCGGATCAAAAGGTCCGGCAACAAGGGGAGGCTGCCAATAGCAGACTGCGACAGGGACGAGCCTCCCTAGCATCGCAGGTGATGAAAAAGTAAAAACTCACCCTGTCCTCAAGGGGTTAACAGAAGGTAATTAGACCTGTGCTAGTGGTACACTTATTTTGCAAAATTGAGATTCTTGGCAAATACACTTTGTACAAAATTATTTGGGCCCGTCTGCCAAACGTCAAGGCGATCTCTTTAAGACGGGAACCTAACACTAATTCCTACCTGTTGTGTACCATAATGGCCACCATTAAATTCAGGGAGTGTTGGTTCCACATGCATGCTGGGTCCACTCTGCCTTTGCCATTTTTGGTGCCTTAAAGGCTTCCATTAAATCCAGGGATGCAGGTACCAACATGCATGATGAGCCCACTCACTTCCCCTGGTGCCTCACGGCTTCCAGTGCAAATACTGAGAGCAGGCTACAGCTTTATACTTTGATTAAAATCAGCCTATGCGGCAGACAGGCTTGTCAGGAGTGCAAGACTGGCTGGAGTAGCCACACCTCCAGATCAGTACAACTTCAAAAAAAGGGGGTCAGTCAGCACATCCAATGTGCAGGTGCACGCTGCCATGGCTAGAAACACTAAGGAAAAAAAACACAATGCAGCAGCACAAATAACATACAATATTGCCATAGTCATAGAAAAACTTTCTGGTGCTTGTGCTACACTTATTTTGCAAAATTGAGATTCTTGGCAAATACATTTTGTACAAAATTATTTGGGCCCGTCTGCCAAACGTCAAGGTGATCTCTTTAAGACTGGAACCTAACACTAATTCCTACCTTTTGTGCACCATAATGGCCACCATTAAATTCAGGGAGAGTGGACCCAGCATGCATGTGGAACCAATACTCCCTGAATTTAATGGTGGCCATTATGGTACACAACAGGTAGGAATTAGTGTTAGGTTCATGTCTTAAAGAGATCGCCTTGACGTTTGGCAGATGGGCCAAAATAATTTTGTACAAAATGTATTTGCCAAGAATCTCAATTTTGAAAAATAAGTGTAGCACTAGCACCAGAAAGTTTTTCTATGACTATGGCAATATTGTATATTATTTGTGTTCGCAGAGTGCTGCTGCATTGTGTTTTTTTTCCTTAGTGTGTTTTTTTTCCTTAGTGACTCTACACTGCCCTTGTCACTTAATGGAGATGTAATGGTGAGGATGGGGATGGCATATTTATCTTCTTTCATGCCAGTTTTTTGGCATAAAAGAACAATGAAATCGACGCCAACTCTGAGCTGGCATAGATTTCCCTTTAGGTGCATGAACTGCCGGAGATGCATGTAATTTATGACAAGATGTGAGCCTTGTTCTAAATGAGTAGCATCCTCCGGCAGCACAAGGGATATCACAGACCAGCGTAAAATGCTGGTCTATGATGAATCCATTGAATGAATCCATGAATACATTGTTTTGTTGCATACTGTAACTGTGGTAAAGAGCCACAGTTTGGTGCTCATAGCATAGCACTCATAGTAACTTCAAAGAGGGGCATATAAGATTTTCCATGGAATTTAGCAGGTAAATTTGTTGCATGCACCATTGAAAAGATATTCTCATTTGGAAGCATCACTTATAGGGCATATAAGGCAGTGATGGCTAACCTCCGGCACTCCAGCTGTGGCGAAACTACGACTCTCAGCATGCTCCATTCATTTCTATGGAGTTCTGAGAACAGCCGAGCAAGTGTACATCTTGGGAGTCATAGTTTTACCACAGCTGGAGTGCTGGTAACAGCCGTCACAGATATACGTAGGCTCTTTGCATATGGCTCTACCATGTAAATGAAGCTGATATTCGTCTATGTCACACTATCAATAGTTATGGTAGTTAACATTTCAAATATTTCATAGTATATACACTGAGCAAAAACTAAAACTACATCTTATTAGGCAGACAAATCCAATCTTGAAAATGCTAGGTAGAAAATACTTCTAAAATACAATGGGAATTTTGTATTTGAAAAAAATACATAGAAAACGTGCCATGTAATAGATACCGAGAAAATTAGAGAAAATTCACAATAAAAAAAAAATAGAAAACTTCTAATGTGGTATGTACGAAAGTATCAGAATCACATTAGTGGATTGTCAAAATTATGGAACACCCAAATGCTTTTTGCACCACTGAGAGATTTCTATTGCAGAAAGGCTACTTCTACTTTCAGTCTTCTGTTGTCTAAAGTTGAACACAAAGGACGATTGCAACGGAAATGAACATTCGTTGGGTGAAATTTAACAACAAACAATCTCTTTAGCCATCCGATGATAGACTATTATCGTTTGAAATGAAGCATATTCAACTTTTTCGTCTGATGGCAGGACGAAAGATCTTTCATTCAAGAAAAATCAATTGTGTACGAAAGAACTTTCTTTGAAACAACGCTCTCAGAAAGATCTTTTGTCCATCTGGTTTTATTGAAAGTATACATGCAGTTTGAATAACAGTAATGGCCAACATAGACTAAAATGTGTATGGTCATGTCTGTGACATTCACCAAATGTTCAACCATCAACCAACTGCTATCTAATGTGCATGGCCAGCTTTAGTCTTTACCTGAACTGATGTTTCCCGTAAAGTCAGTATTTCATAACAAACGGCCACCACACCCTTGTGTTTCACAGATCACTACTACAGATTCATTTGCTTCCTGCGGCAAAGACTTGCACTTGCCTGTAAGTCATTCATTACTAATCGATGTGTCACCAAATGTCAATGAACAAGGCAGAAATGCTTAAATAACAAGCATCACTTCAGATGTACAGTGCCACAGTGTAATTACTGGAGGAATGTAAAGTTCTGCATATGTAAGGACAGGTACATGATAAAACTAGCTTATGATATCATGATATATGAGCAGTCATGTTATTGTGATAACATGTGATACTGCTAAAGGGGTTCCATAGTGATTACAAAACGTGAATGCATGCCATAAACAGAGACTCAACCCTGTTCCTCAATGAAAGCTGAGCTTGTATATTTAAGGGGGAACCAAGAGAGCTACATGCTGGCCATACTACAGCTATCTCATGTGTATGATTAGTTATAGGATGTATCAACTACAATATTTGACAACTAGGAATAATTACGGCACATCAATGATCTACTGTAATTATTTGATAATGACTGCCATTGTAACTATACTTAATTTGACATGTTAAAAATGTGTGCCATCAAATATGCCCTGTAGTTGTGTTTGGTGCCTGCAATTTAAAGCTGTTTTCCAGGAGTACAATATTAGTAGAATAGTAACATAGGCCATCAATATCTGATCAGTGGAGGTCCACCTCCTGGTACTCTCGCCAATCAGTTTTTTTGAAGAGGCTTTGGTGCTCCGGTGAGTGTGTGGCCTCCTCACAGCTTACCAAGCACAGCGCCATACATTGTATAGCAGGTGTACTTCGTATTGTAGCCAAGGACATTCACTTGAATAGCACTGAGCTGCAAATAGGCCATGTGATCTATGACCATTACATCACTGGCCTAGGAAGAGGCTGCAGCACCGCAACCTCTTTAAGCAGCTGATGCAGGTGCTGGGAATTGGATCCCAGCAATATCGTACTTTCAGAAAAACCCTTTATAGTTTTCTTTGCTCTTTAGCATAGACATGAATTGTCTCCAACAATCAGATTGTGACCATTGTTATACAATGTTTGAAAAGATTTGATCAAATCCTATGAAAGTGTCAAATCCCAGCAAGATTGAAAGTTCCTTTTACATGAGTAAATGAATGCAGATTTATTACATATCATTTTGATGAGCTGGTTTAGTATATGTAAGTGGACTAATCATTCTACTGTATGAAGATCAGGAGGGGGAGTAGGGGGGGCGTATCCAATACTTAACTAGTTGAGGCAGGCTCAGGAAATGACGAGCAAGTAGATAAAAGAATCTATATCGGTGGGTAATGTGTTTCGGGGTTCTGGGGCCCCTTTTATCAATTCTTTTGGATGGATGGATATGATCACATCCATCCATCCAAAAGACTTGATAAAGGGGTCCCGAAAGCCCCAAAACGCGTTGTCTGTTTTGAATATTACCCACCAATAAAGCTTCTTTTATCCATTTGCTGTTGGTTTCCTGTGCCTAGTTAAGTGGTTTGGAACCCTTCGGATATACCTCCCCTACTCACCTACCTGTTCTTGTGATATTCATCCTGCTGGGTGGTGAACTTTGTCCAGAGGATCTCATCCAAACACATTGGCACTGGTTCCAACAACCTCACTATCTCCACCTAAGAATCTTACATCTCCAACCACCACCATTATAAAGGGGAGTGCACATACATCCCTTTAGGGACCGAGATGCCTTACACACTTAACCTATAATTGCTTTCTTTCTCACCACTACACACCGTATGGAGATGAACGATCGTTACTGTGCTAGTTTGTTCTCATACAGTTGGCATATTGATGGCAGCATGACCCTTGGTTACATGGGGAGATGTGCTGCTGACAAAAGATCATTTGCTGGTCAGTTTACATCGAGGAGCCCAGTGGAGCATTGCAGACCTTGAGGAGTAAGAGCGGGGAGCCAGAGCCAAGAAGCAGGTAAATAAGCTTCCCTTGCTAGGTCCAGAAAAGTGGGGGAATTTGCCACCCCCCTTCCATTCTTGCACAACCACTTTGAATGTGTAATGGTAAACTTTAGGTCAGATTTTATATTCAATCACTTATTAGACCAACCCTGACCAAAGTATTAAATTATGCCTATATGCCATCTATAGTGTGGAACAGCCATTTTCTTGGCAGCTTTATGTGAGGGACACAATAATGGTTACCAGAAGATGAAGGGACAGGTCATACATTTGGCAGTTGCTCTCATGAATAATACAGCTTAACAATGCTATAAGAAAACAATGGTATATTACTAATATTAACTCACAAGGCTGTGACTTAAAATCTGTACCTTGAGAGGTAAAAAGATCAAGTGTTAAAGGCAGAAATGTAATATTACTGACTTGGCTTATAAAGAAGGGAAAGGCTTTGGTCTGTCTGGAAAGATCAAAAGTTAGTAGTTAAAAATATAACTCTTACTCATTAGGAAGTCTGGGTGGGCAGAGGGCAAAGATGAATGGCAATTTAATTTGCCACATGGTCAGCAGAGCCACATTACAGGAGCGGGTTTGACATAACAAAAAGAGGCATAAAATGAGGCCTTTATTCCGGGCAGGTTTATGAGCATTGGCAGAAACACTCAAACCTTATAAAGAGTTATGTGCAGAGTGCCCAGACGCGTGGAGTGTGTTCAGCCTAGAGCTCTCCATCATTGGCTGTCTATAGTGTTGTAAAAATGGCTACTCTCAAGCAGTCGTTACAGTTAACAAACCACTTACTGGTATCTATTGTGTGTGGATACATCTAGATTTTTAGAGAAAATGGAGCTCATCACAATATTCACTTAGAAGGTAGGAGATATACACATTTTAGTGAAGAAGACATCTTTACACCACGCTGACTGGGTTGCAGTGATTTTATGTGAATTGTTACCACTAAGGGCTTGTTCAAATCTTCGTTGGAGAGTCTGTTCCATTGCAGATTCTGTCAAAAACAGTGAAGAGAAAAATCCTGCAAGGAGGACTTTTTTCTCTGCTTACAAAGCATCAGCCTGAATGAAAGCCAAGCCGACCCCTTTATAGTCAGTGAGATCTGTTTGACTATGTTTGGTGAGTTATGCACCTGTCTGTTGGATTCAGACTGTTTTCTGTTAGCTCTGTGGAGAAGCAATCCAATATAAGCACCCCCATTTAATTACTGCACAATTCAAGCAATATTGTTGAAACTATTTAATAAAAAATTCTGTTCTTATATTGATCATTACAATTGAGCCAAAATATAAAATGACTGGCTGAGCAGGAATTTCCTGTATGTTGAGCGGGACCAGGAAGCAGAGACCAGCAGAGGCCTAGGAGTAGAGCAATGGGAGTGGCGGGAATCAGTCACTTTGCGCTTCTATGGCAAGAGCAAGTTTCATACTGTTTTAGGGCCCTGCTCTTCTTATACAAGCTTCCTTTCAGATGACATGCAGCTAAACTGTAATCTGCAAACTAGTCTCACTAAGTATCAGTCAAGTTAATAAGAATCCATGGCAAGCACACTGTAACCACTAGAGGTCTTGAACATTCACTTATATTATAAAAGAACAGCAAAAGCTTAAAGGGGTTGTCCGGGTTCAGAGAAGAACCCGGACATACCTGCAATTTCACCCAGGCAGCCTGCCTGAAGAGGACATCGGAGCATCTCATGCTCCGATGCCCCCCCCTTGCCCTGCGCTAGATCGCGCAGGGCAAGGTCTCTTGTTTTGTAAATACTCGCTGCCGGGCGGGTACTTCCGCCCGGCAGTGAGTTCGGTGACGTCACCAGCCTTAATGGGCCGGCTTTAGCGCTGCCCTAGCCGTTTTACTGGCTAGGGCAGCGCTGAAGCCTGTCCATCAGCGCCGATGACGTCACCGACTCACTGCCGGGCGGAAGCCTCTGCCCGGCAGGGACCGGTACGTCACCGGAACCCGGCGAAATTCCTTTGCCCTGCGCTAATTAGCGCAGGGCAAAGGAGGGCATCGGAGCATAGGATGCTCCGATGCCCTCTTCAAGCGGGCTGCCTGGGTGAAATTGCAGGTATGTCCGGGTTCTTCTCTGAACCCGGACAACCCCTTTAAGTATTATTGTATGATGAAAAGGCAATTATGTCCCGTTGTCTTGCTTGTCTAATATATAAAGCTGAGTGTATGTGTGTGTGTATGTCCGCTAAAGGAATCCGCACTGTCACAGCTACAATCACCAAATTCGGCACACAGGTACATCAGGTGTCCGGGAAGGTTTTAGAATGGGTCTCAGCTCTCCAGGACGTACCGTTCCTGAGATATTCCCAAAAAATGCATTAGCCAATAGAAGCCTGGTCACATGACCCTTATCAGCCAATAGAAGCTCACAGGCAGTTAGTCTCCACACACTCCAGGTTTCCATAACAACCTAGCCAGTTCACTGCTGTAGGTCTGCTTTAAAGGGGCAGAGCGCTGTGAATGACACTATTAAAGGAGTATTCCGGTTACCATAAATATAACTTATGCTTTAGACTAATTCATCATCAATCATTACCTCATATAATGTAAATTTCACATATTTACCGTTCAGTAGTAATAAAAGATGTTTTCTTCAACTGCTACCCACTGTGTTTTCTCCTAAATTACTATGGCATCGACCTGTGATTCAGGCCACCCTCAAAAGAAGGACTTAAAAGCCCCACCCCCTGGTCCCACTAAGTCACGCCCCCGACTCAGTCAGGCCATGCCCCTTCCACTTCCCATCTGGCCGGGATTGAAAAAAATGAAGGTAAAAATCAACTTCTGTCAGCTGCAGGGGAGGGAGGAGGGTGACTTTCTCCCTGCAGCTTAGGCTCAGACTGCACAGTGCTGCTGTCTGAGAGTGAGCTGTTCAAAAGGACATCCCTGTGTCCATCCAGGCCCTGCGCATGACAGAGGACAGGGAGCCAGAAAGCCAGACTGTCCAGCCTGCCCCCTAACGTGAAGCCGTGCCACCGGTCCCCATGAAACCAGACCCCTAAACCCAAGGCCACGCCCCCTAGTTCAGTGAAGACACGGAGGAGAAGCTGTCTGAGTGTGAGCTACTGAAAGGGTGGACATCCCTGTGTCTGTCCAGGCCCTGTGCCGGACGGTGGACAGGGAGTCTGAAAGCCAGACTGTCCAGCCTAATACCGGACCTCTGGCCACCCTAGGGGCAGGCTGATGTTAGGGTGGCCAGATGTCCGGCTTTAGGCTGGACAGTCCAGTTTTCTGGCTGCCTGTTCTCCATGTAGCGCAGTGCCTGGACGGACGTAGGGATGTCCACCCTTTCAGTAGCTCACGCTCAGACAGCTTCTCCTCCGTGTCTTCACAGAGCCAGGGGGCTTGGCCTCATGTTTAGTGGTGTGGCTTCATCATGACAGGGGGCGTGGCTTCATGCTTAGGGGTGTGGCTTCATGGGGATCGGGGGCGCTGCTTCACGTTTGGGCGAATAGCCGCTGAGGTCCGGCTTTCTGGGGTGAAGACAGCGGCCACCCTAGCTGCTGTGGAGGTCACAATTAAAGGGGAGGGTGCTGTGGATGTTTCTGTTAAGGGGCGGGCTGCTGTGGAGGTCACTGTTAAAGGGGCGGGCACTGTAGAGGTCAGTCTCGATATCTTTTAATGACACACACAAATATTAAATTAAATAGATTAAATATACCTGGGCAAAGCCGGGTCCTTCATCTAGTTCTCTATATTTATCTTTACTGTTTTTACTTTCAAATGGAGCAAAGATGCTAGTGGAGGAGAAAAAACGAGTACAATGATGGCTAAAGCTGACCATAGATATAGACTGCTGGATGATCAATCTTCCCCATCTTCTCCCACTCCACATTCAACATAGCCATTCAAATCAGATGAAATTACTACTGTGAAAGCAGGTGTAAGCGGCAGCTGGACCTGGGACCTCTACTTAAACACCAATGAGTTCACAGCCCACTATATCTAATATACAGTACATTTATAGAACTCCAAGGGCTGTGTTAGACCTATAGATAGTCGGGCAGATTATCTCCTGAGGATAGGTCATCAATATATATAACTCGGAAAACCCCTTTAAGTAGACTGCATGGCCAGATGCTGGATTTTATACATCTGTGGCAATGGGACCAAATGAAATACCAGAATTCAATGATTAAGACTTGTGTCCCAATCATTTTGTTCATATAGTGTATGTCGTATGTGTACAAGGATAGTTATAAACATCACATGCAATAAAAGTGGACCCTTACATGCTCTATATAGATAGAGGAGGCCCTCAAGAACATCTGTTCTTGTGGGTCCAACAAACCCCAGTCCTGCTTTGTGTACCACTGTAACCTATAGAACCCTCCAGCATTGCTACTGCTACCTAGGTAAAGGTTGTAGCAACACCCCATCTCAATATAACATTCTTTCTCTAGACTTGAACCTCAGTTGCTGCACAATAATAACTAAAGGCTCAGCAATGGCCACACAAGCAACCACTGTGTAGTTTACCAATTATTGCACATTGTGGCTTTTGGGTGAATGATTGCAGAGGAACGCAATAGGTCTTTAGTAAGGAATTTTTAAGGCTCAAGTTCTTTTAGATCTGAATGAAACTTTCTTTTAAGTAAACTAAATGTGAAAAGTACCGTACATTATGTTCATGTCATATTAAGAAATACATAAACAGCATTGTGGAATCAGGAGAACATTCTGTGAATTCCATGATACGACAGACTTTCATGCTGTGATTTTTTATGTTTATCATCAGAAATACATACAAAAAACAAATCTTACCATAGTAATCAGTAACATATGTCGGTCAAATAGTATATATATTTATTTATAATAGCCCCAAAATGAGCTTTCATGTCTAAACAACTTGTGGCCAATCACTCTTGTGACGGTCTAATTGACTTCATTCTTCAGAGGTAATTGGAAGTAATTGGAAAAAACCTTCTGCTACAGATGCTTATCTATGGTTAAGGCAATGTATGGCTTGTATTACTGAGGTGGGGTGGGTGAGGGGTGACCGGTGAAGTGAAATGTATACAGACTTTTTCATGAAACCTGGCTGCTATTCTATACAATCTAAACCACAAAGAGGCAAATGGCTGTAGAACACAGCCAGAAAGAAAAGATGACAAATTTGATTGTAGTAAAATTACCGGTATTTCTAAAATCTGTTCTTAAGAACATGAAGCTTCAGATCCATTTTCTTAAGTGACAAATTACAAATTCACTTCACCTTGAAAACAGCCTACCAGGAGAATGTATAACAATGGAGAACTCAGCTATATTTTTCACAAGGTGACAAAATTTTATTTTTTCAATGTGGAAGATCTCTTTAAATTAGACAATCTATCAGAAATCTTAATGAAACACAATTAGTGAGTGGAATTACATCTACTAAACAATCTATCTAAACTGTTGTTCTGCAGGCCTCAATATAGCAATCCACATATTAAAATAAGACAACTAAAGGCCCACATACACATCATTGGTCAAACCTTCCAGTTTAAGTGGTATCGGCTAACTATCTAACGTGCATGGGGACCTCATAATAGTACGTGAATGAAGTCGGGACAAAGAAGGATCAGGCACATTTCAATGGCCAATCTTTTTGTTTTGGCAGGAGAGCTTTCTCCTCCCTTGCCATAGGGAGCACATGCATGTCCAGCTGAACTGAGAATGCATGTATAAGGGGGAGTCAGAAGGATTAGCTCTCAGCTGAATGAGCATTCAGCCAACAACTACTGAATGTACCTGGGCACATCAATACATTTTGCTAAGCAAAAAGGTTCCATGTGACGCACTCTCAGACCTCCAGCCTTCACCGGTTTAGCATTAGCTGTTCTGGAGACTAAATGCAATTTCAGTAGGTTACATGACATCATGTGAATGCATTGTAAATGTCTAAAAAATAAACTATTTAATACAACCATGTCCTGGGGCCGACTCCTATATTAAATGAGCCTGTATCAGGATATTATAAAATCGTTGACCATGTAGTCAAAGGATGGTAATGGTTCACTTTTTCAGCCTGAAATGCCAAGAAAAAGACTGTGCATGGTCAACTGTTTCATAAAGAGTGTCTAAGGCCCCTTTACACTGCCCGATATTCATACGAATGCTCATTAGCGATAATCAACCCATTTAAACGTGACACCAATTACCCCATGAACAAGAGAGATGCTCATTCATCAGGAAATAGATTGTTGGTGCGGACACCTAAATCATTGTTTGCCGGCAGCAGATCATTCTGTCTAAAAAGCATTTGCTGCCAGAAAACAATGATTCTGAATTGGGATGAGTGATGGCATTAGTGATCACTCTTTCCAATATTGTGGAGGAGATCACTACATGTAATAGCATCAGTCACCTCCACTGACGAGCAGGCGATTGTCAGGAAGGAACGCTTGCTTATGTATATCTGCTCCAACGAGCAATGTAAAGGGGCCATTACATGTTGGAATATCACACATGGAAAAGAGAAGGGTCATAACCTTGCTGTCTTATTCATTCCAGCAAATATACAGTCACTTCAAGGGCCAAGGCAATTCATTGTTAATTGTCAGGTGGACATGCAAAGTTCAAAAGGTGAAGGGCTAGCTCCTTTGTTAGGGTCGAGCACAAAATGTATTGTATGTATGCTGTTTTATCCATACTAAAGGTCCTTTTACACGGAAAGATAAATCGTATTAGCGATCGTAGATGAACGATCGAACGATGCAATGTAAATACCGTTTACACTGAAAGAGAAGTCGTTCACAATCTTCGTACTTTCGGTCGTTTTATAATCATTATTACGATCGTTCCTTGCTCCTTGCCATAAGCATTACCATTACCATCTGCCAACGACTAAACGATTTTCGTTTAAACTGGAAGATTTTCGAACGATGAACGATTAATTTATTGGCAGGACAAAAGATGCGATCAACGAGAAGCGAACGAAATCTCGTTCGTCATTAAATCGTTACCCGTGTTTATACACATCAATAATCGTGCAAATCCGAACGTTTGAACGATTATTTGAACGATAATCGGCTCGTGTAAAAGGGCCTTTAGGCTCAGTTCACATCAGCGTACTGCATGCACGACTTTTGTCTCCGCTTCAAAAATCATCCTCTGAGCAGAAACCTAATGGACCCTATTATAGTATATAGGGCCTGTAGGCTCCATTTGGCTCAGTTATGTACCAAATCCGTCCTTTCCGTTCTCTTGCTCCTATAATGGAGCAGGAGAACGGAGAGGCTGAACGCTGATGTGAACTCAGCCTTAAAATGCCATACAACTGCTGTAAGCAAGCAGCAAGCCAGAGGCACATATAAGATCATTTTTTATTTTAGAACATTTAGCAGCTTGTTCGAGATTCTTAATTAAATCAGACAACTCCTTTAAGTTGACGTCTGATTATCTTAATTATCTCTTCACCTCTACTAGTGAAGTTGCATCAGTAGAAAGGGCTTCAATTTTAGCTGCAGTATCGGAATTGGACCTTTGCTCATTGGGAAAAGCTGGCCTTCTCTGATAAGTCCTATTTTCTGCTTCATGGAATGGATGGACATTGGCATGTCATGCAAGAAACATCAAAAAACACCCTGCAACCATTGCTGGAAGAACATAAGCTGGTGGTGGCAGCATTATGGTCTGGGGAATATTTTTGTGGCAATCTCTGAGCCCACTCATACATATGGAAGGAAGTCTTACCCGATATGGGTAGGAATCCATTCTTGCAGATCACGCGCACCCATACATGCTGATTGTCTTTCCTTGGGTGGATGGGATCTTCCAGCAAGGCAATGCAACATGTTACCCAGCTAGAAATGTCTGACGTTGGTGGGAAGAGTATGACCAAGACTTCAAAGTACTACCTTGGCCCCCTAATTCATCAGACTTGAACCCTATTGAGCATCTGTCAGACCACCTCGACTGTTCACATATCTGTGACAAGTTGTAGTTTTACCACAGCTGGAGCCATCAGAGGTTTAGTAGATCTTAGGATAGTAGTTATATACTCAAGGAAACAAAAAGCTAGTAACTTCTAGAAGTTGAGATGAAAACAGCACATCTGGTAATATTGTGCAAAATCTTGATGTCACTGTGCTGTAGGTGATTATACTGTAACTTGTATGATTATTGTCTGCAAATAGTAAATGAAATTAATGAATATAAACTATGACCGAAAAACATGGCCAACTTTACTTACTAGATGGAAAACTGTGTACTGATTTTGTTCATCATTTTAGTTTTGTAATATCTGAGATAAATTATATAGGATACGCTGAAGCTAGTCATTGGTACACTATTCATATCTTGAAAACAGGCCTATAACACAATCATAGGTTCCTTTTCAGTTAATTATCCTCTTACATAGATAAGGTCAAAAATAGACGGTACGAGTCTGTCCTTCCAGGATTTCCCGGTTTACTGCTACACAGTGAATCAGTAGAAGTCAGCAGTTACTGACGTCACAATCCTGTTTAAAAAAAAAAGCAAGTGCTAACACGTGAAGCAAGTCGGGAAGCTGTATCTGGATCCCCACGCTTTATTGCTCAGCACACTATACCTGGTTACTCATTAGCCACCCTTTCAAGTCAAAAGGAGGGAATACAACGCTCCTTCACATAGTAATGTTTCATCTATACTAGTGTTTTTGATCTTAAAAGTTCACATTCAGCCACTTTAAAAGCAAGTAAGCCGGGCCTAGGAATGAAATATGCAAACTATACAAAGCTCAGCTGTAGTTCATGTATAGAAAAGGAGTCAGAACGATTCCCACCTGCCTGTCTGGACTGCAAGCAAACAATAAGCAGGTGGTGCGAAAAAAGGGCTTAACAAAGAAGTCAATTCCACGTAATAAACAACAAACATGGTTCATTTATGTTACGGTATGGGGAAATGTACATTTCAAAGTAGCTTGACAACTACAGTGTGACAATACTAGGCCATCAATGTTAGGGTCTCACTGTGATGAAAAGCTCCCGACATCTATTACATGGAGGCTATGACACATACCTAAGGACTGCTTCACATTTATTGGCTATCTGGTTCAGTTCCCTTCAGCATAAAGCTAGAACTGATCCCATAGACTATGGGATAGTTCACATACATCTGATGCATCACTTATGGCAATGAAAGTCTGAAAGTACCAGGCAGAAAAACGTTGCATGCTAGGTTTTTCTGTCCGGCGCTATCAGTCTATAAATGCCGGAGCTGTGCACTGAAGTGCATTACACATATATCACTTGTGTCTGAGCCAGTCTTCTGAGCCATTCCATTCAGCAAAAAAACTACAGCATTCAGGCAATAAAGGAGTAAAGCAACTAGAATTTATCAAGTCATCAATATCATACAGATCCTACGTACAGCAGCCTGTATTTCGTGAATGACACTAGGGATCATGTGAGGCTTCTACCTATGCCCTTCCGACAGTTATTCCTGGACCATTTCTTATTAGCATATATTAAAGGGGTTGTTCACCCCAAGGGCTTTTGGGCACACCCCTAATGCATCTGGACCTGCGGAGGGAATCATATTTACCACTACTTTGCTATCCCTGCACCGCTATTGTTCTGTCTCCCCGCATCATTATTGATGTTTTCATCCACGCCATAAGGAGATGCAGTGGTGCCCAGGCCGGCATCAGGAGCGACGTGGGTGCCGGGCAGTGAGGTACGTACAACCTCTGTGAGGGGAACGGGCATATGGCAGGATGGGGGTATTATTGATCTTGGATAACCCCTTTAACGATGCGGCTAGTCATTGGCTGCAGTGGCCAGGTGATGTTTGTCAAACAGGATGGCATGTTAATGTTTGGGACCGGAGAGCTGTTGTAATAATCGTTCATCTCCATACAGAGGGGGTGACTGCTGCATGTAAATTCGGCTAACAAGTGGGCAATGATCAGGAAGGAACAGTTCCTCCCCAACCATTGCTCACTGTATCGGCCCATGTAAAATAGCCATAAGCTTTATGCTGTGGTTGCTGCTTGTATTGAAAATGTCCATTATTGGCATGCTACATCTAGTTACAGAACATAGTTTCAGAGGGTTCTTGTTTGCGTCTGAACATTTTGCATACATAAAGTCACACCTTGATGCATTACCAAACAACACACACACAATATCAACTCTCAAGGTAAAGCACAGAATCAGAGGAAAGCAATTGCAGATAAAAGCCTAGAGACGTCAACAAGTCCCTCAAAGACGCATCTCCAAGGAGCTACTTGTATTGTCTCTGAACCACTTAGACATCAAGGATGACTACTCATCAAATTGATTCATACCTAGCTCCGTATATCACTTAAACATGGCTAAACAGCAGTGAAAGAGAAGACCAATTACACTAATGTGCTTACTAGACTCTACATAAAAGTAAGCAAAGCAAGCAAAGCTGCAGTACAAACACTTCCCTGCGACATCAAGCTGAATACAGCACATTTCCAATTCTGCAGCACTTTGATGTGTATATGACCTGTTTGACTTAAAATCTATTCTGTTTTAAATCCGTCTGAAAGGGCAACAAATACAAATTAACACATTAATCCAGACAATAATTCTGCAGTCCAGTCGTCTGATGAGCAGTCATAACACAGCTACAATTACTTAATACAAATTAATCAAATCATTAATATCATAAAAACTTACATAACAACAGTATAATAACACAAAAACGCATTACGATAAACTGTCCCTGCAGTCCCCATGTTAGCTAACAGGGACAATTACACAAAGTGATAACTATGTATGTATCATTATGTAAGGTCATAATGTTAATTGCATTGAATGCCTTAGTAAGATGAGTAACATATAAATATGTGGCTAAAGGTCCATCTTAAGTGTGAACAGATGTCTAAAGGAACATATCTATTTCACTAGTAAATGACTGCTTCTTGGTGACCCCTATATGTAGATGCGCCTAAATGCAGGAACCATATCTATACCACCTGCAGTCATGTTGTCTGTGTGACAAATACATTGGACAGACTCTAGTAGGCATTTTCTTGTACTAGAACAGTGCCTGCAGAAGTTGTGGTGTCATAGATGGTTGATGCTTACTCTTGACGGACGGTCACATAAATATCCTGACTGATGCTGGGTTTTAACTTTATTATTTACTAGCAGAAAGACCCGGCTTCGCCTGGGTATATTTCATCTATTTCATTTAATGTTTCTGTGTGTCGTTGCAGAGAGAAAGTCAATGCAGCTGACAGAAGCTGATGTTTACCTTTATTTTTTCAATCCTCATTGGCTGCGGAGTGGGAGGGGGCATGACCTGACCGGGTCGGGGGCGTGGTTTACCGGGACCTTGGGGGGGGATGCTTTTAGGTCCTTCTTTTCAGGGTGGCCTGAATTATAGGTCAATGCCATGGTAATTTGAGGAAACACAGTGGGTAGCAGTGGAAGAAAACATTGCTTCGCACGGGTATATTTAATCTATTTCATTTAATGTTTGTGTGTGTGTCATTGCAGAGAGAAAGTCTCCTTCCCACCCATTCCTGTAGCAGACAGAAGTTGATTTTTACCTTCATTTTATCAATCCCTATTGGCTGCGGAGTGGGAGAGGGCGTGGCCTGACCAGGGGCGTGGTTTAGCTGGACCTTGGGGGGGGGGGTTGCTTTTAAGTCCTTTTAGTGGAAGAAAACATCTTTTATTACTACTGAACGGTAGTAGTCTAATATTAGTCTATTTCATCTAATGTTTCTGTGTGTTGTTGCAGAGAGAAACTCACCCTCCCACCCCTGCAGCTGACAGAAGTTTATTTTTACCTTCATTTTTTCAATCCCAATTGGCTGCGGAGGGAGAAAGGGGCATGGCCTGACAGAGTCGGGGTGTGGCTTAGTGAAACCTGGAGCAGGTGTTGTAAGTCCTTCTTTTGAGAGTGGTGTGAATCACAGGTCGGTGCCATGGTAATTTATAAGGACACGCAATGAGTAGCAGTGGAAGATTTACTACTGAAAGGTCATAGTCTAAAATTATTCTAAAACATAAGTTATACTTATGGAAACCGGAATACCCCTTTAACAGTATCATCCACAGCGCTCT
Source organism: Rhinella marina (assembly GCA_900303285.1). Lineage (NCBI taxonomy): Eukaryota > Metazoa > Chordata > Amphibia > Anura > Bufonidae > Rhinella > Rhinella marina. The sequence goes on from ONZH01017936.1 coordinate 377,771, forward strand.
GCCCCTTTAAAGCATTGAATAGAATTGACTGGATTGTTACCTGAGATCCTCAGCTGGCTGCTAATTACCTGGCTGTGTTGTTATGGAAACCTGCCCTCCCTGTGTGTGTCTGTGCAGAGAATGGCAGTTGGGGATTAAAACCAATGCTGTCAGGCTAATATTGGCTAATGCAGGTCATATTTTGGGAATATCTTGGAAACGTTATGTCCTAGAGAGATGAGACCTAGTCTAAAACCTTCCGGGCACCTGATGTACCTGTGTGCCGAATTTGGTGAAAATCGGTCCAGTAGTTTGGTCGCGCATAGAGAACAGACAGACAGAAACTCATTTTTATAATATTAAGAGATAGTCTAGAAGGATCATTTTAGTCTAAATGATAATTTGACAAGGAAACTGAACGGACACCATCAGCTGCAATATCAATAAATATGGACAATCTTGAATTGTCTCATCAAGAGAATAAAGCAGTCAGGGTTTAACAAAATTTAAAGACTTCTATAGGATATAACCATCCAACATTGCTGGACTGTATGAACACTGCAGTCAGCTGTTGCAGTCTATGTATGGGCTGCACACAATATCTCCTGTCACATACCAATGTGTAAGAAAAAATGCAGTCTAAACCTAGCCATGATGAAAACCCCTTTCTATATTCAGATATATGGCATATGTATGTCCTAGAGGGAAATTCTCAACTTGGGACAGAAAAGAGATCCTCTGCAAACAACTGTATTATGTCTGGCCAGCTTATCTCAAGCGGTTAGAGAAGCTAGATCTGAGGTGATCACTAGGGTAACTTTAATCTAAGATGGGATGTCCAGATGGGACAACTCTCGTTCGTCGGCTGATTGGATCTTTTGGTTTCTACAAAAGATCCAATCTGTCGGGCGCACATCGGCCTGTGTAAACAGGCGATGTGCGCCTGACAGTATGGAGCTTCCCGGCCGCACGAGTGATACAGCGATCACTCGTGCGGCCCGGCGCTCGATTCATCGGGCCGTGTAAAGGCTCCCTGCCCGAGCGCCGATATCACTGATCGGCGCTCGGGCAGGGAGACACATCGGCCCGTCTAAAAGGGCCTTAAGTCTCCATACTATTACATGACTAAATGGATTTTGGTGAGTGCTACACAGGGGAGAATACGTACCTCAGAGGCATTGCTTTTTCTTTAATTCAAACTGGATTTCACAATGGATATACTGATCAATGGTGCACATAGCAAATCGATAAGCTATGTGAAAAACCAACTTAAGACACTATGTCCTGGCAGGTCATTTCCATGTTATGCAACCAAATTATCATGGCAGTCATCCGGTCTGAGGTGCCTTTTATTCACATGAGACAAGCACATTTTTAACTGTGTGTAACATTGTTATTGCAGTGTTATGACCCAAAAACCTCTTCTGGGTGACTGAGTTACATTCTTCTGACAATTAGGGAAGAAGTTTTCAATTCTGAACAAACAGACTTCAATATAAAAAAGGGTTCACTTATAAAAGTTAGATAGTGAAGTATGATCTCTCCTTATAATGTTATGTTAACGTACATGTAATTAAATCTTTTAAAATCTAAATCCTCTCAACTTCTCCCGAAAATAATGGGAGGTGTGAAGCCATGGGAACCTTAAAAGACCAATTAGATTTCTACTACAATTTGTACCACAGCACGGATAGATAGATATCTGTAAAACTACACCAGGGGGTTGCCTGACATGGAGATTAGGGATGAGCGAACTTTTGAAAAGTTCGATTTGGCTGATTTGCCGAATTTTACAAAAAAATTTGCTTCGTGACGAATTACTTCGCCACGAAGTGCATTTTTTTTGTAAGTAGTGGGTACAATGACAGGGAGCTGCGATAGCGCCGCCCCCGTCATTGTACCCCTCAGATGCCGCGTTCATATATGATCGCGGCATCTGAGTGCAAAAAAAGTGTAAAATTAACATTAAAAAATAAATAAAATCATACTTACCTCCTCCATTTGCTTGCGACGGGCCGGCCGCCACCATCTTGCTTGAAGATCCGGAGTGAAATCTTGCGCGGCGCGAGATTACGTCATCACGTCGTCCGGCGTGGTGACATCATACGTCACTACGCACGGGATTTCAGCCGGGATCTTCAATCAAGATGGCAACTGGCGGCCCGTCGCGAGCAAATGGAGGAGGTAAATATGATTTTATTGTATGGATGTTTTTGTTTTTTTACACTATTTCAGGTTAAATCGATTCACTGACACGAAGCACGAGGAAATTCGGCTTCTAGGCGAATTGAATTTATCCTGTGGAGATGTGACCTTTTTGTGCCTTTTTCAAATGTTGCACACCATAAAGGAGACATAAAAGTGTCCTAATCGATAATCCTAACCTACTTTTCACTCAAGTTCTGAAAGTAGCCAGGCTCACCAAATGTCAAAAAGTTGACCACGTGGCAAAAATATGCACCATATGCAAATGGACATCACTTGTGACATTCACAAAACTGTCCCCATCAGACTGTACGTGGAAACAAACTGGAGACAAGCCAACCATTAATAATTTTCTTCGTCTATTATCTTTGAAACCCAATAAAACATCCCCTAACTGGATTGTGCTGCAGCTCCTTTTTCAAACATGGGTGGGATTTTCATCCAGAATCTATGCCCGTTTCTAACCATGAATAGAGCTGGAACTAAATATGAAACAGAAACACATCACTGGAGCTGGAGTAGACTAATAGATGCCAGATGATGTCACAAGTCGCACAAGTGGCAATTCTTTTTTTCTCTTTTGACCATATTAATATACATTACTGTGCACTGGTATCCAAGCAGATTTTCTGGAACACCAGGGTTGGCTCCTTTCCCTTCTACATCCTCACCCGTCCTAAAATGGGCAGTTCTGGCACAACATTAACAACTGTGACACAGCCTGAATTCCAGACAAAAGCAGCTTCACTGAAACCACCACAGATTTTTTTGTAGATTGTAGATATTAAAAGTTATGAACAAATCTATGAAACGACTCATTCAACATGGTCCTAGATAACACATCACATGAGATCCATGGAGTCTCCTTGGAATACTTATTTGATTTCACAGAGTAATTTACTTTTTCTCAAAAAAAAAAAAAAAAAAAATGAAATGATTCAGAGCGTTGACATGTGATGTCTGTGTTGGTATCTAATAAGGAAGGAAGCTCTAAAAGCAGCAAGAAGACAGATTTTATCATTGCAGGTAAATAGGAATAGGGGTTGTTGCAAGAATGTGCCATAACGTACTGATCCAACTCCTGAACACTTGAACAAAGGTACTGCGGTGCTAGTAAAGTATAGTGCCATATAATGCAGCTTGATTTTTTCCCTATACAATGTTCTCTCTTCTTGGCTTAGCCAAATGCTGTGCTGAAGGTGCCACAGTCCTTTCTCTCTTGGAATTGGTGGTAGTTTCCACAGTCCTTCCATAGGACTGTGGATATGTCATAACTTCCCCACCCCTTTACAGCTCAGTGTTAAAAGGGTTTGTATATAGATGGCATACCTAGCTAGGCCATCAATGTGTAATCAGTGGGGAATGTCTAATCCACAAGGCCCTAACATTCAGAAAAACAAAGGGGCCATGGGGCACTTGGGAGTGCAATAACTTCTCCAATATTTATCTATGCACAGTGGCACATCTCTAAATGTGGCTGCGCCTGATACTGTGGCTCAGTTTCATTTATTCAATATATTACCTTAAAGAGGACCTTTCACGGTTTTGAATTACTGTAGATAAATACCTCTTGTCCCGGGGTAAATACTGAGCATCGGTACAGGGAGGAGGAGACGCCGGCATTTCTCAATGGGCGTCTCCTTCTCCCTGGCTGTGCCGCGATCCAATCACAGCGGAGAGCGTCACAGCTAGGGAGAAGGTGAGGTTTTTTTTTCTCCCTGGCTGTCACGCTCTCCGCTGTGATTGGATCGCGGCACAGCCAGGGAGAAGGAGACGGCCATTGAGAAATGCCGGCGTCTCCTCCTCCCTGTACCGATGCGCGAAAACTACAGGCGGGCACAGCGGGGAGTAGGAGCTGTATTTTAAAAAACTAGGCAGAGTGGCAGCATCAGCAGGGGGTACCCCGGGACAAGAGGTATTTATCTACAGTAATTCAAATCCGTGAAAGGTCCTCTTTAAGGGAGTTTTTTACCCCTGGCAGCCTTTCGGGCAGACCCTCCAGCATAGGGAATCATACTTACCTGATCCCTGCCACTGGGTTTTCACTCCTTTGCTCTGCTGCAGCTCCTGGATCTTCCCACATAAATATCCGGTTTGATGGAGATCACGTGGTGATGTGTCCCCCATGCATGGGACCTAGTAACATGATGCATAGGGGACATGTTACTGCTGTGACCAGTCATTGGCTGCAGCAGCCACATGACTTGCCTCAAGCAGGATGGTAATGAGGGGAGACCCGAGATCTGCACTGGCAGAGAAAGTGCCAAAACCCAGTGGTGGGTATCAGATAACCAGCATTTCTTCCACAAGTCCGTTTACATTTGGGGTTCTGCCTGAAAGGGTGCCAGGGGTAAATAACCTTTTTAAAGAGTCAAAAAGTTATTATAAGTAATATTAAAAATGAAAACAGCGAAAGCAACAAAGAAGAAGTGTCTCTCCTTTGTGAAATCCCCTATGCCATTTGATTAATTCATAAATTTCATTAGTTCATTTGCTTGAAATTTGTTTAATTAATTGTTGCTACAGCTTGTAACATTGGAATATTCTACTAATGACAATAGAAAATGTTACCGTACAATAATTTCACCATAAATAGATATTTACATTGTAGTAAAGTAGTATCTCAGTATATATGAGGATAAAATACCAAAATCTAATGGTCTATATGATTGTGGGCAAGGGCCATATTTCCAAATGATGCCCTTTTTACTTCATTCCTCCAAGAATTCTTCTCCAGACATGTGGTTTGCCTTTCTCCACACAGAGGGTCTGCCTGTTCAGCTTCATATATCAAGGTACCCCTCACAGGAAACCCAAACTTTGCTAAAAGGAAATACCAGACCTCTCTGTGAGGAATCAGGCAGATTGCCATCTCCTTGTTTCAAGCCCAGCATCCAATAACACAACACTAGTTTCTATACTCATGTCCTCCACAAGACTGCTAAGTATACAACAATATCCACAAACTCCAACCCTATAGTAATACTTTCATGCGGAAGCATCCTTCTGGGAGTCGCTAGTTACAGTGGTTAATGATCCAGTTTATATATCCTTCGCACAGCATCTGGGAATGTTTTCTATGACACTTTCCTGTTACCAGGAGAAAACAGGAAAGTCAGAGGAGACAGGAATTGAGTAAAATTTTCAGGAGACAGCCTACAGTTCAGTAAAGGTAGCAAATATTATTACTCTTCCCATGAAACAATGTATCCAGCCCCCTCCATACACAATCAGCTTTGTATGAAACACAAAGCAACCACACTCAGAGGTGAGAACTTCCATCTGTGGCCACAAAGCCTTCATGTAGGCACTTCATTCACAGTATAACCAGTTCTGTCTACAAGGAACTACTACTACTAAAGAATGGAAAATCACTGCAAACAGAATAACTTATGATTAATAGGAATCCTCAGCTAGACATGGTAGACCTGGACTCACCTCTGTGAAGAAGTTATCCATTGTTGAGTGTTGCAGCTTCAAGAAGTCAAGTCTAGAGGAAGATCCTGGGGAACCATGTGCTACATGTAATAGTAGTATATGTCTGGATAGTTAATCCATTCTCCTCAGGGATCAGTAATGCACCTTCATCCGGAGTCTTTGTCCTGTCCTGAGAGTAAGTGGCACTGGGACAACTTGAGGCTGATGTTCTCCTCCCTGTGCAGGTGGGTCTAGAGAGAGGTCCTGCAGTCACAGAAGTTATCTGCTGGTTCCCGGGATTAAGTTGAAGTAGTTTGCTGCAGACTCCCCTTCTCTGTCACTGTGCTGCTGACTGTGCTCTGCTGGGCTGCTGCCGGGAGCCTGGCCCTCCCCAGTCCCAGTATGAGGTCCCTCCCCTGGAACTGCCAATCACCTGCAGCCTGCACACGTCCTGCAGGCACCGGGATCTGCTCCCGGCTGAGGTGACATGCTCATCCTTTCTATGGAGAGAATAGGAAGCAATTCCAACAGCTGGACGGAGGGAGGCAGAGCGCTCAATGGGACAGTGTGTGCAAGAGAAGGACGGGGACAGCTGGGAGCAGACGTCCCTCATCACCCTGCACTGGAGGTGCGGTTCTGCAGCAACCAGCCACTCTATATACGTACAAGAGACAGATATGTATAGCAGGGCTGATGTCACTTATTTCATGAATATTTGTATGTTACTGGTTATTTAATAGATATTTGTATTTACCGGTTCCTTAATCAGAAGAACTTATCTTAGGTTCTGCCACATCTTAAGGTTTCTGGAAGCAGTTTTGGAAGACAAAAAGCCAGGAGTGGAACATAAATAGAAATAAAGTATACAGAACAATTAGGACTTCTGCTCTTTACTCCTGATTCTGTCTTCCAAAACTGCATCAGGACCTGATAGTGTGGCTGTACCCAGGGGCGGATTGGCCATAGACCTTACAGGGAAATTTCCCGGTGGGCCGATACCCAGGGGGCCATCTGGGCCCTCCTAATTGCCAGCAAGTGGAAGTTTTTGGGGATGTATTTTGTGATGGACTGTTGTATTTGGCTCTGTTGGGGTGGTATAATGTGCCACAATATGGTATTACTGGCCCTGCCTTCCATCAATTTGGACCCAACTACAAAATGGGGCCACTTTTAGTATTTTCTCCAGGGCCACTTTAAGTTCCCAGTCCGCCCCTGGCTGTACCCTTAAAAGGGTTTTCCATACTTTAATACTGATGCCCTATGTTCAGGATAGGTCATCAGTATCACCTGACCAGTGGGGTCCAACACCCGGGACCTCCATCAATAGCCTGTTTGAGAAGGCACTGGCGCTCCTGTGAGCACAGCGTCATACATTATATAATGGTTGTGCTTGGTATAGTGCACAGCCCCATTCACTTCTATGGGTTTTAGATGCTCCTAGGCCACGTGACCGATGAATGTGTTATCACTGGTCTAGGAAAGGCTGCGAGACAACCGCAGCACTCAAAGGGCGCTGGTGCCTTCTCAAACAGCTGATCATCGGGCAGGGGCGTACATAGAAATAATTGGGCCCCATAGCAAGAATCTGAATGGGGCCCCTAACCCTGCCCACTACCCTGGCCCATCCCACATGCTACACTGGCTCCTCCCATGCCACACCCCCATTTGCCAATAAAGAAATGTATACATGAGCTACTGATTTATAAATTTATTTTTTTAAATTAAGGAGACATTATACTGAATGGGGGCAGCCACAAGGATGGATTATACTCTATATTATACAGCATGGTGTAAGGATTATGCTGTATATTATACAGCACGGTGTACGGATTATACCGTATACTATACAGCATGGTGTATGGATTATACTTTATATTATACAGCATGGTGTACGGATTATACTGTGTATTATACAGCATGGTGTACGGATTATACTGTGTATTATACAACATGGTGTATGGATTATACTGTATATTATACAGCATGGTGTACAGATTATACTGTACACTATACAGCATGGTGTACGGATTATACTGTATACTATACAGCATGGTGTACGGATTATACTGTATATTATACAGCATGGTGTACGGATTATACTGTATATTATACAGCATGGTGCATGGATTATACTGTACATTGTATAGCATGGTACAGGGATTATAATATATACTGTACAACAAATGCATGGCGGATACACCATGTTGGAAAATATAACCCCTGCGCCACACTGTACAATATACAGTACGTACAGTGTATGCATATACCCACACACATACATACACACACATATATACATACACACACACGCATACACACACATACATACACACACACACACACATACATACATACACACACATACATACATACATGAAACACATAAAAACTTACAGTCACTTGTCCTGACGCCACTCTGGAGGGGGCTGGGCCTTGGTCTTCTTCTTTCCCCTCTTGAGGGAGGAGGTGGGGCCGGCTGGGAGTGCACAGGAGCGCTCTCAGGACGTTATGGTAAAAGTTGCGGCGGTGAGCGGGCCAGGAGAGGCCCGGAGCGCAGGGACGCATCTTAATGATACAGAGTAGGGGGCGGGGCCCCCCGTGCGCTCCGGGCCCCCGTGTCGCGGGCCCCATAGCAGTGGCATGGTCTGCCTATATGGGCGGTACGCCACTGTCATCGGGGTCCTGGGTGTCTGACCCCCACCAGTCAGATACTGATGACCTATCCTGAAGATAGGTCATCAGTATTAAAATCTGAGAAAACTTCTTTGAAGGGGTTCAGCTCTGAACCCGGACATATTACTGTTTTCACCCAGGCAGGCCCTCTGACATGAGCATCGGAGCATTTCATATTCCGATGCTCCCCCTTGCCCTGCGGTGTATTGCACAGTGCAAGGGCTTTTTTGCTTACATTTTTACACTTCTATGCAGAGGCCTCCGCCTAGCAGTGTTCCCGGTGATGTCACCTGCACTGATGAGCAGGCTTTAGCGCTGCCCTAGCAGTTTTGCAGGCTAGGGCAGCACTAAAGACTACCCATTAGCTCCAGTGACGTCTCCGGGCTCACTGCTAGGTGGAAACCTCCGCCTAACTTACCTATGGAGAGCCTGGTATGTCACCGGAACTCCAGAAAAAGCCCAGGGCGTTGGAGCATGAATTGCTCTAATGCTCATGTCAGAAGGGCTGTGTGGGGGAAGATGGGCATACAGTATGTCCCGGTTCAGCTCTGAACCCAGACAGCCCCTTTACGGGAATATGCACACTGTCCATATTACTTGTGGATTTTCACTATTCATACAGTAGCAGCTAAGTAGATAAGATTTTAAAACTCTCATGTACATCCTTTCAATTTTTACACATGAAAATTGACCTCCGGTACACATTTTGAAAACTGCACCATGTCAGTTGGATTTCCATTGAAGATTTCATCCTTTGCAATGCAAAAAGTGATATCAGGACTACCGTAAATCTATGTCATAATCCAAAAACAAAATCCATTCCCAGTCATTTTTCCTGTCCAGGCTGAAATAACTTCCCTAAGCAGTCTCCTGAACTTTGGTTGGACACTAAGACTTTGCATTTTCTGCTAGGTCATAGCCTTAGGGTGACCATACATTCAACTGCTGTTGACAGCTATCTCTCCCGACTCCTACCCAGCTCTCCCATAAGCATACACGTGGCTTGGCCAAATGTGTATGTCTATTCAATGGGGAGAGGGAAGAAAACCACTGCTAGACACTTCTGGCAGTGACTTATCTCCAGGGAGAACAAAAGGATTGGGCGAGCTCCCCACACAAATTAGACTGTCAGCTGAACCCGCCATTCTGTGTGAGGTAGGTCGACAATACATTAATGTGTATGGGGGCCTTTAGACACTGTGACAGGCTATTCATGCACAGTGAGTGCAGTTTCTCTGGGTGTTGCACCATAGTTGCCATGTTTTAAAGTCACTGTTGTAGGAAGGGACGTTGGGGAGCTCAGCTGGAATTCAGCCAGCAGTCTAAATCTTTAGTCACACCACCTTTTCCTGTAGGACCTGCCCCTTTTACTACAGTGTATTTGGGTGCTGGGACTATATGTGATGATACAATTCCCTGTGCTACATACAATTAAAGAAGCTCTTTTGGAGAAACCAGGAGGCTTTCCTTGCACCCAGGAGATTTGCCAACTCTTCCAGGGGTCTGGAAGGTCTCCCCTTTTTTAGGAGCCTCCCAGACCTTCCAGTACAGTTAGCAAGTATATGTTTCACTGCTGCGGTACTTTTGTGTACACATCCACAGTGCAACTAAAGCATAACATTACAACTCTCTTCTACTCTTCCAAACAAACTGGAGGTATTGCACAAGATTATTATGGCTTTAGTACTTGGGGACACATAAGCTGCACATCATTCCTTTTCTTTGAAGCAGTAGAAAGCATACACAATTAGCACATGCAAATTTCATACAAATCAGAATAAAGTAAATATTTCATAATGTGTAATTTCCCAGCCTTACACCTCCCCGTAGTTGATGAGCGCCATACTCAACACTTCAAATAATTATATCTTTGTTGCAGATCAGCCCTCTAGGCTTGTATCGCCTCTGACTCAACTTCCATAAGGGCTATCTCCAACACTGGTTGGACCAATTTCATGCCCCAGCAGCCTCTTGGATACTTGTAACAGACTGTTCAATAGCCTTGGTCTTCTGTCTTAGGCGCTGCTTAGCAGGGGCGTTGCTAGGCTAAAACATTCGCAGCCTGGGCCCCTGATGTTTTCTCCCAGGCCCCGAATGTCCTGCTGGCCAGGCAGATACAACTGTATTGCCGTTCTCAGGACGGCAATACAATTGAATCTAATGCCCTGCAAGATCTGAAGGACCTGTGATGACATCACAGGTCATGTGATCAGTTCTAAATGCAGTAGCTGAAAAGGACCTTGGATGATGTCACCATCATGTGACCAGTGCAGGAAGAGGACGGCTCAGCAGTAAAGAGAATTCCTGGGAAGAAGCTGTGGTGAGGTCTGCTACATGAGGAGAGGTAAGTGAAGGGAGAAGCAATGCTGGGAGTTTTAGTTATTTAACTGGGACTGTATGTTAGGGCTGAAGGGAGGGAAGTTATTAACATGGGATAGTGGGGTGGAGTGATGTTATTTACATGGGACTGTATGTAGAAGCTGGCTGGGGAGGGGGTGATGTTTTTTACATGGGACTGTATGTAGAAGGTGTCTGGGGAGGGGGTGATGTTATTTACGTGGAACTGTATATTGGAGGGGGCAGGAGAGATAGTGTGATGTTATTTACATGGGACTATATTTTGGAGGGGGCTGTAGATATAGAGGGATGTTATTTACATGGGACTGTATATTGGAGGGGGCTGGAGAGATGGCGTGATGGTATTTACATGGGACTCTATGGCAGAGGGAGGAAAATAATGTTAGTTACATGGGACTGTTTGGTGGAGGGGCTGAGGAATAATAATTTCTGAGGACAGTAAACGGAGGAATATAACTACAAGGGGCACTTCAGGATGAGCATTATAAATACTGGGGGCACTGTGGGGGCATTTTAAATCCAGGGGACATTAGGCGTTCTTATTACTACAGGGGGCACTTCAGGGCGAGCATTATAACAGTAGAAGGCATTATAAATACTGGGGGCACTGTGGGGGTATTATAAATCCAGGGGACATTATAGGCAGTCTTATTACTACTGGGAGCTCTATAGGACGGTCTTATAGATCCGCCTTATTTCTGCTAGGAACACTATGGGTGCCTTATTACTACTGAGGGGTCTGTAGAGAGCTTAATTACCATTGGGGGAACAATAGGGGGGCCTTATTTCTACTGGGGGCTCTGTAAGGGCATTATTAATACTGGTGGGCTCTTCTACTAATGAGGGCACTCTTGGGGCGCACTATCACTGTTGGAGACACTTTAGGGGGCAGTATTACTAATGAGGGCATTCTATAAGGGGATTTCTATTGGTGGGACTTTGAGGAGTACTTTTACTACAGGGGCACTGATATTTCTTCAGGATAGTATTTGGGGGTACAGAAAAGTGATGAAGCTTAGATGTCCATTTGTCACATTCTGCAGAGATGAGGAGCGGGTGAGAGAAGTTGTCTGGACCGAATGGAGAAGATGATGGCAGAGAAGATCTACATCAGAGGAGACGTCACCTGGAGGCCCTGGAAGTGAAAGGTAAGTGCTGCTGTGTAGCAAGTACAGCAAAATGTCTTCAGTGTTAGTGTTTGCAGGGGGAAGGGGGGTTGGGGGGTTGTGGGCGGTTGGTCGACTTGGGCCCCGATTCTTTTGAGACCCTAGCAACGCCCCTGCTGCTTAGTCTGCTGACCCCACAAGTCTTGCACTTCTACAGGTGAAGCAATTTTCATGGTGTCTTCAGAGAGATTGCTCAGCTCCTTGGTCTCGGCAGAGGCCTGGTGGTTAAGCTGTTTACTTTTTTTTAGTTTGTATGGGATTTCTTGGGCTGAACTTCAGCCTGTTGTGCTGGCTCTTCTCTGCATCAGTGGTCTTCTGGAGCTTTTCTCCTCCTCTCCTTTTTTTAATTACTGCAGGCTGCATGTCTTCTGGCGGTGGATGTTGTTGCTGGATAGCTTGACAGACAGGCTCTACTGGAGGCTACAAGCAAGGTGGCTTCTCCGCTCTGAAACCTCCTGTGGTTATACTGGTTCTGAGGCAATCACCACCAGCTGGACTTGTTGCTTCCTGGATCGGTCACCTTAACCAGGCTTTGGTGGCACTGCATCATCTCCTCATGTCCAGGGCCACCTTCCCTCTTAGTCACCCGTACTTGGTAAAGGGTTTTCATGCTGTAGTTCATTGCTCCAATTGTTGACTTGCCTTTTGACTATTGATGCCACCAAGCAGTCCTGAGCTTGAGTATCCAAATATATATTGTTGCCCTGTACACATGTATAGGAAGGAATATGGAGTATTTGCATATATGAAGGGTATAGCAGTACTCTGCAAGGTGCCCCTTTTTAACTATTTAATTGCTGATGTCGGGCACAAATGCAACTTTCTGCCATGAATTGGCAGGGTTATGCACTTCTGCCACAACATGATGTTTAGTGCCACACGGCTGGTAAGAAGACCCAGTCAGTCACTAGCATTGCTGGCCTTAGGTTTGGAAGTACACTGTGTGATATTCTTTGCTGATGCCCTCTCCACACTATTAGGGTACTGCTTAAAAAATATTAAGCAAATTTGGCTGCAATGTGGCTAAACTTTGTGAAAACAATGCATTAGGTCACATAACACATGGGAGACTGGAGATCTCGGAGATCTGAAGTAGTGGCAGGGGAGTGAAAAAGCTGGAAAACAGTGGAGAGGATATGGTATGTATACTCATTGACAAAAAAACAAACAAAACACTCCCAGATAGAAATGTCGGAATCCTGCAAAACACGGCATGCAGTTATGTAAATAAGTAAATATATAAATGATTACAAGTGTGATCTGATCAGAGGCTGGACCTTGCCACATAAAATTGCTTTCCCTGCTGCCCTATAAAAAGCCTTTCAGAAGCCACTTTTGGGTAGTGTTTCTCTTGGTGAGAGATTGTTGTCTACTAGATATGCCTCTATGATGCACCCAAAGATATTTTGTCTAGTTAACAGATTTTGAGAGGGAGCACATCATTGGACTGAGAGAAGCAGGATGTTAGTTTTGGTAAATTTCCCACCATCTAGGCTACTCTGACCTAGCTGTTAGGAGGTGTTGGGATAGGTGGATATATGTGTGCAAGCACACATGGTGAACAGGCTCTGGACAGATCATCAATAGAGTGGATCATTTGATTATCATTTACTATCACTTCTACCTCATCCTTTGCTCAGTGCATAATGCCCAATGAGCACTATGCAGTAAATAGAGGAAATGGCTCTAGTGGACCAGGTGATCATGTGATCGCCAGGTGTCACAGGGACAGAGCTGCTGGGTCTTGGCAGGCTCTGGTCAGCTATGCCTGTGTAAAAAGGGGAATGTCCACAAGCTAGGGGGCATAATACTTGGACTTTCCAAGTTGCTGGCAACCCATGCTACACCACAGCGCATGATATCCTATTCAAATGCTAAAGGAGAGATGCACACACCTTTTAATAACTTTGGTGTAATCCTTGAGGTTCATGCAGCAGAAATTGAAATATATGCCAGCTGGGAGCTGCTGTAAATTTCTGCTGTAATTTACACCACAGCATAGAAAGGCAGTGGCTTGATAAATTCCCCTTGTTGGGTGCGCAGGCCTGCATTATTTCCTACAAACACATATTAGGAACATAGCACAGTTTTCTTTGTTTATCAGTCGAGTCTAAACTTTATGTTCTGTAATGATACCTTCTGGTTAATAAATACATCACATTGCATTCAATGGAAGGAGTGCTGCGTTTTTTTGTTTGGATCTGACTATAGAATGTGTCACAGTGGCTTTCCACAGGCCGCTGTTCCCTAGAACCAGTGCCTCAGGAAGTACTAGCCAGAGAGGCCGCTGCTTTTCCCTATAGTGTGCAAGCACGACCACCACTAATGGATTGCAGGGTGGTCATAACCTTGGAAACAAGCAGTGTATAATGTGATGGAAAAATGAATTCAGCCAGCAAAGGAAGCAATGTGGACAATCACAATACATTAGTAAGTGGCTTGTAATAATCTCCTCTACATAATAAATGCTATTTGTTGAAGTGAGACAACCCCTTTAAGTGCAAAATAGGATTTGTAGTACATCCAACAATCATCTGTACACAGTGTAAATTCCACCCCAGATGGCAATGCATAGGTTTGGCAAAGCTGGAAGTAACTTTTCTAAACTTTCTTGCTAAAGTCTCTCTCAATATAATCTCTGGCTGGTGACTGTATTCTATCAAAAATGCCTGCAATTCGCATTGCAGTGTGTAGATCTAAAGATATAACTGCCCAAGTCATTACTGATGTGTGTGGGGTCTTTTCCCTCTACAGCAGAAAGGTCTGGAAAGAATTATGCAGGTTGCCTTGCTGATTGCCTCCTCATCTGGCAATGCAGATTCTCCAATCTTGTCTCTGCTTCTCTCTTACTGTAACAGAAGCAGGGGATTCCATGGAGATCTGTTAGTCTCTAGATTCTTGAAGCTGGAGAACTGAAGAGTGGAGCACATAGTGTCTGCTCTCTACCCCCTAAAAGTCTCCCTTTGACTCCCTAAAACTCTCTAGAGCTGGAATTGGAGCCAGCCACCACATAGCAACCTACTAAGCGGGCTAAGACAGGATGAATTCACCCTGGCTGTGCCTACACCATGCATAAACATTCAGAGTGCACATTACATAGCATAGAATAAAAATCACAGAACTAAGAGGACCTTTCACCACTCCAATTCTGCAGCATCTATTCTTATGGCTCTATGTTGTGCCATTCCTTTATTATTTCTACTAGAAGTTATGAATGAATTGCTAGCAGTCTGCAGTCTTTAACACAGAAGAGGACAGTACACTGCTACAGATGGATCTGGATAGATTTGGGGCTTGGGCAGAGAAGTGACAGATGAGGTTTAACACTGACAAATGTAAGGTTATGCACATAGGAAGGAATAATGCAAGTCACCAGTACATACTAAATGGTAAAACACTGGGTAACTCTGATATGGAATTATATGAATTTTAGGAATTTTAGTGAACAGCAAACTAAACTGTAGAAACCAGTGTCAGACAGCTGCTGACAAGGCCAATAAGATAATGGGTTGCATCAAAAGAGGCATAGATGCCCATGAGGAGAACATAGTCCTGCCACTTTACAAATCACTAGTCAGATCACACATGGAGTACTGTGTACAGTTCTGGGCTACTGTGAACAATGCAGACATAGCAGAGCTGAAGAGGGTTCAGAGGAGGGCAACTAAAGTAATAACTGGAATAGGTGGACTACAGTACCCAGAAAGATTATCAAAATTAGGCTTATTCACTTTAGAAAAATGATGACTGAGGGGAGATCTAATAACTATGTATAAATATATCAGCGGTCAGTACAGAGATGGACTGTGACTGTGATGGGGGACATCCTCTGCGTCTGGAGGAAAGAAGGTTTGTACATAGACATAGAAGAGGATTCTTTACGGTAAGAGCAGTGAGACTATGGAACTCCCTGCCTGAGGAGGTGGTGATGGTAAGTTCACTAAGAGTTCAAGATGGGCCTGGATGTATTTCTGGAGTGTAATAATATTATAGGTTATAGTTACTAGAGAGGGGTTGTTGATCCAGGGAGTTATTCTGATTGCCTGAGTCCCTAAATGAGGAAAATTGGCTTCTACCTCACAGGTTGTTTTTTTTTTTGCCTTCTTTGGGATCAACTTGCAGGATAACGGGCTGAACTGGATGGCTGTATTTTTTCAGCCTTATAAACTATGTTACTATGTTACCTATAGCAACAATTCAATTCCTTGGGAGTTACAGAAACAGTGTAACACAGCCCAATTGGCTGTTCCTATAACTGTGGCCACCCTGGTCAAAACATATAGAATACCCCTTTAAAGATCAAGGCAGGAGAACACATCCTGAATAGCAGATTAGTATGTCCTGTCCCTGTGTGGGTGCACAAAAGCAAGCACTTTTCAAACAGATAGTATGTACTTGGTAGGTATATTGCAGAGTCTGACATATTTCTTTGCCCTCATGCAGATATGGTCAATGTGTTTATTTTTCATATCTGCATTATAAGATACTGCACAGTTTGACCTTATATGACTGTAAGGCCAACATGATTCTAGTGGTTGTTGAACAAAAAAAAATAGATTTCTGCAAGCTCATGGGAGGGCAGGGAACTGGTTCTCATTGAAGAGACTCAGTGGTGTATGGGGGATTATTTTCAGGCAAGACTGATATAAACGAGTTTACATAGATTTGTGCAAAAGAAAAAGATTATCCCCTTGCAGTTGATTATTTACTGTTTAAGAAGGAAATCATCTTACATAGACTATATTTACCATTTATTTCGATTTTTAATATGTGATATGAATTTAAAAGGGTTGTCTTGTGGATGTTTGGGAAGTTAAAGTGGCCATGGAAAAAAACAAAAGTGGCCCCATGTTCTAACTGGGTCCAAATTGACAGAAGGCAGGGCCAACACAAGTTGGAAGGGACAACAGAAGTAGGCAGGGTCTAAAATACTGTAGCATAGCACAAAATACCGCCCCAGCAGAACCAAATAGCACAATGCAGCAAAATATTCTGCCTCAGCAGAAGCAAATACAGTACCACAGTTTAGCACAAAATGCTGCCTCCTTCACCATTGTATCCAACTGTATCCCCATCCCAAGAACAGGGATACAGTTGAGTTTGGTTGCATTCAAGAAGTACCTGATATACCTAGCATTTGTTAATGCTTAGAGCATCGAATCGTTACTGGATCAACTTCCAGGATAACAGGCCGAACTGGATGGACAGATGTCTTTTTTCGGCCTAATAAACTATGTTACTATGTTACGTACCTGGCAGGCAGCCATGAGGAGGGTTCAAGCAGCCCCCTTGGCATTGGCCCACTGGAAAATATCCCTGGCCAGTCCACTTCTGTTGAGGATTCCTGGGTCCTTCTCAGCATGCAGGAAATCACTGCTCAGCCAGCCTGTTTTAAAAAAAAAAATCAGCTGGCCAATCCCTATACATCTCTAGTGTCCGCTGTATGAAAAGGGTTAGTGTAAAACCACACAGGGTGACCTTGAAGGATCCGAAGTGTATGCCTCTTTGTTCTTTCCTATTTGTCTCAAAATATGAATATAACCAATTAACAAGGTATTATTATTTATCTTCCACTAATCCCACAAGCACATAGAAGCCCTGTTTGCATGGAGCCTGTATAGAGGTATAAACTTCTTGGCATACGTTTGTTTACTAAAGGGCACAATGGGAGGTTTTTGGAGGTGATGTGAATTTAGCCTAACATGCAGGAGATAAACTCTATGTCTTTCCTTTGACTCTTTATGATCGTTTTTCTGGCTTTGACAAACACGTAAACATCTGCATGAGTGAAGGCAGCTTGAAAGATTACCTGTCAATCAGATAGGATTACATTGTAGTATGGGTGAAAGTTAGTCACCAGTGAATTTCCTGGAGATAGACTGCCTTTCAAGGGGTATTCCCAGCTCAAACATTTATAGCATATTGATATTGTCTCCCACCGATAAGGACAATGACAGCTTCTTTCTCTTCCCTCAACACTCAAGAGAAGCGGAGGCAGTGCATACATGCTGCTCTGTCTATTGTAGTTTTTGGGTACGTTTTGCAACATTCATACAACAAGTAAGCCATGTGCATGCATAGCCACATCAGCAATTCATGTATTCCATTCTTAAGGGCCAAAATGGCAGGGTTCATATAGCATAGTTCACCATTAATCCTTATCATTCCCTACTCTCATGCTGCATGATGCCCCTCTCTAGGATGGAAAAATACTTGTGAGCATCCATGAGGCACAGACAAGCATGCTTATAGCCAGTTGCAGGGGCGTAGCTATAGGGGAATTAGCTGCTTTGGGGCCCAGACTCAGAAGGGGCCCACCCAGGAGGAGAACTAAAAGATTTTATTGTCAGGGATCTCTCAACAGTATTATACAGTGACCATATATACAGTGAAACAGTAAGAAATGGACAGAGCAGCTACTGGTCTGAGAGGGTGACTAGCCACAGGAGTGAGGGTTGCAAAGACGTTCCTGGGAGGAAGGGGGTGGGGGACCTGTTCAAAAATTTGGTCTCAGTCATTTCTAGTTACTGGCCAGATAATTGGAGGCCACATGGAATGGGCTTGCTGTAGCATTGGTTGTGCACCCCTTAAGGTTCATTTAAACAAGCGATGTAAAACTTGTTTGTGTTCTGTCCGCTAAAAATGAATAACTTTACATCCATGTGGAATTCGCATTGTCTCTGAATGTGTTCAGTTTGTCCATTTTCCATGCATATAACACCAGTAATCATCTATTTTTCAGTTCCATCAAAAAAGCAATGGAAGAATGCCCACCCAGCATTTTCTAGCAATCTGTGAAATATGGACTGTACATGGATGATGGAAAATTGGACCAAAATAGAGCATTCTAGTCTGAATGAGCCCTTAGAATAAGCTATATGACAAGGTGTCACTTAAAGGGTTTGTCCACTTTTTACTATTGCTGACCTATCCTCAGGATAGGTCATCAATATCAGACTGGTGGGGATCCGACTCCTGGCACCCACGCCGATCAGCTGTTTGAAGAGAAAAGCTGCCTTTTCTTCTCAGTTTACCTGCTCGCCGTCACGACTGCAGCTGTGAGCAGTGTAGTTACAACTACGGCGCCCCCATTCACTTCTATGGGACAAATCCGTCCTATTCACTTGAACAAATGGGAGCTGTCGCATAGAAGTGAATGGGATGGCTTAGTTGTAATCACATTGCACGCCAGTAAGTTGTGCTGGCGAGCAGGTAAACAATGAAGAGAAGCTAGCACTTGCATGAGCTCTGCTTCTTCCAACAGCTGATTGGCTGGGGTGCCGGGAGTCGGATCCCGCCAATCAGATATTGATGACCTATCCTGTGGATAGGACATCAATAGAAAAAAAGCGGACAACCCCTTTAATTAAAAAGTAGTAAGCAATATTGCTCCACTTCTTGAATTAGGGACCACAGGAAAACAGAAAAATGTCACTGGGCAGATTTTGAGAAGAATTTTTAAGTCAGCTTTCAGGACTCTGCATTGCTGTAATTTGCACCAAATTTATCAAATGTTGCATGGTGTTTGATAAATTTGCCATCCAGTACTGGGTCAGAATGTGACAATTTTTGTGACTTTATAAAAAGTTGCAGCTGATAAATCTGTCTTAAGGCCGGGCTATGTGGCAATCTTGGCTGTGAAACTTATTGCACAACCAAAGTTCAAAGTGTAGCATTGCAGCCATTGAATTTTATTGTGATTTTGTTGTGATTCTGGGGTCATTGTCGCAGCAAGTTGTGAGTCACTCTGCAACCCCATTCAGTTCAGTGGGTGCATTGCAACACAGAGGTCTTTGGCTAAGTGATGGGTGGCCACGTTTGCTGTGTAGCACTAGCCTGAATCATCACAACCGCGACCACTTTCCACTTTTTCAAATCTGGAGTACATAAGCACAAATAAGCCCAAAAAGTTGCAAAGGCCTAGTCTGCAACTATTTGAAGCCAGGATTCTAGAGTGCAGGACTTGAGAATTCCCCCCTTACTATATCTGTAAGTAAAGAAACACAATCACTAAACTTTTAATAAATAATATGTAATATCTGATGATCATGCTACACAACCAATCCTATCCAGTATGGATAATAAATTCAGTTGCAGAATATTCTGCCACAAATCTGCTACCTGTGAAAAAGGTACTACCGTAGTAATGAAGATCACGATGATGTCCAAGAAGAAGAATCGGTAATGTCCCTATATTTGACGTCAGCCTAAGTCTTCCCTCATTAACGTAGTCTTTTTAATGTAGTTCTTTTTTTTGTTTTTTCCCCCCAAAAAAAAGCTAAATACATATTTTGTCCATTTTGTTTAAACATTTTTTTCTGCTGTATTTCTACCCTCGCTATGCTTTTTCAACAACATGACAGAATAGAATGTCAGTGATTATTATTTTACAACTATCCAGGTTTTTGGTTTTAAGAGATGTCTTATTGAACAAATAATACGGAGAAATTAATGTGGAGAAAAAAGACGTGGAAAAATAATTTGTTAAATGTTTTGCTATGAACATCACTGCTTTGTTTATTTTTCCAACTGGCAACAATTTCCTATAGATGGTTTATTTGCATTTCCATCTCATTCTGGCCTTGTATTGCGGTTTTACAATTCCACAACAAGAAAAGATTATCCATATCCATACTTTGCTTTATGTCACAGAGATAAGGACCCACCAAAATGTAAGTTGTTTATTTCATTACTTCCCTCTAAGGGCTGTATTACACTGGTGGAGAATCGACCAGATCATAGCTTACAATCGCTAATGCCGCCAATCGCTAATGCCGCCAATTACCCGATGAACAAGCAACATACTGTGGATGAGATTGCTGCATATAAATGTAGAGGTCTACTTCAATGACGAGCAGGTGATTGCCGGGAAGGAGCTCTAAATCTAGCAGTATAATACAGGCTTAAGGGTAGGTTCACATCTGTGACCTGTCCCATGGGCAGATGGGCCGTTTAATTTCTCTTTGGGCCGATAACCAGGGGGGCGCCCGAGTCTTCCTCACAGCCACTTGCCAGGTATATAACAATTTGATGCTCTCAGCATTAACTAATGCTAGGAGCATCAGATACTTATGTACCTGGCCAGCAACCAGGTTCCCTCCTGAATTCCACTGTATGACCAGTCCTCAGTATGGTGATAGGGCAGTATTATATGCTGCACTGTGGTATTTGGTCTTGATGGGGCAGTATTTTGTGCTGCATTATAGTATTACTGGCCCCACCTACTTCTGTTATCCTTGCCTATTCATGGCTTGTGTTGCACCACCTTCTGTCAATTTGGACTCACCTACAACTTGGGGCCACTTTTATTTATTTATTTTTTCCAGGGCCATTTTAGGTTCCCAGTCTGCCCCTGGTGGCAGATAAATCCGTTCTGTTAGATGGAGTTACTGTAGCATAGCTGGACACTGCTGCACACCACAGGATTCCCCCTCATTGCTATGACTGATATGGTAATTCTGGTAGTCTGCTCCTCTGTCAGAACAGACTACCGGATTGACCTGAAAAAAGATGTAAACCTTCTCTTGTGAAACTCACAAATCCCATACTTTCAGGCTGGGTATGCATAGATACATGGCAGCATTACATAGGGTGGTCGGGTACCATGCACCTAAGAAGACACAGAGGGAGAAATATCAATACTGGTTTATATGAAAGGGCAGTAGTTGCCCAGAGCAATCAATATGGCGGCTACTGTAATTTTCCAATGTACCTTGGAAAAATAAAAAATGGATTGTGATTTGGACCTATGAGCAACTGCTCCACATATTCCTTGCACTAGTTTTGATACATCTGCCCGAGGTCTCTAGGCTATTTGGGAACAGCATTGAAAATGTTTGAATTGTCTACATTGTTGGTTGAGTTTGTGGATATTGTGGAGAAAGTTCCTTGATGATCATAATGTACCAGAAACTGAATATTTGCTACCAGAGCACAGAAAATAAATATGAAGCCTTCATTATGGCATGTCCTCCCTCAATTATTGCTCTGCACACTGAGTATTACAGATATCACACACTTCGCTGTTATTGTTGCATCTGATTTACATCAATTACTGAAAAGTTTAATATTATAGCTGAGATTAAAGGATTTTCTTTCAACTCCATTTCCTCTTATCCACCCAAAAAAAGTAACTTAAATCGTCTTTTGTCCAAACCACATTGGATTTATTCAAAGATTACATCTATGATGCATGCCTGATTCCTAAACTTCACAAAGAGACAATTGAGTTTCAAAGAATATACTGGCAGGAAACAGTCAGACAAGATGACTCTCACTTTGGGAAACTCTATACAAAGAGAATATTGTCTACGATATTTAGTAGCCTTTAAAAGAATGTGTGGGGAAGAAACCAATGCAATAAATATCATCTGTGGAAACATGGATTGTCTTTTCATAGTGCAGTCGGCCTAATGTAGTGAGTGACAGCTCAGATCATCATATATGCTAAAAATGTTAATCTAACGCGCACACGTACAGTACATACAGTATATCAAGGGAGATTTACTAAGCTAAAAACGCCAGAATTCTGTCTCAATCACCAAATTCAGTGTAACGCCATGCACCACGTTACATGTTTCAGATAAGTTTTGCATCTCACTAGAAATGGGAGAATGCAGTACGGAGACAGAATATACTTTTCTTAAATAAGCCTATGTGTAGCCATATTTTTGCACAAAGTAAACCAAGCAATAAGTGGTGTAAAAGTGTTTAACATGACAGATGTATCATACAGTGTGAGCCAGTATGCTAATTTTTGTTCATCTACTGTCTAAGTATTACATAAGATTAGTAGATCTGCCTCATTCACTACCGGTTCTGCTAATCTCTCTCTCTGCTTTAGGGCTCATGCACACAACCATAAGTATTTTGTGGTCCGCATAACACAGATCCGCAAAAAAAAACAAAAAACGGTTGACATCCGTGTTGCATCATTTTTTTTTGCAGATCCATTGTAACAATGCCTGTCCTTGTGTGCAAAATGGACAAAAATAGGACATGTTCTGTTTTTTTTGCAGAACATACCAACATACAGACATGGAATTCACACATCATTTCCATTTTTTTCAAGCCCCATTGAAATTAATGGTTCCGCATACGGACCTGTAAAAAAACGTAACGGAAACGGAAGACAAATATGTTCACGTGCATAACAGTATGTATTTTGTGGTCCGCAAAACATGGATCCGCAAAAAAAAAAAATGGATGACGTCCGTGTTGCATACGTTTTTTTTTTTTTTGCTAATCCATTGTAACAATTCCTGTCCTTGTCCGCAAAATGGACAAGAATAGGACATGTTCTATTTTTTTTGCGGACACACGTTAACAGAATGCACACGGAGTCATTTCCGTTTGTTATGTGGACCCATTAAAGTGAATGGTTCCGCATACAGGCTGTTAAAAAAAAAAAAAGGAACAGACACGGAAAGAAAATACAGGCATTTGCATGAGCCCTTAGGGAATGTATGTTTTGTCCATCATGTTCTCATTTCATAAGGGCCGCAAAGAAAACGGAAATTACTCCATGTGCATTCTGTATCCGTATGTCCGAAAGTCCGTTCCGCAAAAAAATAGAACTTGTCCTCTTCTTGTACGTTTTGCGGATACGCTAAAAAACCCAGATGTAACACAGACGCCATCCCTTTTTTTTTTTTGCGGACCCCAAAATACATAATTTCGTGAGCATGAGCCCTTAGGCAGAGAATCACCAGTTCTGGTCCTAGTCCCTGGTCCTCATGCACAGACTGATGTAAGACAATAATCGAGCAGTGATCAACGATATACAAGTGGATTGGCACACATTTAAAGGACCACTAAACCTTAAAAACAAGAAAAAGGAAGCATAATCTGATAAGGAAAGTTTGATTTCAGTTCTTTCTGCACTATGGCTGGCACCATTACCAAAAATATTTTGTACTAGTAGTAAGTGGGAGATATCTTTCAACAAAACGGCCATGATCACTGTGTAGGAAAAAATTATGCAGCCTAAACCCAGCCCCCTCCTTTTAAACTTCCTGGCTCAAGTGCGCTAGCATCAGAGGGGAGAAGACATGGCTGTGGCCTTACAGAACAATGCACTGCTTGTCTATTGTAATTTTCATGACCTGCTATTGTGATATTTGATAAAACAAGAGAAAATTACAAATAAGGATATTATGTTATGTTTCGTTGGTTATTCTTTTTTTTGTACATTGGTGGTGTGTACTCACTGCTGCCTGAACAACAGGTTCTGTTCGGTCTTTGCAGTCTGCTGGATCCTGTGACAGAGCTTTTACCAGTTTGTCTGTCTATGTTCCTCTTCTGCCTGTTGCCTGGATCCTGACACTATGGTGCCTACCCTGGTACTGGGGCTGTTTCTTGGATTCACATGTACTCTGCCTGCCTGACCACAGCCTGGTTCTAACTATGTATTGCCTGATCCCTTTGTGCTTTGCACTTGTGTCTCTGACCCCTGTGGGTCTGCTGCTAACTACACCAGGACAGTTCCAAGTGGTAGCTGCTTGGTGGCTTCCCTGCAGCAAAGACCGGATCCCTGTACAGCGGTAAAGGATGAAAACCAGGGGACCACTGGGAAAACTGGTTAGTTGGCACAATGGTTTCACAACATTTGTCCATAACATTTTTGTTGGAATTCTGAAGTTAGTGGCCTTTTAAAGGGTCTTTCACACAGACTTATACAGAGCACAAGGGAAAGAATGATCGATATTATAACCTTTTGTGGTACATTCAATTTGCATATTGGCTTGCAGCACATGACCAGTTTAGAGAGGGCCATGTGCTGCCAACAAATAACTATCTTAGGTGCTGCGTGAAAGATATGATAACTAGACAAATAAGCCATGTAATAGCTGACACCTTTACATGAGCCAATTATAGGAAACGGCCGTTCATGCCAATGTTTATTCCTGATACACACATGAACAAAATTGTTGGTACCCTTCTGTTAGGGCTCACACATGAACATATTTGTTTTCTGTGTCCGTTGCATTTTTTTTGTGGCCCGTATGCAGAACCATTCTATTCAATGGGTCCACAAAAAAACGTAAATGACTGTGTGCTTTCCGTTTCCGTATGTCCACATGAACGTTCCCCAAAAAAAACATAGAACATGTTCTGTTCTATCATGTTCCTGTTACTACAATTGCACATATTATTCAGAAATTTAAGCTCTACTGGACTGTAGACCACCTCCCTGGACATAGCCAGAAGAGGAAAATTGATGATAAATTGAAAAGACAGATAATATAAATGGTGACAAAAGAGCCTAGAACATCTTCCAAGAAGTTGTAGATTAGAGGTGAACTCCAGGGTCAAGGTCAGAAGAGTGTCAGATTGCGCCATCTGCTGCTGTCTTCATGGCAGGTCAGGACCTGCGATCAACGTCATCGCGCTTACCACGTGGTGAGCACGGTGACGTCACTGCAAGTAATTTTGCAGGTCCTGAAAGAAGAAGGAAGACACTGGCTGCGCGATCAAGTGGACAAGGTGAGTTTTTTTTATTATTTTTAACCCCTAGAAGGCCATTTTATTTAGAATTCTGCCTTAAGAATGCTATTATTTTCCGTTATAACCATGTTATAACGGAAAATAATAAAATTACCCAAACACTGAACTCGAACCCGAACTTTTGTGAAAAAGTCCGGGTTCAGGTCCGGGTACCCGAACTCGCAAAGTTCGGTACGAACCCGAACTTTGCGGTTCGGGTTCGCTCAACCCTACTAGCAAACTTTTTCGTCTTTGCCTTTTTGCTGGCTTAATTTTTATTTTTTCACTAACATGAGGCTGAGGCCTTGTTTTATGCGGGAGAAATGTTATTATTTTCTGCGTTATTCAGGGCTAAATATAAATGACGGTGTGATTTATCAATTTTCTTTCCTGTGGAAATGTCGATTTTTGGTGTTGTTCCTTTATTTAAATTGAAATGAACTCTGCAACCTTTGCAATAGTGTTGTAAGCCGTTACACCCAAGTATCAGGAATCGATCAGTAAGAGGTGCAAAACTAGTCAATATAAAACGTAACTTTTAGGCTTGTTTCACACGAACGTTGTGTTTTGCGATACACAAATTGCGGATCCGCAAAAAAAAAGGATGGCATCTGTGTGCATTCCGTATTTTGAAGAACGGAACAGCTGGCCCCTAATAGAACAGTACTATTCTTGTCCGTAATACGGACAAGAATAGTACATGTTCTATTTTTTTTTGCGGGCGGCTACGGAACGGACATACGGATGCGGACAGCACGCAGGTGTACTGTCTGCATTTTTTGTGGACCCATAGAAATGAATGGGTCCGCATCCTATCCGCAAAAAAGTCGCGTGAAAGAGGCCTAACTAAAGAAATATATTTCTTTTTTAATATATAAGAGTAAAAGTTACGTTTTATATTGACTCGTTTTGCACCTCCTACTATTTGTTCCTTTATTTATTTAACTTCATGTTCCACACTACCGTATTTTTCGCCCTATAAGAGGCACCGACCTATAAGACGCACCTAGGTTTTAGAGTAGGAAAATAAGAAAAAAATATTTTTCATCAGATCCTCTTATCAGACTGCCCATAAATTTCAGGACATCACATCAGACCCCCATATCAGCCCTCCATGTCAGAACTCCATCAGCCTTCCATGTCAGAACTCCATCAGCCTTCCATGTCAGACCCCCAACAGACCTCAGATCAGCCCAATATGGCCCCATATCAGCCCACTGTGCTCCCATCAGACCTCAGATCAACAGTATGTGCCCCATCAGACCTCATATCAGCAGAATGTGCCCCCATCAGACCTCACATCAACAGTATGTGCCCCCATCAGACTTCAGATCAGCAGATTGTTCCCCCATCAGACCTCAGATTACAGCAGTATGTGCCCCCATCAGACCTCAGATAAGCGTCTTGTGCCCCCATCAGACCTCAGAGCAGCGTCTTGTGCCCCCATCAGACCTCAGATAAGCGTCGTGTTCCCCCCATCAGACCTCAGATCAGCCCACCCAGACACTTCTAATAATCTTACTTACCTGTCCTGCGCTGCCCTCCGGTCCCGCGCTCCGCTCTCTTCCCTGCCGGCGCGCACTATGACCTGACGCTGGCAGCAGGGAAAAGAGTGGAGCGCGGGACCGGAGGGCAGCGGCAGCACAGGACAGGTAAGTAAGATTATTATAAGTGGCTGGGTGGGCTGATCTGAGGTCTGATGGGGGTCCCTACGTACAAGTGAGTGATTCCTTATGGAAGCGCTCACTTGTATTCGCCCTATAAGACGCACCGCATTTCCCCCCCTACTTTTTTGGGGAAAAAAGTGCATCTTATAGGGCGAAAAATACGGTAAATAACCTTATGAATAATAAATTCTTCAGGTTATTATGGTCATGTGGACACCAAATATGTATTTTTACATTTTTATTTAATGTGTGCACAATAAAATGTATCTTACACAAAATAATGGCAACATTTTTGTGGGTATTTTTGCAATTTAGAAAAAAAACATTAATCCCATTATTGGATTACTATTTTATAACTTTTTATTTCAGATTTATGTATTAGCATACTCTTGTATGCTAATACATTTTGTTTTGTGTTTGTATGACAAAGGCTGTTGTTAAGGTGGAACTAGTGTGCCCTAACTGCAGTACAGAGAGCCCTTAAGTCCTGAGGGTGCATTTACACCAACAGATTATCTGACCAATTTCTGTCAAATCAGACCAGTAAATGGTTTGGTGTAAATAAAGATCTGTGTGTGTAAACAGCAATCTGACCAATGGTTGGTCAGAAAATCATTCTGATAATCTGTTGGTGTAAATGTACCCTTAGGGATGACTGAAGATGACTCCTCCAGTCTCTGATTGGGCCACTGGGAATCCCGGTGACCTGATTGCAAGCTCTACCCATGCTAAACTGAGGATGAAGGGTATGTACATAGCCTATTGCAGACTGTGAACCCACATACATCTTCAGCCGATCTTGCATAAAACCGTTATTTGTTATTTTTAATATTGTGAGTATTGTTATTATATTATGACATATTAGCAAGGTCAAGTCTCCACTATGGTACATCATTTTCTTTACATAGTTATCTTTCATTAGTGTATATTAAAATTTTAACACAACCAGAGTGTTTAAAAGAGGCTCTGTCACCTGGATCAACCCTATTACTACCTGATAGGGCTCATCATGTTTAAAATAATACACAGAAAAAATATTTAATGCACTAGGGAGGGCTAAGCACTAAGCCCTCATTCTGATATGATAAAATCTGAGACTCTTAGCCAATATATTTTGATCAAAACACATCTGTGCCCACCTACCCAGCGCAAAGTGGTCTCAGGTCGGGCAGGTCCTATGCTAAACCTACCTATGCCATTTGGCATCTATGTCCAAGAGCGCAGACTCTGCACATATGGTGTGTTGCTCCTAGTCACCTCTACGTTCATCCAGCAACCAATGAGAGGGGGATCACATACACCTATATCAAGGTGCTCTGTTTGATAGGGAGGGCAAAAGTGCACAGGAATGCTACTCAAGATAAACTAGGAGCGCATTCACACCTGAAGGTGCCACTCCCTCAATTACATAATACAAACTAAACAAAAATCACAGAAAAAGGCACCTTGAGGTGTAAATGCGCTCCTAGTTTATCCTGAGTAGCATTCCTGTGCACTTTTGCCCTCCATAGTGCAACACCCCCTATGTAGCACCCCCTGTGCTCTGGACACGCCCCCTCCTCTTGATTGACAGGGCTAGACATGCTGAGGGCAGAGTCCTGTCCAAGAGCTGTGTGCTAGCATCTAAATATCATATCACTATGTATTATAGCTTCACCACCTAAGATCTGCTCAGAAAACTAATCAACATATTAATGCTTTATTCACAAGTACAAGATATAATGAGAAAGACATGAGTTATACGTGTTAGCTTATAAGCATAGAAAAAACATTTTTCTACATGGTAATATTATAGCTTGGTGGTATAGTGGTCTTACCATGCATGTAAAGAACCCAGGTTCAGTCCCAGGAGAAACAAACCCTTTTTTTCTTTTCTTTTTTTCTCTCTTTTATTTAACCCATAATAAAAGTTTATACTATAATAAATAATTATAATAATAATAATAATAATAATAAGGCCTTACTATATTTAGAATACAGTTTTTTTTTTTAACACTATTACTGGTTTATTCATAGAAACAATATATGATTATTAGAGATGAGCGAACGTGCTCGTAACGAGCACTGTAGCGCTCGGCTCCCCTGCGTTCACATGGGCACAGGCATCCGGATCCGTCCTCCTCACCCGACGGATCCGGATGCCTGCGCCCATGCGAGCGCAGGGGAGCCGAGCGCTACAGTGCTCGTTACGAGCACGTTCGCTCATCTCTAATGATTATAAAGAGACTAGTATTATTTATTAGCTTTCTAAAAAAAACATTATTCTCAATATGATAAGGATATAAAGGGTCATTTATGATGCTGAAATACGCCTACATTGGATGTACACTACCGTTTAAAAGTTTAGGGTCAGAACTTTCCTTATTTTTGAAAGAAAAGCACAGTTTTTTTCAATGAAGATAACATTAAATTAATCACAAATACACTCTATACATTGTTAATGTGGTAAATGACTATTCTACCTGCAAACGTCTGGTTTTTAATGCAATATCTACATAGGTGTATAGAGGCCCATTTCCAGCAACCATAATTCCAGTGTTCTAATGGTACATTGTGTTTGCTAACTGTGTAAGGCCCCTTTCACACGGGCGAGATTTCCGCGCGGGTGCAATGCGTGATGCGAACGCATTGCACCCGCACTGAATCCTGACCCATTCATTTTAATGGGGCTTTTCACATGAGCGTTTTTTTTTCACGCATCACTTCTGCGTTGCGTGAAAAACGCAGCATGTTCTATATTCTGCGTTTTTCACGCATCCCAGGCTTCACAGAAATGAAAGGGGGTGCGTTAAAAACGCAACGCAACGCATTGCATCCGCATGCAATCCGCGCGTTAAAAACGCAACGCATCCGCAACGCATCCGCAACGCATCCTGAACAAATCCGCGACGCTCGTGTGAAAGAGGCCTAAGAAGGCTAATGGATGTTTAGAAAACCCTTGAAAACCCTTGTGTGCAAGTATGTTAGCATAGCTGAAAACAGCTGTGCTGGTTAGAGAAGCTATAAAACTGACCTTCTTTGAGCTAGTTGAGAATCTGGAGCATTACATTCGTGGGTTCGATTAAACTCTCAAAATGGCCAGAAAAAGAGAACTTTTATGTGAAACTCGACAGTCTATTCTTGTTCTTAGAAATGAAGGCTATTCCATGCGAGATATTGCCAAGAAACTGAATATTTCCTACAACGGTGTGCACTACTCCCTTCAGAGGACAGCACAAACAGGCTCTAACCAGAGTAGTGTCACGTACCGTGTGGTTATCGTGACACGTGTTTCATGTTGCTCTTGTTTGTGCCCTGGTATTCCGGATTTGGTTGTATGCTGGTTGCCAGGGGCAACGTGTATATTGGTGGTGTCTCGGTTGTTCTCCGTGACACGGCTTCCATGTTGCTCATGTTTGTGTCCTGGCATTCTGGCTGCGGTAGTAGGCCGTGGTTGCCAGGGGCAACGTGTAGTTTTGGTTGCTGGTATGTTCCCTTCTTATTGCATACTTCCCTCCTTCCCTGTCTGGTTCTCATGGGGTTAACATATTGACCTGGGTGTGGTCACTAGGTGCTTTTATTCTGTTGTTGCTAGCCTGGTGGGTTAGTTGTGCTCCAGCCTCCGTTGGTGCTGGAGCTATGCACCTTTCCTGGGATTCCATCTGCCCAGTCCTTGTGGCCACTTAATATGTCATCGAGGTCTTCCCTTGGTCCTCTCATCCCCTTCCCTTATTCCTGTTATGTGGTTTATGTACGGGTGGGTGTTTGGTCTGTGACTGCCATGTGTCTTTTGACATGGAGTCCAGACATTCCCTGTATGTATGTGCCTTCGGTGAGAGGGCTCCAGGGTTCCCCGGA
Source organism: Rhinella marina (assembly GCA_900303285.1). Lineage (NCBI taxonomy): Eukaryota > Metazoa > Chordata > Amphibia > Anura > Bufonidae > Rhinella > Rhinella marina. Next base: position 408,558 of record ONZH01017936.1, read on the forward strand.
GGGGGAACAGCGATACTGTGAGTTGCTGCTGGTGAGCTGGTTCCTGGGTTTGTTGTGTGTACTGAGTCCTGTTAGGTGTTCGGGTTCCAGTACATGTGCCTGGGCTCAGTCTTTGGTGTATGGACTGCTGGTGCTTCGATCAGCAGTATCAGCAGGTAAGTTGTCAGGTGCACCAGGACCATCCTGGAGGTGCAGTCAGTGAGTTCTGGATAAGTGCATCCCTACCATCTGGGGCTCTGTGAAGAACGGGGCTCACTGGGTTTCTGCCCTCTGGGTTTGGTTTCTGGTATTTCCGGTGCACTTGGTTCAGTGGTATTCCTTGCCACTGGCTTCTTGCCTGCTGATCGGTTTTCATCTCACTGTAGTGTATCGGTGTATGCTCGGTGTGGAGTTTCCCCTCCCACACCGTAGCGTGACAAGTAGAAAGGGAAGTGGGAGGCCCCGCTGCACAGCTGAGCAACAAGACAAGTACATTAGAGTCTCCAGTTTGAGAAATAGATGCCTCACAGGTCCTCAACTAGCAGCTTCATTAAATAGTACCCGCAAAACGCCAGTGTCAACTTCTACAGTGAAGAGGCGACTCCGGGATGCTTGCCTTCAGGGCAGAGTGGCAAAGAAAAAGCCATATCTGAGACTGGCTAATAAAAGGAAAAGATTAATATGGGCAAAAGAACACAGACATTGGACAGAGGAAGATTGGAAAAAAGTGTTATGGACAGACAAATCGAAGTTTGAGGTGTTTGGATCACACAGAAGAACATTTGTGAGACACAGAACAACTGAAAAGATGCTGGAAGAGTGCCTGACGCCATCTGTCAAGCATGGTGAAGGTAATGTGATTGTTTGGGGTTGTTTTGGTGCTGGTAAAGTGGGAGATTTGTACAAGGTAAAAGGGATTTTGAATAAGGAGGGCTATCACTCCATTTTGCAATGCCATGCCCTGTGAACAGCACTTGATTGGAGCCAGTTTCCTCCTACAACAGGACAATGACCCAAAGCACACCCCCACATTATGCTAGAACTATTTAGGGAAGAAACAGTATTCTATCTGTAATGGAGTGGCCAGCGCAGTCACCAGATCTCAACCCCACTGAGCTGTTGTGGGAGCAGCTTGACCGTATGGTACGCAAAAAGTGCCCAAGTCAATCCAACTTGTGGGAGGGGCTTCTGGAAGCATGGGGTGAAATTTCTCCAGATTACCTCAGCAAATTAACAGCTAGAATGCCAAAGGTCTGCAATGCTGTCATTGCTGCAAATGGAGCATTCTTTGACGAAAGCAAAGTTTGAAGGAGAAAATTATTATTTCAAATAAAAATCATTAGTTCTAACCTTGTCAATGTCTTGACTATATTTTCTATTCATTTTGCAACTCATTTGATAAATAAAAGTGTGAGTTTTCATGGAAAACACAAAATTGTCTGGGTGACCCCAAACTTTTGAACGGTAGTGTATGTCAGGTGCAGATTGCAGTACAACGGTCCTTTGCACAGCAATCTATGACTTCTCCCCACTGAGAGCAGGACTAAAAAAGTGGGTGTGGTGTGGGCAAGGAATGGAACAGGCCGACAGGCCTGTCTCATTTACCATTTTCTACGTCTGTTTTAGGTGTAGAAACGGGTCTAAATGTAAAACAACAAGGAAGCCTAAGCCTCTTTACAACTTCAGCAGAACCACCGCCAGCTTAGGGCTTTATAAAGGCTAGAGTCTAAAACGCCGGTCTTAATAAATTACCCCATGGACTTTTCTTATAGGATAAATCTGGAAGAAAAAAATATCTGAAGAAAAGAACTTTGAAGTCTCTCCCAAGATTCAAACCTGGGATCTCTACATACAAACCAAACACTTAAAGGGGTTGGCCACTTTCTGGCTACTGATGATCAATTTATTTATGATATGATATGGCATGTACTAATATAGTCTTTGTTGAAATTCTGCATCATTTTATAAGCAATGCTACCTTACAGAGGTCATGTCTATAAATTGGCCGCTGATGGAGGGTCATGTGACCAGACAAATCACTTCCATTTGATGTCTCCGCTATCCAAATACACTGCGCCTACACTAAACTCCCAACAGAAGAAGTGCAGATGACAGGTGCAGTGTATTTGAATGGAGGAGACATCACATGGTGGTGATTTGCCAGGTCACATGACTCTCCATCAGCAGCCATCTTATGGACAGGACCTCTGTGTGGACAGCACAAAAGACAAAATATAGAAAATGATGAAGAATTTCAACAAAGACGATATTAGTAAGTCCCATATTATCATCTCACAAACATAAGTCAACAGTAATCAGAAAGTGGCCAACCCCTTTAACCACTAAGCTATAACGTTACTCCATAGAGAAATATATGTGTAATAGCTGTCAGAAAAAGGGCATCCTGATAGGCCAACCCTTTTTAAGAATACTGCGAGCATCAGCATAACAGGCAACTCTGAGATTATCCATCTCCCAAGAAACAAGGAAATTACACAGGATAAAACAGTCCTGCCCATACTATGTTTTCCCTGACTATAAATCTTGGATGAGGATGAACAAGGTTTTATAGATTGCCATGAAGTGCAGCAAAAAAAAAAAATCAGTAACCAAGATGTTTAGAACTCTGCACAAGTAATGGGCTTTTCAATCAGGAAATAGGACTGCTGGCTGAATTCTGTTAAACTGCATTTAGACTCTGCGAGGAGAAGCCTGTTAAGAAGGAAATGTTTGTTCCTGACAATCGACTGCTCGTTAAGTGGAGGTGAAGCGCTGCATTTACATGCTGCCATCACCTCCACAGTATGAGGACGAGTGATGGCTGCTGCTATCGCTCATCCCCATACAAAATCATTGTTCCTGGGCAGCCTGCATCTCAGATTATTCAGATTCACTTGATGAACGAATGTTTCGCTTGTTCATTGGGTGATCGGCTGCACCTTTACACAGACTGATTATTGGGAATGAGCGTTCGTAGGAATGCTCATTCTAGATAATTGGAGCAAACATCAGGCTGTGTAAATGTGGTTTTATTCACCTATCCTGGATTAAGCTCCTCATTACTCAGGTTTGTTACCAGTGTCTCAGCAAATTGGCTGCACAACTTTGTTACAACTCTGCTACATCCGTCTCCAATCTGATAGTGTAAGTTCTCATCTGCAGAAGCCACTTTGCCATTTAGTAAACGGGCCCAACACAATTTTGATAAAAAAATATGTGTGCAAAAGAGCTTCTAATTTTCATGCATAGTAAGTTTTGCTGTAATGCAATTTGGATTAACCCATGTGTCCAGTGTTTGCATGTGTCAGTGCATGGACCAGGGTGCTGCTACATATAGTGTTTGTTTGTGTTTTCCTTTGTTACTGTCATGAAAAAGCAGGAGCAGTGAAATATAAAGTCATCTCTCCGTAGAGTTTATAAACCTATTCTTATAATAGTCGATTCAGCGTTCATGCAAAATCCAATGATTTCTACAGGCTATTTCCATACACCTGGCTTGATTTGTATGCAAGATCTGTTTAGCTGATATCCCCATGGCTTGTCACATGTATCACATTTGCATTTTTACTCTGTTTAATTCAATTTCTTTGTTTGTATTCCTCACGGTCATTATAAAACACATCAAAATAAATAATGTGAACAGAATTAGCATATGATAGTAAAGTAATAGCATTATGGTCTGACAACTGGTGAATCAGAAATGGTGACTGGTTTGCATCTAAGAAAATATCTCTAAAACATAATACAAGTGTTATGGGATATAGATAAAGGCCTGGCAAAAATAAAGGCAGATCCTATATTGGACAGGCCACCCCATGGGCTGCAACTTTCACTCTACAGGTATGATTGGAATCCAAAAGTCTTCATGTAGCCCTAATGTGATCATATATATAAGACAGAAGTAAGTTAATTGTTATGTAATGTTGTAATGATTGTATGCTGAATGTGCTGGCAACTGAGTGATAAACATTTTATACCATGTTGGCTATTACAGTTGTTTAAGCTGGTCATACATGTTCAATTAGCAAAGGACAAACACTTTTTGGGAATGTTCTCTCAGGGACAGATCTTTTGTGGACTATTGATCAATGGATGAAAATTTTAAACACATCTGACTTCTTTACAGAAGATCAAATCAACCATTGGTTGTTAAATTTCACTTGACGAACAATTGATGGAATGGAATGAATGGAATCATCTAATAAACATTAGACTAATGTGCATGGCCAAGTTAAGTGTGACATGACAAAAAGTTCTGCAATGTTCTGATATCATATGATGTGTAACTGAGACAAAAGGAATACTAGCTGAAGGACTAGCATTGGTAAAAACCCATCAAGGTTTTATTTTTTATGCAACAGATATGTTTATTAATAATCCAATAACACCAAACAACAAAAAAAAACTTTTCGTCTGCTACTGGAAAAAAAACATTTGTCCTATACTATACTAATACTATACTAATCAAGTGTGCGGATTACAAATCTGAAGTCAGAATTGTTGTACAATGTCACAAAATTTTGCTATGCATAAGTATGCCTAAATGAATGAAGCACTTGGAAAGCATTGAAAAATTTTGAACAGATCGAGTTTTACTCCAAAAATTACCTGATCTACATCAAAGTTTGCGTAGTAGACAGTGTATGAAAATGTAATGGAATAACAAAATTTCAAAAAGTCGTGTTTTTCAGTGTAAAAGTCTCACTTGAGCAAGGCCCAGTACTGTTAAAGGAAAACTGTCACCAGTAAAAATGCTATTGAAGTAAAGCCTTAGCCTAATAGCACTTAGTACCTTATTTCCAGATGTGCCTTTGTTTCAGCAATAGATGTTTTCTATCGTCTGAAAATCCAGTTTATTTGGTATGCAAATGAGGCAGTAAGGTGTCCAGAGGGGCGTCATTCTTGCAGGAAGGAGCTCAGGCACGCCTCCTGCTAGTGCCCAAGCCCGCCCTCATGCTGGGAGCAGGGAAAAGGTGGCAGAGTTATGGCTTGAATGTGATGTAGGAGGCGTGCCTGGGCTCCTTCCTGCAAGAATGACGCCCCTCTGGACAACTTAGTGGCTCATTTGCATACCAAATAAACTGGATTTTCAGAAGATAGAAAACATCTATTGCTGAAACAAAGGCACATTATTTCCTTTAAAAGTGCTTCAGGCATCCGCTTTTGCGAACGGTCATATTTTCCCGTTGCAAAAACCATCAGTAGTCCCCCATCATGTTGGGATTCCAGCGGCCTTGATACCTGTTCTCCATTGTAGAAATATCTTTATGGAACCGCTCTCCATATTCATCACTTACGTGTCCCAAATTGAGTGGTAAAAAGTCAAGATGGGAATGTAAGAAATGCACTTTCAATGACATTCGGCAACCAAGTAGTTCATATGCTGTAAGCATGCTGTCTACTAATTCAGCATAGTTTGCAACTCGTCTGTTCCCAAGGAAGTTCTGCAATACTAGCACAAATACATCCCAGGCTGCAAGTTCCAGAGGGTTGAGTTTTGTTCTGAATGTGCATTAGCTTGTTGATTTCGGGGCCAATAAAAATTCCGGCCTTTATTTTAGCCTCAGTTTTCAGTGTGCTAAACTTCTCCTTCAAATACTGGAAACCATTTCCATCACGATCAAGTGCAATTACTAAATTTTTCATTAAACCAAGTTTAATGTGAAGTGGTGGAAGATAAACTTGAAGTGGATCGACCAGTGATTTGTGTTGTACATTGTACTGACCAACTGTGCTCGACTCTGAGAGGCCTCTGTCTGATTTTGTAATGATTGTTGTCATCACGACTGTTCCATAGGCACAAGAAACACACATGCTTTGTGTACCCTAACTGTATGCCAAGCAACAGTGCTACCGGTTACAGGTCAGCACAAATTTTCCATTTATCTTCTGAGTATTTGATCATTTTCAAAATTAACTCCATAGAAGCATGGGTCTCTTTCATTCCTTTACATAATTCACTTAAAGCCCGAACCCAAACTCAAAGCTGCCAAAAGGCAGGTTCGCTCAACTCTAGTCTTCACTATATGTAATCTGTTCAAATAAAAATCCAGAGGGCTCTAATGGCTCACAATGTAGTATAGGTGTATGAGCTGAGCACATCTAACTATATTTCATGTAATTGTTAATAATGATGAAAAACTGTCCATAACTATGCAGTTTGAATTCTAACCCTTAATATAGCAGGATAATATAGACTATTATATTTAGGTGCACACTCATGGTTGATGAGTAGAGAACATTGCAGATAATGTGGGCTAAACAGTTTCTAGAATGTGACCATAATAAATTCATAGGGTGGATTAAAATCCATTTGATGTTCCTATGTGACTCAGTATTTCTATGAGGTGGCTTTGAAAAATTATCTGCATCACAAAGTGTGACTTGATCAAGGAGAACTACAAAGCTTATAAGGTGTTATGTTAGAGAGTCTCTAAATGTGCCAGGTAATTGTAGAGAGAACAGGATTAAGGACGTAAAAGATTAACATTTCCTAGTGGCTAGTTAAATATTTAAACAGTGTTCAGACTGGCTTTAATAATGTTAGTGCATAAGTATACAGAAGTTGGATGACATCATTTAATTCTTTTCAGATTTCAAACAACAGGGGAGAAATATTTTAGGTGGTTACAACGCATAATGGACGTATATGTCTCTTTAATCTTTCCTCTTTTGATAAGATGGTATGAACATCCACTAAAATACAATGATAACTAGAGAACAAAGGGAGATATCAGATTTCCTTATGTTTGGGCTTTCACATTCAGGTTTTTTGAGGCGGTTTATAAAACCAAAGCCAGGAATGGATCATAAATGAAGGATACTGATAAAGCAAAGGATTTATCATGCCTTCACTCCAGAATTCAGGCTTCAAAAAGTCGTAAAATGGCGCTTTTGTGCACGTTTGTGCCTTTTTGCATTTTTACACCACTCACTGCAGTTTTGGAATATGGGTTGGAAAGTGAGTGTGGTTAGGTGTGCTAAGGAGTTTCACTCCAGATTTACCACTGAGATTTTTTTTAAAAGTCACAAAAAAGTTGCAAACTCACTCCAGTAGGAGGTGGAGTATGAAAACGTGAGCAGCTTTCTAAGACAAAAGGTTTACAGATAAGACAAATTTATCAAACGTGATATAAAGTATGTGAACTCTGACTTCATATATTCCTCTCTTGATAAATTCCCCCCTATGTCTTCTCATTTTGAATCCACTCATGGATTTGGCTTCAAAAACTGAACGTGGAAACCCAGCCTATGACCCCAAAGAGTCTAACAGCTTACTACAGAGGTTGAGGTTGTTTTCCTTGTCTGATATATTTGTAGGGGGTGGCAGCACCCTGCCTATAAAATATTCAGATCTGACTATGTCAAGTTAATACGTGTGCACTTGAATTGAATTTCTTTCCTTTTTAGGGTGGACTAATTAACTAACTTTCTTTCTATTGTGCCTGTATTTTTAAAAATATATGCTTAGTAATGCTCATGTGTTAGGATGGCAGTTTAGTTGTAGTTGGGCATCAATAGAGTCTTTAGCAGTGATGAAACTAGGAGGTGGAGCTGTGACAGGGAATTGTTAAAAGGGGTCGTCTATTTCCCAAAGGAGAGTGACAAATGCTAGGCTTACAAGAGGTGCCCTGGTTCAGGACTGCATAAAAAGTCTGCACCACAGTCTTGGAGTGACAAGTCGCATCGGGCGTGACAAGCTGGCCTCATTGAAGTGCGTCAGAGAAGAGCTACAGCATGGCATGGTTGCATGCTTCAAAGCACCGGCCACATGAAATGCATTGTGGTCTGAAATTGCAACGGGAGATAGACACTGCACCAAAATTCTGGCAATAAAACACATCGGGTGGATGGTCCCAAACTGCTATGCCAATACACTTTCTGGAGTAAAGCCTGCTTAGGTCTAAAGTCTTCTGACTGTCTATGACTTATGCCTTTGCTGTACCTCAACGCCTACTGTGAGAGAACCACCCCCTGCATACTCAGAGAATTATTGAAAAAGTGTTCTTTAGATAAAATCTGTGTACATGAGGCATTTGACAATGCCACCCCTCTGGTCATCTAAGGGTTAAAGCTGACCATAACTTAGTGATTTTTCCTCCCACACTCCAAAGACATACCGATAGGGAAGTAAGATTATGAGCCCCATTGGGGACAGCTGGATGGTAAAGTCTGTAAAGCACTGCGGAATATGTCAGCGCTATATAAGTGCTTAAAATAAATAAATATGTGAGGACTGGTCTGGGCTTCTATTGATGGAATGCAAATCTGTCATTTTGCAACAATTATGCCCAACAATGCATGAAAAATCCAACATGGCCAAATAACGTTTGCATAGATAACCGCCTTCTGTCAGCAGAAAAATTGTCTAAATTAGGCTACTTTCACACTTGCGTTGTTAATTCAGGTACTGAGATCCGGCAGAGGATCTCTATACCTGAATTAAACTGATCCGTTTTGATTTTGCACATCAGGATGCATCAGTTCAGTTAGGATGCAGTTGTGTGAAATCAAAACTGAAGAAAACTGATCAGGCACTAAATACAATGAAAGTCAATGGGTGACGGATCCGTTTTTTTAGTCTCCTAAAAAAAACTGATCCGTCACCATTGACTTAGGCTACTTTCACACTAGCGTTAGCACGGATCCGGCACCTAAAGGGTGCCGACGGATCCGTGCTAACGCTATACATGTGTGGAGCCGGAGCAGCGCTCCGGCCCCACACATGACACACATTAAAACAACACACAGACTACATACAAACAAACATACAGACATACATACAAACATACATACATACTCACATACTCCCGGGACGCCGGCAGAACGTCTTCACGCGCCTCCTGCGCGCAGTGATGACGATTCCCCACAGCGCCCTCTGCTGGCGCAGTGGGGAAACGTCATCGCAGCGTGCAGGAGGCGCGTGAAGACCTGCTGCCGGCGTCCCGTGAGTATGTATGTATGTATGTATGTATGTCTGTATGTTTGTATGTATGTATGTCTGTATGTTTGTTTGTATGTAGTCTGTGTGTATGTATGCCGGATCCGGAATGACCCCCCATTGGAAATCAATGGAGGACAGATCCGGATTACTGGTGTGTCCACACCAAAACGGATCCGTCCCCATTGACTTCCATTGGGGGTCATTCCGGATCCGTCTTGGTGCGGATGCCTGGACCGGAGAGCAAACCGCAGCATGCTGCGGTTTGTTCTCCGGTCTGAAGACAGAACGGAATGCTTTCAGGAGCATTCCGTTGTCTTCAGTTCAGTTTTGTCCCCATTGACAATGAATGGGGACAAAACTGAAGCGTTTTTTTCCGGTATTGAGCCCCTTTGACGGAACTCAATACCGGAATTTAAAAACGCTAGTGTGAAAGTAGCCTTACATTGGTTTCAGTACCTGATCAGTTTCTTTCAGTTTTTATGACCGGACACAAAATTACAGCTTGCTGCGGTTTTGTGTCCGGTCACAAAACTGAAAGCTGCCTGAACTGAAGACATCCTGATGCATCCTGAACGGATCTCTTTCCATTCAGAATGCATGGGGACAAAACTGTTCAGTTTTTTTCCGGTATTGAGATCCTCTGCCTGATCTCAATATCGGAAAACCAAAACGCAAGTGTGAAAGTAGCCTTAGCCTTTTTGGCTATCTAGTATATGGACATCTGAAGTATTTCTAGACCATTCTTGCCTGCTGTCTCAGAATGCCAATCAATGTAAAGGATATTGTGGACTGTCAGAGTCAAAAATAGGCATAAGACTGCTTTCAGGAACACTGTGGAATATGTTGGTTCTTTAAAGGCCAGGGAAATAAATAGAAATGGTCATGTGGATTTTACAAAGGTGTAATTCATAGCTTCACTGTATTTTTTGGGGCCATCATTGGGTAGACATTTTCTCACTCGAGGTAGTTGGTAAATTTCTTTTTTTGATATAAGTTTGTAGTATATTAATAAGCTTTTTTTCAAGATAGGGAATCATTTTAACCCATTTCTACTAAGCAGGGTGGCTTTGACCCAATAATTGCCCCAACCAACTTCAATTATTGTGAAAGTTAGGTATCTAGGAGTAACAACAGCGGTTAAGAGATCTGGCAGGCTGTTCCAGCAGGGAACATCCCGTTGGAGCTCTCTGGATCCGGCATTTATGGACACTGCCTGAATGCCCACTGGCCCCGTTAACTATAATGGGGATCAGCGGAGATCCTACCGCAACCTGACAAATATGCGGAGAATAGGCCGGACAAAAATCGCTGTGCGCAGGTTTTCTGCATTAGAATATTAATACAGCAATATGCATATGCCTGTTACTTTAATGTGCTTAGCTACAGTACCTAACACAGCCACATCCCCATGGTTGTCGCTATGTCAGGTACTGCAGTAAGTCCCCTACCCCTGCTGTCAGCTGGTAAGTGTGGATCCAGAGGACTGGGACTTTCACTTGTCAAACATTGATGTAAAATCATGGAGAACCCCTATAATTCTATATTTAAAATCTGAGTTGGTGTTTGAGATAGAGCCATTAAAAGCATTGCAGAGGTGGCCGTAACCTCTGGATACAAACAGTGTACAATGCGATTGAAAAATGAATTAGGCCAGCAAAGGAGACAATATGGAAAATCACAACACATTAGTAACTGCCTTGTATTAGCTTTCTTTACATGATAAATGCCATTTGCTGAAGTGACACAACCCATTTAATTTACTGTAAAGTGTGCTAACGTGATAGAAAGTGAAAAACACAAAACTAATAAAACAGGTGCATATAGCTTCATTGTTTCTATACACACAGGATTATTTATCTAGTAAAACCATCCCGGTGATGACATATTGTGATCTGTCTGTGAAAGTGAATAACTGATGTGCCAGGAATGAGCAGAAACAGCAGAAACCTGCATAACCAGGAATAGTTTAGACTTGCTGTATGTTGTCATCACCAGGCACACATCACTGCTGACTACCCATGTGAAAGTTTCATCTCCATCATCATGGCTGGAAGAATAGACAAATAACGAGACATACATGGGCTGAGACTGCTAGGTGGAATATGGATATAATTATGAAAAATTGTTGTATCACATATAATGTTATGTTCTTTTTGTTGTTTAAATCAGTCATCATTTACTTTTCTCTATTATTAAAGCCTGGCTGTCATGGAATAATGGAAGGCCTATTTTTCTCTGATGAGATATATTACAAAGTTTCCTATATTTTCAGGTATGACTGAATTATACAAGGGCTATAGTGTCAGATAATATATGCCTACAGGTTCCTGTGATGTGAGTCCTGTTCCTGAATAATTCACCAAGTCTCTCAGCTACATTCATTCACTGTAAAGCTGGGTCTACAGACTCAGATTTTGGAGTGAACCAAGATTGCAGTGGAGCACAATTAATGCAAATGAGCTTTGCTTTGTGACCTGCAAGTTGCCATTGCTATCATCCGACAGTTGAAAAAATTCCAAGATTGCTGAATCCAACAGTGCTGAATCACAGCAATGTATGGGTCACGACACAATCCAATTCACTTACATTGCTTGTGATACAGGCTGTGCTACACAAAGCATGTCATGGCCAAAATCACAGTGTAGCGCCAGCCTTAAAGGGGTTTCCAGGATGTCACTAGGACATGCCATCAATATCTGATAGATGGGTGTCCAAGACCACTCACCCTCTACGATCAGCTGTTCTGCAGCTCCTTTACCAGAAGAATTACACTGCTCCATTCACTGTGTAGTGAAGAGCTTAAGAGCTGCTCCCATTGAAGTGAATAGGAGCAACACTGCAGTAACCAGTCCTGTTCACTACACCATGGAGGGAACGTTTCAATTTTGGCACCGATGTCGGCAGGGGTGTGAAGTGTTGAAACCCCGCCAATCAGATATTGATTGTATATCCTGGACAACACCTTTAATGTTGAACATGTTTAAAACTTGTCTAAATATAGTATATATATATATATTGGTGGGCCAATACCACTTGGTCCAGTGGACAAGCTATTATTCCTTTCATTAATCTCGGTAGTTTATTGGTAGAACACAATGTTTTCCTAATTCCATCTTTCAGCAGAATAATTACTGTTGGATTCCTGCCTCTATTTTACTAACTTTAAAGGGGTTATCCCATGACTAATGTAAAAAATAAAAATCAGACATCATATAGTACATGACAATCTCTTTCTAACAGAGCTAGAACCAGCCCTGTACCTCACATGGATCCAGAGATCTCCCCATTCATTTCTCTGCTAGATTTATATCAAGCTGACAGCACAAGGGGAGTGTCTTTTCTGCTGCAGCTAAGGGGGAGTGTCTCAGCTCTCCCTATCACAGCTCAGGAGGCAGGTGAAGGATGAAACTGAGCATGTGTCACGAGGGGAGACAAGGGTGGTGAGCCCTGAACTGAACCCCTCCTTCTTTCCCTGCCTACTTGCCTCAGTCGGCCCTAGGCAGCCGCGGACAACCACGAAGACGGACCCTACGCTGGATAAGTGCGCAGGGAGGGAAAGGGAACAAAGGGACGGACAAAACACAGACAGAACGAACACAATGGTAGAGTAGTCAGCAAGCCGGGTCAAACACAGGAGGTCACGTAAATACCAGGGGTGAAGCAAGAGAGAAGTCAAAGTCCAGAATCCGAGTCCAAAATCCAAGTAAATATTCAAGCAAGAAGTCGCACAAGCACTGATCAAAGGAGTAACTAATCACAGGCGATTTGAAAGGGCAGCTGGCAGCTTTAAAAAGCCCTCCAATGGGTCATGTGACGGGGCCAGCGTCACATGACCTCATTTGCATAATGAGCGCTGGCCAAACGTGACCAGCGCTCAAATATGCTATAAATTTGGTCATGTGGCGTGGCCAGCGCCACATGACCCAAATATAAGGCCCCCAATATGAAAATACACTCTGAGCGCTGGCTTGCCCGGCCAGCGCTCAGTACCGCCCACTGCTCGTGTCTAGGGGGGCGGAGACGCCGGGCACGCAGCATCCGGAAGCGCGCCCGACGCTCCCCGCCTCTTGTCCCCACCAGTCGCGTCCTCGCTCCGTGGTAGCGGAAGTCCGGCGGCGCTGCAAGCGAGGAGCGTGCCGCCGGCTTCCTGTGACAGCATGTGCGGCCTTCTCAGTGAACTGGTCGAAGAAATAAGAAAAAAACAAACAAACAGCAGGTGGCGCTATACAGATGTATTTTATTGAATAGCTCAGCGGCTATGCTAAATTTCTAATTACTTGTAATTACAAAAATATTCAGATCCAGGTGCTGGTTTGAAAACTGTAGAATATTTTTCGTGGGACAACCCCTTTAAAGGTAATCTGTAATCAGAAAATGACATTGTTTAAATCCTGTTTTTATGTTTAAGGCTACTTTCACACTAGCGTTAGCACGGATCCGGCACCTAAAGGGTGCCGACGGATCCGTGCTAACGCTATACATGTGTGGAGCCGGAGCAGCGCTCCGGCCCCACACATGACACACATTAAAACAACACACAGACTACATACAAACAAACATACAGACATACATACAAACATACAGACATACATACATACTCACATACTCCCGGGACGCCGGCAGAACGTCTTCACGCGCCTCCTGCGCGCAGTGATGACGATTCCCCACAGCGCCCTCTGCTGGGCGCAGTGGGGAAACGTCATCGCAGCGTGCAGGAGGCGCGTGAAGACCTGCTGCCGGCGTCCCGGGAGTATGTGAGTATGTATGTATGTCTGTATGTTTGTATGTATGTCTGTATGTTTGTTTGTATGTAGTCTGTGTGTATGTATGCCGGATCCGGAATGACCCCCCATTGGAAATCAATGGAGGACAGATCCGGATTACTGGTGTGTCCACACCAAACGGATCCGTCCCCATTGACTTCCATTGGGGTCATTCCGGATCCGTCTTGGTGCGGATGCCTGGACCGGAGAGCAAACCGCAGCATGCTGCGGTTTGTTCTCCGGTCTGAAGACGGAACGGAATGCTTTCAGGAGCATTCCGTTGTCTTCAGTTCAGTTTTGTCCCCATTGACAATGAATGGGGACAAAACTGAAGCGTTTTTTTCCGGTATTGAGCCCCTTTGACGGAACTCAATACCGGAATTTAAAAACGCTAGTGTGAAAGTAGCCTAACATATGTTAAAAAATGTTTTTGTTATTTTTCCATGTCAATATCTAGATTTAAACAAAAACGTAAAAACCTGAATTTTTCGCACTGGGTAATAAGCCTAACAATAGACACCACTTCTTGGCCTGTAGAGATCACTTTACCACAGTTATCTGCTTATCTATACACATAGGTGATATTATAGATAGGGTTAGAATGACAGATAAGATAAGACCCACCATTCACAATAGGTGATTGTCAAAGCTTACCTATTCTTTCTTTGCACAATGTCCTCTGCACAGGACACAGAGCATGCCTAGAAAACTCTCCCTATAGAAGTCTATGAGGTCCCCTCCTGACCATTATGTCTATGGCCCTTGTGGCTGCCGTAAAGCAATTTTCCTAAAGCTTACTAAATGCTGCTAAGAACAGCTCAGGCAAGATGGACACCCCCATAATCATGTTTAGAAAACAGAATAAAAAAATCTTAGATTAGAAAAAAGGATATGTGTTACCATCTGGTTTTAAGTGGCAGAAAAACATTTTGGTGACACATTTCCTTTAACAGAAGTAGCAGATAATTTGGAAACTGGATATTTTGGAGCATGCTGAAATTAAAGTTTTTTCAAAACACAGGGATCAAGTTCTGTCAGAACGAGGTTTTTAGAGTCAGTGGAAATTTATTTTTACAATATTTGGACATTTCTCAAAAACCTTGATAAGATATTTTTTCCTTGTGTGCTATTTAAATCTTAGGCCCTAAACATCAAATCAGCACTTACAGGAAGCATTATTTCCTTCCTAAGATCCACCACAGCAATTCACTAGTCAGACATACTTGCCTTTAAATAGCCTTATTATGGTTTTACTTGAAGTTTTAGTTAGACACAACACTTCCACTTTAAGCAGCCAAACAATGAGAAACGTCAGGGGTGATCACTGTGAGTAGCTACGCTACACCTGTTTTGTCTAAGAATTTCATTTACCAGTATGAAGAAATGGAACATATACAACTACATTTAATGTAGAGAAAATGTTCATCTTCTCAAATATATTGTATATTTTTTAAGTGCCTTTATAGATGTAAGTTGTACAGGAAAGCAATTTGGTATAAGCTCAGCAACAAAAGTCAGCATAGTAGTTCAGTCTTAAGCTGAATGCATACATTAAAGGGACCTGTCACCATGAAAATAAGAAATATTCTGCAGGCAGCATGTTATAGAGCAGGGGGAGCTGAGCAGATTGATATATAGTTTGTCTGAATAGATTCAGTATAAGGGTTTATGCTCATGAGCATAAGGGCACAATATGAACTCCATGGTGCGGATGCGCACCTATTGAATTGAATGGGTCCGCGATCTGCAACTTACCGCCAAAGATAGAACATGTTATATATTTTTGCATTGTGGAGGCACACTTGGGAACTCCATGGGAGTGTTTAGTACTGCTTCTGTGGGCTTCTGATCCATGCCTCCACTCCTCAAAAGATAGGTGAAGTCCTATCGTTGGTCCTGTATTGCAGATTGTGGACCCATTCAAGCCAATGGGTCCACATCCGCACAATTGAGTGTACATGGCCAGTGCCCGTATATTGCGGACCAGCCTTTTACAGTCCACAATAGGGACACTGAGCCAGTACGCTAAATTCCTGCTCATTCTGATCTTTGAAGTCAAAGAGGCGGTCCTATCAGTTATTGACAGCCTTCCCTCTATGTGTATACAGAGATAGCTGTCAATCACTGATAGGACAGTCTCCTTGACTTCACAGCCCAGAACGAGCAGGAATTTAAAGGGGTTGTCCCACGAAAAATATTGTACAGTTTTCAAACCAGCACCTGCAGCTGAATACTTTTGTAATTGCATGTCATTAAAAATTTTGTTCAGCTACTGAGTTATTCAATAAAATTTATCTGTATAGGACCACTTAATTTCTTATTTCTTTGACCTATTGACTGAGCAGGCCGCACATGCTCAGTTTCAACTGTTAACTGCCTCCTGAGCTGTGATAGGGAGAGCTGAGACACGCCTCCTGAGCTGCAGTAGAAAAGACACTCCCCGAGCTGTCAACTTGATATAAATCTAGCAGAGCAATGAATGTGGAGATATCTGGATCCATGTGAGGTACAGGGCTGGTTCTAGCTTTGTTAAAAAGAGGTTGCCATGTACTATATCATATCTAACATAGTAACATAGTAACATAGTTTGTAAGGCCGAAAAAAGACATGTGTCCATCCAGTTCAGCCTGTTTTCCTACAAGTTGATCCAGGGGAAGGCAAAAAAAACCCTGTGAGGTAGAAGCCAATTTTCCTCACTTTAGGGGGAAAAATTCCTTCCCGACTCCAGTCAGGCAATCAGAATAACTCCCTGGATCAACGACCCATCTCTAGTAACTATAACCTGTAATATTATTACCATCCAGAAATACATCCAGGCCCCTCTTGAGTTAGTGAACTTACCATCACCACCTCCTCAGGCAGAGAGTTCCATAGTCTCACTGCTCTTACCGTAAAGAATCCTCTTCTATGTTTATGTACAAAACTTCTTTCCTCCAGACGCAGAGGATGTCCCCTCGTCACAGTCACAGTCCTCGGGATAAATAGATGATGGGAGAGGTCTCTGTACTGACCTATGATATATTTATACATAGTTATTAGATCTCCCCTCAGTCGTCTTTTTTCTAAAGTGAATAACCCTAATTTTGATAATCTTTCTGGGTACTGTAGTCCACCCATTCCAGTTATTACTTTAGTTGCCCTCCTCTGAACCCTCTCCAACTCTGCTACGTCTGCCTTGTTCACAGGAGCCCAGAACTGTACACAGTACTCCATATGTGGTCTGACTAGTGATTTGTAAAGTGGCAGGACTATGTTCTCATCACGGGCATCTATGCCTCTTTTGATGCAACCCATTATCTTATTGGCCTTGGCAGCAGCTGTCTGACACTGGTTTCTGCAGCTTAGTTTGCTGTTCACTAAAATTCCTAGGTCCTTTTCCATCTGATTTTCATTTTTTACATTACACGTGGGATAACCCCTTTAAATGTATAAACTGGATTTTAACATGTTTTATTCTTTGTTCACCTGAGAGAAAAAATCATGTTATGCAAGAAGGGTCATCAACTAGTGAACTAAGGGACAGGAAGAAACTATATATATTTTCAATGTCAACCTAGTTGTGTCTAAGCCAAGTCTATATAAAGTATTTTAAGTTTGTTTTTTTGGCTGATCAGAATGCCAGTCTGTTGGTCATCATGACCACTCCACTAAACATAAATTATCCTATAAGTGCTGCTACAACATGGTAAGAATTAGCTTCTTACAATAGGTACCTTTTTTTTTATTAAGGTTAAGGTATACCAGGGCTTCTTAAACTATGAGAAGTGCCCCACTGGTTAGGCACCCTCAGTTGTTAGTGAGGACCAAAAACCAACAACCAAGCTAATCAGTCGCACAAAACCTCATCACACAGGTGTATGCTTCCAAAGGATGTAGTCCGGAGGAGGAAATAAATCCCTTAGTTACTTTTCTCATTTCTGGGCTCCAGGGGTCCTTCTTCAAGTCACAGAGACAACAGATCTTGGTGAGTTGTTGGTGGCTAGGAAGACAGTTTTGATGGACATGATTATGTTACAAATTGTCACGCTCAAGTGTAGGGGGAAAACCACACTGAGCGTAGGAGGGAATGGAGATTAGGCCTGGAAACTAGAGAAGAAAGATGGACACCTCCTAAAGGAAACCCTGACTCTAATCTTGACTAACTACCAGTATGAACAGGCCTCAAATGTAAGCGAGTTCATACACAGGAAACCTAAGATCCAATCTGACCCTATTGGACCCTGAGAACCAACACCAGCTCACCACAATAACCACTGAAGCTATAAACCGCAAGGAACTGTGGGAGAAGCAGCAATAAATATGGGAGGGACAATTACCACACCAGCAACACCTGAGGGAAAAGAGTGTGGTAAATACCAGCAACAAAAAAGGAAAACATGTCAGATTATACCATGTGTTGCCAATCTGACTGACCTCCTGCTACCTGTCGCAGGAACGTCCATGACAGTACCCCCCCTTCTACGGGTGACCTCCGGGCACCCAGGACCAACTTTATCCGGATGAGACCGGTGAAAAGCTTTCACCAAATAACTGGCATTCACGTCACATCCTCTCCTCTGGTCCATAACCCTTTCAGTAAACAAGATATTGAAGAGTCCTACGGAGAACTCGAGAGTCAATAATCTTGGCGATCTGGAATTCCAAACTGCCGTCCACCATCACAGGCACAGGTGGCAAGGGAGATGGCTCCAAAGGTTCAACATATCTCTTCAACAAAGATCTGTGAAAAACATTATGAATTTTCAGAGCCTGGGGAAGTTCAAGATGAAAAGCTACAGGGTTAATAATGGCAGAGATCTTATATGGACCAATAAACCTAGGACCCAACTTCCAAGATGGTACCTTCAGCTTAATGTTTCTTGTGGATAACCACACAAAATCACCCACACATAGGTCCGGACCATTCATATGTCTCCTGTCAGCCACACGTTCATACTTGTTGCCCATATTCACCAAATTATTTTGAATTTTCTGCCATATAGGTGATAATGATGACGAAAATTGCGGGTGAAACCCATACACCCCAAAAAACGGCAACTTGCCAGTGGAATCCTGTCTACGATTGTTTATGGCAAATTCTGCTAAAGATAAAAATGAGGACCACTCCTCCTGATTCTCAGAAACAAAACATCTCAAGTAAGTCTCCAGACTCTGATTAGTGCGTCTGTCCATTTGTCTGAGGGTGAAAAGCAGAGGAAAAAGACAGTTGTACCCTGAGCCAAGTACAGAACGCCTCCTAGAATCTGGACACAAACTGAGTCCCACGATTTGAGACCACACCAGATGGAATGCTATGAAGTTTCACAATGTTGTCGACAAACACTTGTGCAAGGGTTTTAGCATTAGGTAATCCGGGCAATGCAATAAAGTGCGCCATTTTACTAAAACAATCTACAACCACCAGAATAACTGTCTTTCCAGACGAATTAGGCAGATCAGTGATAAAGTCCATAGACAAGTGAGTCCATGGTCTGGACGGGATGGGCAACAGAAGTAGGGGTCCAGAGGGTCGAGAATGTGTCACCTTAGCGCGTGCACAGACACTACAGGCCGACACATTGTCCTCAACAAACTTACGCAGCCCTGGCCACCAGAATCTACGAGAGATGAGGTCGACAGTGGATTTGCTCCCAGGGTGTCCCGCAAACACCGTACAATGATGTTCCTCAAATACCTTATGACGCAATTCAGAAGGAACAAACAATTTGCCAGGAGGGCAAGACTCCGGTGCATCTCCTTGGGCCTCCAACACCTTAGCCTCTAGATCAGGGTAAAGAGCGGATAGCACCACCCCTTCTGACAGAATAGGACTAGGATTTTCAAAATCACCACCTCCAGGAAAACTACGTGACAAGGCATCTGCCTTGACGTACTTAACTCCAGGACGATAAGTGACAATGAAATTGAATCTAGTGAAAAACAAAGACCATCTGGCCTGCCTCGGGTTCAATCGTTTCACCGACTCAAGGTGAGCCAGGTTTTTGTGATCTGTGAATACCATGATTGGATGAATCGCCTCCTCCAACCAATGACGCCATTCCTCAAAAGCCAACTTAATGGCCAGTAACTCTCTGTTACCCACATCATAATTTCTCTCTGCTGCAGAGAGTTTCTTAGAGAAAAAGGCACATGGGCGCCATTTACCTGGTGACGGGCCAGTTAAATGGCGCCCATGTGCCTTCTTCTCTGAATGAATAAATTTCTCTGAATCTCTCAATGAAGGGTTGTGATACATCCGGTTGCACCAGTATAGGGGCAGAAGAGAAGCATTCCTTAATCGCAGAAAAGGCTCGCAATGCTGAATCAGACCATACAGAGACATCCGTCCCTTTCTTAGTCATGTCACTCAGAGGTTTCACCACTGTAGAATAGTTCTGGATAAACTTTCGGTAATAGTTGGTGAACCACAAAAACCGCATATGAGCCTTCAGATTTTCGGGTCGATCCCAGTCCAATACAGCACGAACTTTCTCAGGATCCATTCGAAAACCTGAAGATGACAGCAGGAATCCCAAGGATTGCACCTCGTGTACAGCAAAAACACACTTTTCTAATTTTGCGTACAATTTATTGTCTCTTAGAATCTGCAACACCTGTCTAACATGATCCTGATGTGTCTCAACGTCAGGAGAATAAATCAGTATGTCATCCACAAGACAACAAACGACAACAAACCTCCCCACAAGGTGATGGAAAAATGTCATTCACAAAATGCTATGATAGAGGTGCAGAATCAATAGCAAAAACAGAAATGTTTTTCTCTAATGCACTCGGAGACAACCCGTGCATACGGACAAACTAAGCATCAATCAGGTTCACCCCTGCCCCACTGTCGATAAACACCTCAATCCTCACAGTTTTTGAAAACAGGTACTACTGAACAAAGACAAATGTACATTTTCTGACTCTCCTCCCACCCCTCCAAGAGTCAGATGGGAATTAGACGTCCCTT
The DNA here is from genome assembly GCA_900303285.1 of Rhinella marina. Classification (NCBI taxonomy): domain Eukaryota; kingdom Metazoa; phylum Chordata; class Amphibia; order Anura; family Bufonidae; genus Rhinella; species Rhinella marina. The sequence continues at coordinate 429,196 of ONZH01017936.1, forward strand.
TCTTTTTTTTCTTTAAGAGGCTGAATGCATGGACATACATTAATAAAATGTTCTTTCTGACCACAGAAGAAACATACTCCCTTTCTCCCACCAGTATGATTAAAATTGGGTCCGGGAGTAGCTCCCCCTAACTGCATGGGTTCGTCCCCAGACATGAACCCAGGGGTATCTTCACCCAAAGTGCCAGAGGAAGATGACACCTTTAATGATAGTACATCCTGAGAATGGGGACCCCGCGATCTCTCTCTCAGGTGTCTATCCATGCGTACCGCAGGAGACATAGCAGCTTCAAGAGACACCAGAGTTTAATGAAAGGCCAAAGCATCTTTCAGCCTTTCTGATAATCCTTGGCAAAACTGACTACGGAGAACCGGATCGTTCCACTCAGTATCCGTAGCCCACCTCCTAAACTCAGAGCAATAGGTCTCAACAGAGTGTTCTCCCTGGCGAAGGCCACATAACTTGGTCTTGGCCAGGGAGGTGCGACCTGGGTCATCATAGATGAACCCCAATGCTTTGAAAAATTCATCCACCGACCAGAGAGACTGCGGCAGAGAAAAAGCCCACAACTGCGCATCCCCTTTAAGTAATGAGATAACCACACCAACTTTCTGTTCCTCATTCCCAGATGAGTGTGGGTGTAGCTTAAAATACAGTTTGCACGCCTCCCTGAACAAAATGAAATTATCGTGTCCCCTGGAGAATCTATCCAGGAGAGCGACTTTCGGCTCAATACAGGTCTGGTAACCACCACCAGAACCAACAGCCTGTGGTCTCTGTATTTGCGAGACGGTTGAGCGAAGGTCAGCTACCTCCAAAGACAGCCCCTGCAGCTGCCCGGCGAGTACAGCAATAGGATTCATGGCTGTACAAAAAAAAAACAACAAAGTGACAGTAATTGGTGGTTTATAATGTCACGCTCAGGTGTAGGGGGAGAAACCACACTGAGCGTAGGAGGGAATGGAGATTAGGCCTGGAAACTAGAGAAGAAAGATGGACACCTCCTAAAGGAAACCCTGACTCAAATCTTGACTAACTACCAGTGTGAACAGGCCTCAAATGTAGGCGAGTTCATACAGAGGAAACCTAAAATCCAATCTGACCCTATTGGACCCTGGAACTAATGTCAGGAATGAGGCTACCTGTTCCTCCACAAGGAAGGACAAACAGGAGTCTCCCTCAGGCCTAATCACAAACAACAGGGAAAGGTAACATAATACACAAAAGGGAATGAGGACACTTATCTTCAATGAAGAAATGGAGGCTCCAGGATCTCAGCTGAGAACCAACACCAGCTCACCACAATAACCACTGAAGCTATAAACCGCAAGGAACTGTGGGAGAAGCAGCAATAAATATGGGAGGGACAATTACCACACCAGCAACACCTGAGGGAAAAGGGTGTGGTAAATGCCAGCAACAAAAATGGAAAACATGTCAGATTATACCACATGTTGCCAATCTGACTGACCTCCTGCGTCCGTGACACAAAGTCCTTTTTATGTTTACACCAAACATTAACCCCTTCGCGCCCAGCGCCGTACATGTACGGAGCTGGGGCGATGCGGGCACATGGCGCCCGCTCGCGGGTGCGGCGGGCGTCATGGCCGGCAAGTCTCTGCTGTTTCTAACAGCAGAGACTTGCCGCTACTTACCGCCATCGGCGGCGTCTTCCTGGTTGATTAGATGCCGTGATCACACGTGATCACGGCATCTAGTTGCGTTTCAACCCGGAAGCATTCGCTTCCGGGTGGTGTACAGACACCCCGTGTGGCCAATTGGGGTGTCTGTACACCATATGAAAACTGTAATCCTCGCTGGTGAGGATTACAGTTTTCAAAGTGCAATTCTTATTCTGGCCACTAGATGGCAGGCCAGGATAAGAAATGAGCAACTCATGGATTTCTGAGTCTATAAAATCCATAATTGCTCATAAAGAAAAAAAAAAGCCACAATATATAAGCCCATATTTGAGCTTTCTAATAGTAAAAAAAAAATTAAAAAAAAAATGTTAAAAAATATATAAAAAATAAAAAAGATGTAAAAGTTCAAATCACCCCTCTTTCCGTATAAGTAAAAAATAAATACCTAAATAACAATAAATATAGAAATAAATATAGACATCATGGGTATCACCGTGACCGAAAACGCCCGTACTTTTAAAATATAAAAAAAAAAATTCCAATACGGCGAATTGTGTGGCGGAAAAAAGCGTCCAAATGGCGATTTGCGGTTTTTTGTTGCTTTTTTTTTCTAAAAAAAAATAAATAAAAAGTGATCAAAAAGTCATACACACCCCAGAATGGTATCAATAAAAACTTCAGATCGTCCCGCAAAAAATGAGCCCCCATACAGCTCTGTACACATAAATACCAAAAAGTTATAGGGTCAAGATTTGACAAGGAAAAAAAAAAAAAAAAAGGGTAACTTTCTAATTATTTTATCACTATGAAAACGCAGGAAAAACTATACATATTAGGTATTGCCGGATTCGTACTGACCAGTAGAATGAAAGTAACGGATCAGTTTTAATGCACATCGAACGCTGTAAATAAGAAACCCGTAGAACTGTAGCGGAATAGCGTTTTCTTTGCAATTTCACACGGTTTGGAATTTTTTTCCCGCTTCCCACTAAACCATATGCAATATTAAATGGTGGCGTTGGAAAGTACAACTTGTCCCGCAAAAAATAAGCCCTCATACAGCTATGTGAACAGAAAAATAAAAGAGTTATGGCTGTTTGAAGGCAGGGAGCGCAAAACGAAAATGCAGAACCGAAAAAAGCTCCGGGGGTGAAGGGGTTAAGATAAATTGAAGTCCATATTGACATTAACTATGACTGATGGTGAGACTAGTCCTCAAAATGGCCACAGAAGGGGAACGTGACCAGACCTATCCATCAGTGATTTCCATTGAATAACAGAACATGACGGTCTTCAATGTATTGTTCAATGTTATTGAATAGAGGCCTCTGATTAAGGGTCCTGGTCTTGTGCTCCTTCACCTGAAGCCATATTTAGGACTGAAGTGCAATGCAAACAGGGGAGTGGTCTGTATTAAGCAAGAGGGCAACAAATTTCAGAATTTGGAAAAGTAATGTAATATGGTAGGTTTTTTTTTATATGTATTATGATAGTTTTTCTTTTAAACCCTAAGGACTCATTCACATCAATGTTAGGCGTTCTGTCATCATTCCATTAAAAAAAACTAACAAATGGATTTCTACTGGATTAATGGATCAGAAACCGATTAAATGGTACCATCTAGAGATGAGCGAATCCTCAAAAATTCGCTTTGGCGAATAATCGACGAATTTATGACAAGATTAGTTCTTAATACAAATTTATTCGGTCAATTTGCGTTAAAAAATAATTATTTTCCGATCATTACTGCACAAATTACTAACATACAGTCTAAGCATTGTTAAAAGTATGCTACTGAACTGAATGCGTTAGCATTAGCGTAAAAGGTGCGTACAAATCCTTAGCGTAAATTTGACTCGTGATTGCGTCACACGCACGCACGCGGCTAGGCCGCGGCGTATAGTCCTCAGAGGCAGTCCATATGAGGTAGAAAAGTAAGGTGCTCACTGTTAGCTATCACTGTTGCTAAGTGCATAATTTATTAAAAACACCATACAATAAGTCCATAATAGGACACATTGCAGTACCTGAATAAGAATACACACAATGGGCTAAAGTGCTTGAACGTTGCTAACCTGTAAAATCATTATTGCTATGCTAAAATACAGCAAAGACATAATTATGCAAACATTTTAGTGCAATCAATTTCACATTTGCAAGCATAATAGGCTCAGATATACGTTTGAGTCTCTTCTCATGGCTGCTTGGCATAAAACACTGGAACACAGTCCAAAATTCAATTGTAATTCACGTGAGGTCATTTTGTAATCCAAACAGGTAACGTGTAATCCACATGGATAATATAAAATAGCAGCAAATAGAGAACCGTCTTTGCAAAGCGGGCTCCCAAATAACCTGAGAAGGGGGGCAAAAGGAAAATAGGCGCACTTAGGCACAACTGGTAATTTTCTGCAGAATGGGGGGGGGGGAGTCCTGACAAGCCATGTCCATCTGGGTGAGAGGCAAACAGTAAATATAGCAAATAAATAAAGCAATAAAAACAACATAAACTAAAAACAAGTGCCAACTAGCTGTCCAGTCCATGTTGTGGGGCTCCAATAGGTCCTCGAGAGGTGTCCTTTAAATCAGCCAGTAGAAGGGTTTCTCAGATGAGGGATTTTAAGTCCTCCTCGCTGGAACTGCTACTGAATGACATCAGAGGATGCTTCTGCCTCCTGTAGTCCAAGCTGGCTGCTGTGGTTGAGCTTCACTGCCCTCTTGTGCCAGAAGTCGGACTTGACCGTGTCCGGGTGGTAGTCACACTGGTGAGCGCTGCTGCCACTTGCACCTTCACTTTTTTGGATACTCCTGCCGGCTGCAGCGGTTCAGGCAAGGTTGCACCCAGGGAAGAACTGCCAGCTCCCCTGGCTGCTGCTGACTTCATTTTCCAGGGTAGTTGGTACTGGATCATCGTGGACTGGAAAGTAAAAGATGATGTCATCAGCTGACCCAGCTCAAAGGACTGTGATGGTGGTGGTGCTGGCAATCCAGGGATCAGAGGCTCCGACTTTGGCTGTGGCTTCTCCCTGAAATAGAGGGTGCCATTTGGTGACTCCTGTAGGCAGCACACACTATAGAGAAGCGCTCACTGGCTGTAGAGAACAATCTATCAAAGCCTGTGACTTGTGACTGCTCACAAAAATCAGGCGCTTTGCCTTAGGGAATAGGGAGATGCCCAGCCTGTAAGTCAAGAAGCAGATCCTTGTCAGAATGGGGCGCAGCAGTGAAAAGTGAGTTATATACACGCTATGTCATCTACTAGCAGATACTGAATGGTGGAAAATGTTAATAATGAAAGAATGGTGCAAAACTCATGCACTGCAATGCAGAGTCCAGATTTTTTAATTAAGGGGCGGGATAGTAAGACAGCTGCCCTTTAGGAGCTACACACTGTAGATAGGAGGTAAAGCTGGAGAGCAGTGACTGCAGAAAGCATTGGACCCCACAAACGTGCACTGTGACTGCTGCTGCATGTGCAGGAGTCAGTTTTCGTCCATAACTACCCCTCCCTCTTTGTTGAGCTTTATCTAAAATTTTGATGATGGTATCCAGGAATCCGTTATGAACTTATAATTTATGAATCCTAGATATCATCATCAAAATTTCATTCATTGTGACATCATAATAGAATCCTGGATACTATAATCTGCCAACACTACTTTATCACATCATAGTGGAATCCAGGATACCATCACCTGCTGACAATATATTGTGACCTCATAATGGAATCCTGGATACTAGCATCTGCTGACCATACATTGTGACATCATAATGGAATCCTGGATACTATCATCTGCTGACCATACATTGTGACATCATAATCGAATCCTGGATATTATAATCTGGTGAACATACATTGTGATATAATAATGGAATCCTGAATATTATCATCTGCTGACCATACATTGTGACATCATAATGGAATCCTAGACAAAATCATCTGCTGACCATACATTATGACATCATGATGGAATCCTACATATCATCATCGAAATTTCATTAATTGTGAAATTGTAATGGTATTCTGGATACTATCTTTTGCTGGCCATTCACTGAGACCACATCTGGAATACTGGGTTCAATTCTGGAGACCTCACCTGCAAAAGGATATTGCTAAAATAGAACGGATCCAAAGAAGAGCTACAAAAATGGTGGAAGGTCTAAAGCATAGAACATATCAAGAAAGACTCTTAATTAGTTCTTAATATGTATAGTCTGGAGGAAAGAAGAGAAAGGGGGAACATGATTGAAACCTTTAAATATCTTAAAGGACTGAATAAAGTTCAGGAGGGAAGGGTTATTAATAAGAAACAGAACAGAAGAACAAGTGGGCACAATCCGAGGTTAGTTGGGGGAAAAATCAAGAACAACATTAGAAAATATTATTTCACTGAAAGAGTAGTAGAAGCTTGGAACAAACTTCCAGCAGAGGTGGTTGATAAATCCACAGTAACTGAATTTAAACATGCCTGGGATAAACATGTATCTATCCCAAGATAACAATAAAAGGATAATAAAAGAGCAGACTAGATGGACCAGGTGGTCTTTTTCTGCCGTCAATCTTCTATGTTTCTATGTTTCTATGATAATGGAATCGTAAATACCATAATAAGCTAACCATTCTATGTGACATCATAATAAAATCCTTAACACCATCACCTGCTGACCATACATTCTAACATCATAATGGAATCCTAGATACTATCTGCTTACTATACATTGTGACATCATAATGGAATCCTGGACACCATCATCTGCTGACCGTACATTGTGACATCATAATGGAATTGTAGATACTATCATCTGCCGACCATACATTGTGACATTATAATGGAATCCTGGATACTATCAGCTGATCATACATTATGACATCATGATGGAATCCTACATACCATCATCGAAATTTCATTAATTTTGAAATTGTAATGGAATTCTGGATACTATCTTCTGCTGACCATTCACTGTGACATTATAAAGGAATCCTGGATACTATCATCTGCTGACAATACATTGTGACATCATAATGGAATCCTGGATACTATCATT
>ONZH01017937.1:0-32484 GCA_900303285.1 Rhinella marina
ACACCAGCACGTGTCACAGAACATCATCCGTGCCCTGACCAACGCTGTTTCTGAGAAGGTCCACGGACACGTGGACAAGTACTGCCAGGCAGGGACACTATATCTCACTGACGGCACATTGGGTTAACTTGGTGGAGGCTGGGACCGAGAATGACCCTGGGGCCGCTCATGTACTGCCCACACCGAGGATTGCGGGGCCTACATCGGTCTCTCAGACGTACTATGCCTCCTCCTCCGACCCCTCCTCCTCCACAGAATTACCATCCGTGGGCACGGCGCCTTCAGTCGGTAGCTCTAGGCGCAGCAGCAGTGCCGTGGGTAAGCGCCAGCAGGCGGTGCTCAAACTGCTGGGCTTAGGTGGCAAAAGGCACACCGCCTAAGAGCTGTTACAGGGCATCACGGCGCAGACCGATGTGTGGCTGGCACCGCTGAACCTCAAGCCAGGCATGGTTGTGTGTGACAACGGGCGTAACCTGGTGGCGGCTCTGCAACTCGGCAGACTGACACATGTGCCATGCCTGGCCCACGTGTTCAATCTTATAGTTCAGCGGTTCCTCAAGACATACCCCAATCTGTCTGATTTGCTCACCAAGGTGCGCCGCATCTGTGCGCATTTCCGCAAGTCGAGCACAGATGCTGCCACTCTCAGGGCAGCGCAGCGCCGCCTACAACTGCCCGCTCACCGACTGTTGTGCGACGTACCCACAAGATGGAATTCCACATTAAACATGTTATCCAGAGTTTACCAGCAGCGCAGAGCGATTGTAGACTGCCAGATGTCATCTTCCACCAGAACTGGTAGTCAGGTCTCTCAGATTCCTCAAGTCTACAATGAGGAGTGGACATGGATGTCTGATATCTGCCAGGTGTTGAGCAACTTTGAGCAGTCAGCACAGATGGTCAGCGGCGATGCCGCCATTATCAGCCTCACCATCCCGCTGCTTTGCCTGTTGAAAAACTCACTGCTCAGCATCAAGTCGGATGCTTTGCGCTTGTCACAAGAGACGGTGGAGGAAGATACGTCGCTTGATAGCCAGAGCACCCTCCGGTCTGTTTCTCAGCGCGTATCGGAGGAGGGGGATGAGGATGAGGAGGAAGAGGAGGAGAATGTCGGCGAGACAGTAGAGGGTACCAGTGCTCAGTCCTTAACTCTTGAGCGTGTATGGGCTGAAGAGGAGGACTTGGAGGAGGAGGAGGAGGAAATGGAGAGTCAGGTCAGTGAGGAGAGGGAATTCTTGCGTGTTGGGACTCTGGCGCACATGGCAGACTTCATGTTAGGCTGCCTATCCCGTGACCCTCGCGTTAGAAGAATTTTTTCCAACACCGATTACTGGGTGTTCACTCTCCTGGACCCACGGTACAAGCAGAACCTTTCCACTCTCATCCCTGCAGAGGAAAGGAGTATGAGAGTGAATAGGTATCAACAGGCCCTGGTGCACAAGCTGAAAAAATTCTTCCCATGTGACGCCGCTAGCGGCAGAGGGCATGGTTCTGTGGGCCAAGTAGCGGGGGAGAGGAGGTGAGCAGGCAGCTTGTCCAGCACTGGCAGGGGAACGCTCTCCAAGGCCTTTGCCAGTTTTATGTCACCCCAGCAAGACACTGTCACCTGTCCCCAGTCTAGGCAGAGTAGGGGGGAGCTGTACAGAAAGATGGTGAGGGAGTACCTAGCTGACCATACCAATGTCCGTAGCGATCACTCTGCTCCATACAACTACTGGGTTTCAAAGCTGGACACGTGGCCTGAACTGGCGCTGTACGCCTTGGAGGTGCTGGCCTGCCCTGCCGCTAGCGTTCTGTCAGAGCGGGTATTCAGTGCAGCTGGTGGCGTCATCACCGATAAGCGTAGACACGCCTGTCAACTGACAGCGCTGACAGGCTGACGCTTATTAAAATGAACAAAGCCTGGATTTCACCGGAATTCAAATCTCCTCCAGGGGAAAGCAGCTAAAGATTTAAATAACTTATGTATCCGATTCCTCCTCTCTACTCCTCCTCCTCCTCCATATCGTCTTTGCCTAATGCTGACCCAAAAAACGCCATTTTTTAGAGGTCCAACTGGCACTCTTTTAGCACAATTTTTCAGGAGGGCCCCCTACAGGCCCTCTGTTCAAACAATTTTTCAGGAGGGCCCGCCTACAGGCCCTCTATTCAAACAATTTTTCCAGAGGTCCACCTACAGGCCTTCTATTCAAACAATTTTTCCAGAGGTCCACCTACAGGCCCTCTTTTCAAACAATTTTTCAGGAGGGCCCCCTACAGGCCCTCTATTCAAACAATTTTTCAGGAGGGCCCCCTACAGGCCCTCTATTCAAACAATTTTTCCAGAGGTCCACCTACAGGCCCTCTATTCAAACAATTTTTCCAGAGGTCCACCTACAGGCCCTCTCTTCAAACAATTTTTCGGGAGGGCCCCCTACAGGCCCTCTATTCAAACAATTTTTCTGGAGGTCGACCTACAGGCCCTCTCTCCAATTCCAGTTCCAAGTTTTATTTGCGCATACTGCATACATTTTTATTTTTGGGATAGGTGTGAAAAATAATATTACTTGCGAATCTATATTGCCCAACATTGGATACGGTAGCAAGTAGAAGACCAAACACATGCTGCTCACAGGGTTCAGCAAATTCCTTGTCCACAATGTCAAGGAGGACGAGGTTCTGTGGATGAGCAACAAGTCCTTCTGTACTGAAATCGCCGACAAAGTCTCCATCTAAGAACACACAGACCATTGTGGAGAGAGCGGCACAGCTCGCCATCAAAGTGAGGAACCCCAACGCCAGACTGCGCAGAGAAGATAATGAATAAATATCTCTGTGGTTATTTTTGCTAAATAAAAGTTAAATAAACCCCCCAAAAAATTCATCTGTTAATGTGCCTGATCCACCCAAGTTGAATCTGTCCCATCATGAGAAAGTCCCCCCAAGGAGTCCCCACTGTAACTTGCTTCCCATACAACTACCTCACCCCCCGACACCTGTGTCTCGCCATTTTCCACCACCTCCTCAGACAACACTGGTAAATCCACACTGTCAGCACACGGAAACAGCAACAGGTCTTGCGAATTGGGGCAGAGAATGTTCTGGGCTAGCACATCAGAGAAGGGGTGACTATGGGGTTCCAGGGAGTACGTGACCACATGCAATCTCCATCTAAAAAGTCATGCCACACTTGATCAATCTCATAATTTACGACTGTACCAGTTGATGCTAAATTTTTAAGTTGGGGTCCTGCGTCGTCATTCTAAATACATCCGGCTGTTGTCACCACCACACACGCTAGCCCAGGGGGCACTCCCCTGGCTCTTCCAGCTCAACCTCCTTCCCCCCAGCCTGCCCCCCACCTACAGGCCCTCTCTCCAATTCCAGTTCCAAGTTTTATTTGCGCATACTGCATACATTTTTATTTTTGGGATAGGTGTGAAAAATAATATTACTTGCGAATCTATATTGCCCAACATTGGATACGGTAGCAAGTAGAAGACCAAACACATGCTGCTCACAGGGTTCCGCAAATTCCTGGTCCACCCGCAAATTCCTTGTCCACAATGTCAAGGAGGTAGAGGTTCTGTGGATGAGCAACAAGTCCTTCTGTACTGAAATCGCTGACAAAGTCTCCATCTAAGAAGCTACAGACCATGGTGGAGAGAGCGGCACAGCTCGCCATCAAAGTGAGGAACCCCAACGCCAGACTGCGCAGAGAAGATAACGAATAAATATCTCTGTGGTTATTTTTGATAAATAAAAGTTAACTAAACCCCCCAAAAAATTCATCTGTTCCTGTGCCTGGCCCACCCAAGTTGAATCTGTCCCATCATGAGAAATTCACCCCCAAGGAATCCCCACTGTAACTTGCTTCCCATACAACTACCTCACCCCCCCGACACCTGTGTCTCGCCATTGTCCACCACCTCCTCAGACAACACTGGTAAATCCACACTGTCAGTACACTGAGACTGCAAAAGGTCTTGCGAATTGGAGCAGAGAATGTTCTGGGCTAGCACATCAGGGAAGGGGTGACTATGGGGTTCCAGGGAGTACGTGACCACATGCAATATCCATTTAAAAGTCAAGCCGCACTTGATCAAGCTCATAATTGACAATTGTACCGGTTGATGCTAAATTTTTAAGTTGGGGTCCTGCGTCGTCATTCTAACTCCATCTGGCTGTTGTCACCACCACACACGCTAGCCCCAGGGGGCACTCCTCTGGCTCTTCCAGCGAAACCTCCTTCCCCCCAGCCTGCCCCCCCACCTACAGGCCCTCTGTCCAATTCCAGTTCCAAGTTTTATTTGCGCATACTGCATGCATTTTTATTTTTGGGATAGGTGTGAAAAATAATATTACTTGCGAATCTATGTTGCCAAACATTGGATACGGTAGCAAGTAGAAGACCAAACACATGCTGCTCACAGGGTTCCGCAAATTCCTGGTCCACCCGCATATTCCTTGTCCACAATGTCAAGGAGGTAGAGGTTCTGTGGATGAGCAACAAGTCCTTCTGTACTGAAATCGCTGACAAAGTCTCCATCTAAGAAGCTACAGACCATTGTGGAGAGAGCGGCACAGCTCGCCATCAAATTGAGGAACCCCAACGCCAGACTGAGCAGAGAAGATAACGAATAAATATCTCTGTGGTTATTTTTGCTAAATAAAAGTTAAATAAACCCCCCAAAAAATTCATCTGTTAATGTGCCTGATCCACCCAAGTTGAATCTGTCCCATCATGAGAAAGTCCCCCCCAAGGAGTCCCCACTGTAACTTGCTTCCCATACAACTACCTCACCCCCCGACACCTGTGTCTCGCCATTGTTCACCACCTCCTCAGACAACACTGGTAAATCCACACTGTCAGCACACGGAAACAGCAACAGGTCTTGCGAATTGGGGCAGAGAATGTTCTGGGCTAGCACATCAGGGAAGGGGTGACTATGGGGTTCCAGGGAGTACGTGACCACATGCAATATCCATTTAAAAGTCATGCCACACTTGATCTAGCTCATAATTTACGACTGTACCGGTTGATGCTAAATTTTTAAGTTGGGGTCCTGCGTCGTCATTCTAAATACATCCGGCTGTTGTCACCAACACACACGCTAGCCCAGGGGGCACTCCTCTGGCTCTTCCACCGAAACCTCCTTGCCCCCCACCTACAGGCCCTCTCTCCAAACAATTTACCCCTGGTAGGGGGACGTATTAGATATTGTACTGATTCTGAATTGCCTCCTGCGATAGACGGGAATCGAACCCAGATCAACTGCTTGGGAAGTAGCTATGCTCACCACTATACCACCAGCAGGCACAGCAACTGATAAGAACAGATACTAAACTTGATGTCAGCTGCAGTGCCAGCATGAGCAGTGGTGTCACCTGCAGGCGGTGACGGACCTTCGTTGCACCTAGTTGGGTGCTTCCCTAACATGTGATGGGCATGTGCCTCGCCTTTCTTGGTCTGGGTGAGCACAATTGCCATGAGGGTAACCACCAGGCTGTTGCCTGATAATTTGGGGTAATGGTGGGATTAGGCAGCCTCAGAGGCATCCATGCATGCTGCCCCTGCTGTTTCCTGTCCATTTCCGTGGGGTTTCCATCATTTTCTGAGGTTTCCAGGTTTTCACCCAGCCTTCCCTAGGCAGAGCCTTGGTCCCCCGCAAAAATGACTTCAATGGGGTTCATTATTCGAAACGAGCACCCGAGCATCGGGAAAAGTTCGACTCGAATAACGAGCACCCGAGCATTTTAGTGCTCGCTCATCTCTAATGCTTTTGTGTTTTTTTAGTGCTGTCACCAGCTGGCTTAAAGGGAACCTGTCATCTCGGAACCCCCCCCTGAACTAGACTAAGCGTTGTATAGTGTAAGTGATGCTGAATCCGAATATGTAAGCTTTATCTTCATACTCACTTCCATTCTGACGCTGTGCTCCCACAAACCTGCAGTAAAATGCACTCAGTGGACTCTTCTTTGAGTCCTCTCCATTATGTGAGTGAGCACCGGAGTCCACTGAGTGCATTTTACTGCAGGTTTGTGGGAGCACAGCGTCGGAATGGAAGTAAGTATGAAGATAAAACATACATATTCGGATTCAGCATCACTTACACTATACAACACTTACTCTAGTTCAGGGGGTGTTTCGAAGATGACAGGTTCCCTTTAAAGGATAAGTCCGGGCAATTTATAAGTTTCTGGTTCAAGTAAAGGCACAGAAAGTTATTAATTGCCTGGACTTATCTTTTAAAGTGGGTAGGGGGAAAACCCCTGATGGTTTTTTTTTTACTTTTTTTATAACTTTTTTTAACTTTTTTATTTTTATTTAAACTTTGTTTCTAACTTTTTTTTAGTTTTTTTTTTTTACTTTTTTTGTTGCGGCTGAACGGGGTTGACGGCACCCAGCTGAGCAGCAACGTGTAGTGTGTACGGTCACGGAACAGGAATGCTACCTGTCCTGACTCTTTTCTCTTACTATTTCTTTTTTTATCACCCTATCTCTCCCTAGATCTCACAATTTTTTTTATTTATATGACTTTCTCTCCCTATCTCTAACTATCTCTTGCTTTCTCAGCCTCTTTCCCTATCTATCACCTTATCTTCTATATCTAGCTTTCTCTTCCTCTCTCCTGCTTCTCTCACTAACCCTTTCTATTCCTTCTCTATCTCTCCCTGTATCTATCTACTTGTTTGGCTATCTATCTATCTATCTATCTATCTATCTATCTATCTATCTATCAATCTATATCTTTTCTCTGTCTTTATCTAAAATGCAGCTCCTCTCCCTGTGAAGTCTTGAGACGCACTGACAAGATGTCGGCGCGCTCAGGCACTTCAGGGGCTGTGGGGTGACGTCACACATTTTTTTTTCACAGAAAACCAGGATACAAGGGATTATAGGAGTAATAATCCCTTGTATCCTGGTCTATTCTGTGAAAAAGTACAGTTTCGCCTTACCGTTTTTTTAATTTACCAGATACTTTACGAACTTTTCAAAAGTTCGGTTCAGTGACGAGCCGAACTTTTTGCAAAGTTTGTAACGAATCTGGTTCGTTACGGTTCGGTTCGCTAATCCCTAATCAGCACCAAAATGTAATATAATAAATCTTTTGCATTCATCAAGTAAATTCTTAACATTAAGGTTCACTTTTATTCGCCAAAGTATAGTATATAGTTTTGGAAAACCTAGATTATTTAATCCTTTTTTAATGGTGGATCTTCTCTTCACTGATGAGTGTTTGATCACCTACAATCCAAGTAATTTTCTTTGTACCTGCAATTAATCAAATTAGGGTTAAATCAGGACGTATATACCTCCGAAAACAGTCTGAAGACCATCTCCCTAAATTTTTAATAAAATTATCGTTTAACCCTAATTGGCTGGCAAAAGTCGCAGCTCCGATGTGGAAAGAGTGTGATGAAATGTTTTCATTGCCGTGACCTAAAAGGCGAATAGTAGATTTCAATATAAAATTGAATTGATATATAGTTAGAGGAGTGTTGTCTAAGTGTATGAACAAAGGACCATTACGTTTGGGTCTAATTGAAATCCAATTTATAATATTTTGTACTGGACAAATTTTTTTAACAGGGAATCTAAAAAGAGTAGACCAAGTACCTTTACTAAGCTGTTCAGTCTTGGATTTCATGATGTGTATTTTAATGTAATTATTGCCAATGATAATATCAGAAATTAGTAAAGGAGCTTCGACTTTCTTATTTTTTTGCAGGTATTTCACTGATTTAGAACACTCAGAAGAACATCAAGGAAAAGGATGCTGAAAAAAGATAGACTTCAAACTCAGATTTGAAAATTTTCGGTAAGTAATGAATTACATTTTTTAGTAGATGTATAGATGTACAGTAGGTCTAGTTTTTTTACCTTGTTGAGTATTATTTTTTCGTATTCCTTTTATGACTTGTTTGATTTTGAAATAGCTGATAATTGTATCGAATCCTTTCAATTTAAAAAAGAAGGAGATGCCTGACAACTTTTTAATGATAGTGTCAGCATGAATACCATGTTTATATAAGTTTAAAACATATTCCATAAAATGTTCCATGTTATAAAGATAATAAGGGATGTTCCGGTTATTCTGCAAATTTCTGTCGAGATAAATAATCAGCAATAAAATTAGACTTACCTGGAATATACTTGGCTTTGAGCCAAATGTTATTTTTTAGACAAGTTAATACAATATGACATAAAATAGATACTACGATGTCTGATTTGGCTGTTAAACAGTTGATTAAAAAGACAACACCCTGATTATCAGAATTCAAGATAATTCTGCGATTCTTGAATTCACTCCAAATAGTTAAAGAAACCAAAACTGGAAATAATTCGATAAATACACTATTTCTTGTGTATTTATTTTTGATCCACGCTAAAGGTCACTTTTCAGCGGACCAAAGTCCATTGAAAAATGTTCCATATCCAATGGCACCGGCTGAGTCAGTGTAAAAGGATAAAGAATCAGATGATATCAATTCAGATTGCTAGTGTTGAGCGAGCATGTTCGGCTGAGCATGCCTACGCTCGGGTCCGCTCAGTGTTCGGCCGAACACCGAGTGTACTTGAGTGCAATGCTCGAGTCTCTTCCCCGCACTGTAATGTTGATTTGTACGCTAATGCGTACGAATTTGTATGCTAATGCATACGACTTTGTATGCTAATGCATACACATTTGTACGCTAATGCATACGCATTTTGTATGCTAATGCGTACGCATTTTGTACGATAATGCGTACGCATTTGTATGCTAATGCGTATGCATTGTGTGCTAATGCGTACAAATTCAGTTCATTAGCATACTTTTACGAGTGAAAGGAATAAAGGAGGAGAAGTCGCGATTCTGACCTTTTTCTATTAACCACACCCCCCCCTCTTCCGAGCGGGGGGTGCCTGGTTTAGTCCCATTGACTAACATTATGCTTGGGTGCTCGGCCGAGCACTCGAGCAACCCCTAGTGCTCAGCCAGAGCACCCGAGCACAGAGGTGCTCACTCAACACTACAGATTGCCATATTGTTTGTCCATTGAAATTTTGGAAAAATTATAACCAAATTGAAATGTCTTGTTTAATATTTTTCGTAATTCTAATGTGGGAATAAGGATGTAACTTACTTCTCGTCAAAAAATACATCCTTTATGAAAAGACTCTGCCCATTGGTATAACTCTAGCAATGAAATTCAATGAACCTAAAATGGATTGTAACTTTTTTAAAGTTATTTTTTGCTTTTTTCAGATTTCGGATAATAGACAAATTGTTTGAGAAATTTTTTCTATAGGTATTCTGAAAACCATGGAAGCTAAATCGATCTCTATACCTAAAAATTTTATGGATGTTGTAGGATAAACCGTTTTGTCCATTGCTAAAGGAATGTTGAATTCAGACAATTTGAAAAAGGATTGTAATAAATTATAAGAAGAGTCAGAGTCTTTATGACCAATAAATAGAAAATCATCAAAATAGTGTAAAATAAAGCCAGACCTAATATTAGTTTCCAAAATCCATGTAAAAAGGTAGAGAAGGCCTTAAAATACCACCCGGCAACTTACCTATAGAAATTGCTAGAAGAAACACCAGCAGACAACACACCAAAGACTGGAACCCAGGCACATATACTGGAACCCAAACACCTAACAGGACACACTACACACAACACACCCAGGAACCAGCTCACCAGCAACAGCTCACAGTTTCGCTGTTCCCCCTCCAGGGAACCCTGGAGCCCTCTCAACCGAAGGCACATACATACAGGGAATGTCTGGGCTCCATGTCAGAAGACACATAGCAGTCACAGATCAAACACCCACCCGGACCATAAACCACACCGAACATAACCGGGAAAGGCAAGAGGATGGGAAGACCTCGATGACATATTAGGAGGCCACAAGGACTGGGCAGATGGAATCCCAGGAGAAGTGCATAGCTCCAGCACCAAAGGAGGCTGGAGCACAACTAACCCACCAGGCTAGCAACAACTGAATAAAAGCACCTAGTGACCACACCCAGGTCAATATGTTAACCTCATGAGAACAAGACAGGGAAGGAAGAAAGTATACAGGAAGAAGGGAACATACCGACAACCAAAACTACACATTGCCCCTGGCAACCAGCATACATGGCAAACAACCGCAGCCAGTACGCCAGGGCACAAACTTGAGCAACATGGAAGCCGTGTCATGGAGAACAACCAAGACCGTGACACCACCAATTTACACGTTGCCCCTGACGCTTACTCTAGTTCAGGGGGTGTTTCGGAGATGACAGGTTCCCTTTAAGTGACAAATGTCAGATTTGCAAAAATAGGCCTGGTCAGGAAGGTGAAAACTGTCCTGGGGTAGACAGGGTTAATAATTGTGTGCCAAGTTGCTGAGTTATACTAAGCAATTCTTTTATTTCACTTGGCAGTAGCAATCAGTTCTTCATTTAATTTCTTACTGCATTGTTGAGCATATGGGGGCACATTTATTAAAGGGGTATTCCCATCTTAGACAATGGGGGCATATATCCTGGGATATATATATTGAGAACGGAGCGGGGAGTGCTGTGCCTTGAGGACCCTGGGTTTTCCGGGGTCTGGCCACCACCAGGTGCAGCTACCCGCTGCTCCCATAGAAATTAATGGGAGTGCACCGCACATACACGGCCACCTCTTCCATTAATTTCTATGCAGCCGATGGAAATAGCAAAGCCAGCGCTCGGCTATTTTCGGTGGCCCCATAGAAATGAATGGAGAGGGGCTGCGCATGCGCAGTGCGCCCTCCATTCATTTCCCCGCTCCGTTCTCGATATAGGTGCGGGTCCCAGAGGTGATATGCCCCATTGTCTAAGATGGGAATAACCCTTTAAGACCGGCATATAAAAGCCCTAAGCTGGCGGTGGTTCAACTTTGCCGCATCCAGCACCAGTTCTAAGACAGCTTCCTAGCTGTTTTACATTTAGACCTTTTCCTATGCCTGAAACAGGCGTAGAAAATGGTAAATGAGAGGGTCCTGCTGGCCCGTCCCCTTCCTGCCCATGCAACGCTCACAATTTTAGACCTAGCCTGAGTGGGATGAAATCGCAGATAGTGGTGCAACTAACCATTGCACCGCCATTTTCTCCTGAAATATCCTTGATATACTGTAGGCATATTTAAGTATAATAAATGACCCCCATTGAAAAGTCTACCTTTTACAAAAAAACAACCAAAAAACATCTGCTTATTTAAAGATCATTAACAATATATGTAAATTTGTGATCACACAGTCGCATGACTGCCTCATGGAGAAAACAACTCATGATGTGATAAATAATTCTATTATATAAAGACTTTATAAACACCACTCTGGAGAGAATCAACATCTGTGACACAAGAGTTGACAATGGATTCCAGTACCTACAAGCTCTATCACAAACACTGCTTTGATTCCAGAGGACATCTGGACGATTACTTCTCAGATAAAGATGAAATGGCCTTTGGGGAGGATACCTTGTTGTTTCCCATAGAAAATCTTAGCAAAACATTTGCATTGGGTATGTATTTTTCTGTGTTTAATTGGATGTATTTCTTGCTATACTTTTACTATAAAACAGTTTTCATCCCTACAACACAGTATCTAATTATTATCAACCCAGCACCCTACTGTACATGAAAAAAGAAGTACCTACAGATTCAGAAGACTTTTTGGAATATATATGTGTATATGATTAAACTGTTATATTGTATTTTGACTATTATATTCTTTGTACCCTGCATGTGTAGCAGTTTTCACCTCTATACCCTCCACCCTTCCCTAATTCTCAGTTCTTTCTGAGATAATGGGTGGAGACTAGCTGCTATAAGGTCTCCAATTCACAGCCCACAGAAGCAAGGGAATCCCTGCTTCATTATTACTATCTTTCTTATGCAAAGAAGCAGAGGCACATGGGAAACATTATAGAGAAATAATTCTTAAGCAGTAGAGAAAATCAGTAGCTGCTGAAGCATGATTGTGTTTCCCATAATAGATATTCATTACTCATTCACCTCTACTGTCCATAGTTTTTTTGTTTTTTCAATCCATCTGTGATGGATTTAGCAAAGAACTCAGAGCAAATGCTAATTTAGGAAGTGTGTGGTAGGAGCCTGTTAATTAGTGAAAGCAGCATTTGTTTTAACTGATATGTTATGTTAAAGGAAGTCTGTCACCTCATTTTCACCAATTTAACTAAGAGCACTTCCCCACAGGAGATTGCATACACATCCCACACATACCTGTGTGCACTTTGTGTCTGTATTACATGTCCAGGAAAAGCACTTTTATTCTGCAGGAAAATAGCTCCCTAGTGCCCAGCTCTGCTGCTGCAAGTGCCCAAAGCAAACCAGACTGAAGAGGGGAGGGCTGCTTTAGATGCTCATATCTTGGGATTGCTAGCAGATAGAAAAATGGTTCTGACCTTCTTTGAAAGATGGAATTCCAAGTTGTCAAATGATACCACAATCACAGCATTACATCCACTATATCAGAAGATATCACTGCTAGAATTCCAGTCGGGAGAGAAAGCTGTTTTTACTTTCACTTTCAGCTGGGCACTTGGGAGCTGTTTTCCAGCAGAAGAATAGTACTTTTCCTGGACATGGAATAAAGACACACAGTGCACACATGTATATCTGGGATGTGTTTGCAATCTTCTGTGGGGAACTGCTGTTAGTTACATATGTGAAAATGAGTTGACAGACTCCCTTTAAAAGGTTTCAGATACAGTATTTGCTGGTTCTATTGATTTTGCATAATTGTGTGAAAGGTCAGTGAATAGTGACCATATAAATGAATTGATTTAATTAAATAGTAGATAACTAAATGGAAACTGGACAAATATTTTGTGTATTTTCCAGTATCCACTGTTCACTGAAATATATCTGTTCTTAACAACAAAATGAGCCAACAATTACTTTACACTCAGGTTACCACTAATGGGAAATATATTCATATTTTTTTAACTGAACACATATGTCTAAAGGCCACTTATAGAAATTATACCATAGTCAGTTGAATATGCCATCTTTTATGGGGCTGATCAACTGTCTAAAGTTTATGGGGAGCTCCTGACTTTTCCCTAACCTATAAAGTTGGGAAAGAAAAGGATCAGGCACTTTGAATTGTAAAGCTCAATACCCTATAAGTAGAGTTGAGCGAATCCTAAAAGATTCGGGGATTCGGTATTCGGCCCGAATTTTCCGCGGGATTCGTGGGTTGGAGCCAAATCACGAATCCCATTAAAGTCTATGGGAGACCCGAATATTTTTGCAGGGGCCAAAGGTTCTGCACAGTCAAGTTTGCCCCAACATGTGAAAACCTCAGAAAAAGATGGAAACACCTTGGAAATGGATAGGAAACACCAGGGGCAGCATGTAGGGATGCCTCTGAAGCTCCCTAATTGCACCATTTTTTCTAAATCTAGCCAATAGTCTGGTGATGACCCCAAAGGCAATTTTCAGGGACACAGTAATGGTGACCCACTTAAAAATGCTGCCTGACAACCTGGCGGTGAACCAATGATTGTCTGTCTTTCAATAAGATTGCAGTGTAAAGCATGGTGGTGAGCCTCAGTATGACTTTTTGGATGGAGATTGCATGTGGTCACGTACTCCCTGGAACCCCATAGTCACCCCTTCTCTGATGTGCTACCCCAGAACATTCTCTGCCCCAATTTGCAAGTCTCAGTTTGCTGACAGTGGGGATTTACCAGTGTTGTCTGAGGAGGTGGTGGACAATGGCGAGACACAGGTGTCGGGGGGTGAGGTAGTTAAAAGTAGTGTTGCATGATATATCGAAAACTCGGTATGGTTTCGGTACCTAGTGCGGTACCGAAGCTCGATACCGAGTTTTCTTGCCGTCCGATACATAGAACATGGCACGTGCATCAATTTAATAATAATGCACTTACCTGTTCTGGCCGCCGCTGTCCTCAGGTTCCGCGCTCCACTGTGTTCCCTGCCGGCGCGCACTATGACCTGACGCAGCGTCAGGTCATAGTGCGTGCCGGCAGGAAACACATTGGAGCGGGGAGCATGAGGACAGCAGCGGCCAGAACAGGTAAGTATGCTTTTTTTTAAGTGGCTGGGTGGGCTGATCTGAGGTCTGAGGGGGGCCACAAGACGCTGGTCTGAGGGGGGCACAAGACGCTGACCTGAGGTCTGATGGGGGCACATTGTGTTGATCTGAGGTCTGAGGGGGGCCACAAGACGCTGACCTGAGGTCTGATGGGGGCACATTGTGTTGATCTGAGGTCTGATGGGGGCACAAGACGCTGACCTGAGGTCTGATGGGGGCACAAGACGCTGACCTGAGGTCTGATGGGGGCACAAGACGCTGACCTGAGGTCTGATGGAGGCACAAGAAGCTGATCTGAGGTCTGATGGGGGCACAAGACGCTGACCTGAGGTCTGATGGGGGCACAAGACGCTGACCTGAGGTCTGATGGGGCACAATACGCTGACCTGAGGTCTGATGGGGGCACATTGTGTTGATCTGAGGTCTAATGGGGGCACAAGACGCTGACCTGAGGTCTGATGGGGGCACAAGACGCTGACCTGAGGTCTGATGGGGGCACAAGACGCTGACCTGAGGTCTGATGGGGGCACATTGTGTTGATCTGAGGTGTGATGGGGGCACAAGACGCTGATCTGAGGTGTGATGGGGGCACAAGACGCTGATTTGAGGTCTGATGGGGGCACAATGTGTTGATCTGAGGTTTATTATCCCTGTACAGTGACATCACTGTGTGTATTATCCCTGGACTTTGACATCACTGTGTTTATTATCCCTGGACTTTGACATCACTGTGTTTATTATCCCTGTACTGTGACATCACTGTGTTTATTATCCCTGTACGGTGACATCACTGTGTTTATTATCTCTGTACTGTGACATCACTGTGTTTATTATCCCTGTACAGTGACATCACTGTGTGTATTATCCCAGTACTGTGACATCACTGTGTTTATTATCCCTGTACTGTGACATCACTGTGTTTATTATCTCTGTACTGTGACATCACTGTGTTTATTATCTCTGTACTGTGACATCACTGTGTGTATTATCCCAGTACTGTGACATCACTGTGTGTATTATCCCAGTACTGTGACATCACTGTGTTTATTATCCCTGTACAGTGACATCGCTGTGTTTATTATCCCTGTACAGTGACATCGCTGTGTTTATTATGTCTGTACAGTGACATCGCTGTGTTTATTATCCCTGTACTGTGACATCTCTGTGTTTATTATCCCTGTACAGTGACATCGCTGTGTGTATTATCCCAGTGCAGGAAGAGGTAAGTGGTCTGTGTTTGTTTGTTTGTTTGTTTTGTTTTGTGTTGATTTTTCAGGGTCGTGAATGCAGAGGACTACGTCGGATTCGGTGGACTACGTCGGACCAGCTTTTTTTTTTTTTTTAAATAAAATGGTCAAACAGGGGTCTGGGGGAGTGTTTATTTCAATAAAATGTTTTATACTTGTGTGTGTGTGTATTTTTTTTTTTACAATACTACAGTTTTAGTAATTAGGGCTATCTATAGGCTGCCCTGATTACTAATACTGGGCTTAGTGCTTGCCGGTATGGCAGGCCAGCACTAACCCCAACATCTATTACCTCGGCACCCACCGCCACCAGGGGTGCTGGGAAGAGCCGGGTACCCGCAGGATCGGACCTTCTAAATTGAGGGTCTGGCTCTGGGGCGGCTGCAGGCTGGTGCCATTAGGCTGGGAAGGGACAATAACTGTGTCCCTTCCTACCCTGGTAGTGCCAGGCTGCTGCTGCTGGTTGTATCTGGCTGGCGAAGGAAAAAAGGGGGGGACCCCACGCCATTTTTTTGCAAAAATAATTAAATTTTAAAAAAATGGCATGGGGTCCCCCCTTTTTTCCTTTGAAAAGCCAGATACAACCAGCAGCGGCAGCCTGGCACTACCAGGGTGGGAAGGGACACGGTTATTGGCCCTTCCCAGCCTAATGGTACCAGCCTGCAGCTGCCCCAGAGCCAGACCCTCAATTTAGAAGGTCCGGTCCTGCGGGTACCCGGCTCTTCCTGGCACCCCTGGTGGCGGTGGGTGCCGAGGTAATAGATGTTGGGGTTAGTGCTGGTCTGCCATACCGGCAAGCACTAAGCCCAGTATTAGTAATCAGGGCCGTCTGTAGATAGCCATAATTACTAAAACTGTAGTATTGTAAAAAAAAATACACACACACAAGTATAAAACATTTTATTGAAATAAACACTCCCCCAGACCCCTGTTTGACCATTTTATTAAAAAAAAAAAAAAAAAAAAAAAAAAAGCTGGTCCGACGTAGTCCACCGAATCCGACGTAGTCCTCTGCATTCACGACCCTGAAAAATAGAAAACAAACACACAAACACAGACCACTTACCTCTTCCTGCACTGGGATAATACACACAGCGATGTCACTGCACAGGGATAATAAACACAGTGATGTCACTGTACAGGGATAATAAACACAGTGATGTCACAGTACAGAGATAATAAACACAGTGATGTCACTGTACAGGGATAATAAATGTCACTGTACAGAGATAATAAGCCCAGTGATGTCACCGTACAGGGATAATAAACGCAGTGATGTCACAGTACAGGGATCGGCGTCTCGTTCCCCCATCAGACCTCAGGTCGGCGTCTCATGCCCCCATCTGACCTTAGGTCGGCGTCTCGTGCCCCCATCAGACCTCAGGTCGGCGTCTCGTGGGCCAGCCCGACACTGTGCAGGTCCCTATCTTATGTAAATTTAGGTCACATGTCACTGCCAGCCAATCACTGCTGGGGAGGTATAGGGGCTGTTACATCACAGCAGGCGTTCCCACAGGCTTCCCTTTGATGCCGATTGGCTGAAAAAAACGGGCATTTCAAACTTGCAGTGACGCACGAATAATCACGAATCCGCGCTGCCTCGGGATGCCGAGCCGAAGCGGGCAATATTCGTGCGAATCACGAATATTGCAGCTTCGATTCGCTCATCACTACCTATAAGCTATAGCAGTCTGGTTGTAGCTTCCTCCCTACTGAAAATGCATTGCTGACAGCTATTGAAGGGGTATAAGTGTCTTCATTGAAATCTACAGAATGTTGATACAGAACATGTCCTATTATAATCTGCATTACGGACAAGAATTGTACTGCTCTATTGGGGCCAGCTGTTCCGTTACCCAAAATACGGAATGCACACAAATTTCATCTGTATTTTTTGTGAATCCGTATTTTGCGGACCGCAAAATACATACAGTTGTGTGCATGAGTCCTAAAGCTGTAGTAACAGCTGTTCAGCAAAAGGTAACCAAAAAATATGTCAATATAAAGAAATCAAGATCCTCATGAATTTTCAAAAAAACCTTCTACCTCTAAATAAAGCTGAAATTTCAGTGATTGATTCAGATGATTTGCACAATACAGCTACCACTATTTTACATATCAAATTCAGCACATTAGTGAGGAAAACAGGGCAGGACAGATAAAGATGAAGTTTAACATAACCCTGGGCGGGGCACTTGCCTGCAGGTTTGCTCATAATGCCTTGCAGCTTTACAGCCAATCAGGAGGAAGGATATTGACTTATCTATTAAGCACTAAGGTATGTAAGGTCCCAAGTAGAGACTCTATTGTCACCTCAGCTTCTGACAGGAAATGTCTTTCACAGACAAAGCAATGAGACACACAGGACAGTGGGGAGCATTTATCAAAACTGGTGTAAACGAACAATGCCTTAGTTGCCTATAGCAACCAATTAGTTTACGCCTTTCATTTTCCAAAGGAGCTCTGATAAATTAAAGGTGGAATCTCATTGGTTGCTAGGGGCAATTAAGACAGTTTTCCTTACACCAGTTTTGATAAATCTCCCAAATGTGACTTTAGGGTCTGAAAAAGACAGTGTTAGAGATTGGGAAAATATATAACCCTAGATACAACTCTATTCAAAATTAAGCCCGTCCTTAACCACTTTTGCACCTAACTTGCTGAGGTGTATACACCCGAAAAAAAAAACATCTGTATAGACAAGTTTCCTATTCATTTTAAAGGGTGGGTAAAACTCCACCAATTCGTGCTCAGCAGGTTGGCAAGGTACGGGATTAAAATGTATAAACTATGCAAGAGTATCTCTGAGAATACGCACAGGTTCCGGAGTTGCAATGGGAGGGACAGGGTTTCCACCTCTGTGGATAAATATTACATGAGTATTCCACTGTTTATGTCCCTAACTTCAGAGATACTTTAGTTTGTGGCACAGTATTAAAAAAATCAGAGAGGCCTCCTTAGATTCCTGCACAGGCAACCACTCAAAACATGACAGCAGGACTCTTCTAAATGAGAACATGGTGGTGGTTAAGCACAAGAACCAGAGGAATATCTTTGTACTGACCATGGTTCATAGTAACACCAGCTCCAAGTCATCATCACTGATTCCGTCAATGCGCCCGCCCAGAGTGATAGACTTTTCTCTACTGTTTCTACTGGATCTCTCTGCAGCGTTTGATATGGTAGACCACAAACTCTTTCTCACCATGCTCCACTCAATTGGCCTTAAGGACACTGCTCTCTTCTGGTTCTCTTCCTATCTCTTTGGCTACTACTTTAGTGTATCATTCACTGTCTCTACTTCTCTTCCTCTTGATGTTGGGGTCCTCTACTCTTTTCTCTCTGCACAGCCCCCATCAGACAGACTATCAGTAGATTTGGCTTTCTGTACCTTCTCTATGCTGACAACACCCAACTATACACTTCATCCCCTGACATCACCTCTGCTTTACTCTAAAACACCAGTGATTGTCTCTAACATCATGTCCTTTGTATCTAAAACTAAACCTCTCAAAAACTAAACTTCTTGTCTTACCCCCATCTACTAACTCACCTAAAATTGATATTTCAATTTCGGTCTGCACTATCATAATTCCTGGGCAGCAAGCCCGCTCTTGGTTCATGTTTGATTCTGATCTTTTGTTTGTTCTCCATATCTAATAATTTGCACGCTCTTGTCTGCACCTCAAGAACATTTCCAGAATCCGCCCTTTTCTTACGCTGGAAACGGCCAAAACTCATTCATTCTCGTCTTGACTACTATAATTCATTACTAATTGGTCTCTCTCTCACTAAACTCTCCCAGCCTTCAGTCTGTCCTAATTGATGCAGCCAGGCTTATCTATGTGTCCTCCCGCTATACTGATGCTACTAGCCTGTGTTAGTCACTTCACTGGTTGCCCTTCAACCACAAAATACAGTTCAATCTTCTCACCCTCACGCACAAAGCTCTCCACAGTGCTGCACCTCCATATATCTCCTCCCTCATTTCTGTCTACCACCTTACTCATGCTCTCCTTTTTGCCAGTGATCTAAGATTAACGTCCTCCATAATTCATACCTCTCATTCCCGTCTTCAAGACTTTTCTTGAGCTGCATCTACAAATAATGTTCTGTGTCGGAATACTGTATCAGGTTCATTCTCAGCTTCTGTACTGTCAAATGTGCTTTAAAAACACATCTTTTCAGGCAGGCTTATCATGCTTCCTATACTGAATCTTCCTTCAGTAACCCCCCCTTCTCTCCCACCCCCTCTTTAGACCTAAACTCAATCTTCTGACAGTCCAAAGCACTAGTACACGCAGATCAGCCTACACCACTCCTTTCAGTACAGAGATGGCTGGACTACTTAATATAAAAATCAACTACCTTTTGTGTCACCCCCACTTACTCATAGATTGCAAGCTCTTGTGAGCAGGGACCTCACTCATAGTATTCCAGTTGTATATTAGCCATAACTTTGTGATGTCTTTTGTTTTCTACATGAGCCCTCTGAATTGTAAAGTCTTGTAGAATATGGTGTCACTATGTAAAGATAATTATTATTATTTTATGTGCAGCTAAGTAGTTTTAGGCATTCTCCTTCCAGCTCTGAGTGGAGCTTTTGCTTCGGCTCAGAGTCCTGTACTGTTTGTTAGGGCGTGTCTCTCCTTGTGTGAGGCAGCATGTGCACGCCCTCTATTTTCCTCAGCTTATGGCTGGTCTGCAATGTTTATTTAAAGGCACTTCCTTCAACTGGGAGGCGTCTGAGCAATTAGGTTCCTAGCTAGTCTAGTTTACTGTTTGAGCTATGGTGTTGTTTCTTGTCATTCTTTGTAAAGGACTTTGGATTACATTTTATGGACTTTGCCTGATGGCTGCCTGCCCTGACCCTGGTCTACTTTTACGGACTTTGCCAGATTGCCACCTGCCCTAACTTTTGCCTTCGTACCCTGACTAGCTTCCGTCTGATCAGCTTCTGGCCTCCCAGCATTCACTGGGTTTATTGTGTCACCTGGAGGCAAGTCCAGTGAGTTCACACTCAGGTCCTGATTCCCTCATGTTCCAATTCCCCTCTGAGGTAGCACCTAGTACACCCCTAGGGAAAGTCTCTCCTCACCATCACAGGTATTGTTTAAACAATACGTGATGTGCTCAGACATTACTCTCAGAGGAAGTTGGTCACATGGGACAGCGGGTTCTCACCTGCTGGTCATAACATGTAGCCTTCTAAACCAAAATGTCGCTTCCTCCCTTATGAGTCCTAGGGTGCACCTATACAGAAGTTTACAAGCACATAAGGGGTGTTGCTGTATATAGGAGAAAATGGGTAAAAAATGGGTGCCTAAATTCTATGAAATGTCTGTATGGTCAAAATGCTCACTAGACCCCTTGAAAATTCCTTGAGGGGTGTAGTTTCCAAAATGGGTCACTTCTTGGGGGGTATTTTTTATTTCACATCAGAGCTTCAGTAATTTTCAGCCATTACTTTGTAAATCACCAAATTAGGCCCCAAATGCACATAGTTTGTAAGGCTGAAAGTTGATCCTGCAAGTTGATCCAGAGGGGGAAAAAAAAGTTAGGTAGAAGCCAATTTTTCTCATTTTAGGGGGAAAATTCCTTCCCAACTCTAACCAAACAATCAGAATAATTCCCTCGATCAACAACCTCTCTAGATTTCTAATAACTATAACTTTTAATATTATTACACTTCAGAAATACATCCAGGCCCCTCTTGAACTCTTTTACTCTTTTAGTGAATTCACTATCCACACCTCCTTAGGCAGAGACTTCCATGGTCTCACTGCTCTTACTGTAAAGAATCCTCTTCTATGTTTGTGTACAAACCTTCTTTCCTGTAGATGCAGAGGATGTCCCCTTATCACAGTCACAGTCCTGGAAATAATAGATGATGTACTGATCCCTGATATATTTATACATGGTTATTAGATCTCCCTTCCGTTTTCTTTTTTCTAAATTGATAATCTTACTGAGTACTGTAGTCCACCCATTCTTGTTATTACTTTAGTTGCCCTCCTCTGAACTCTCTCCAGTTCTGCTAAGTCTGTCCTGTTCACAGGAGCCCAGAACTGTACACAATACTCCATGTGTTGTCTAAATACTGATTAGTAATCTGGCAGGACTATGTTCTCATCACATGGACCTATGCCTGTTTTGATGCAACCCATTATCTTATTCGCCTTGGTATCAGTTGCCTGACATTGGTTTCTACAATTTACTTTGCTGTCCACTAAAATTCCTAAGTCCTTCTCCATGTCAGTGTTAGGCTACTTTCACACTAGCGTTAGCACGGATCCGGCACCTAAAGGGTGCCGACGGATCCGTGCTAACGCTATACATGTGTGGAGCCGGAGCAGCGCTCCGGCCCCACACATGACACACATTAAAACAACACACAGACTACAACAAACAAACATACAGACATACATACAAACATACATACATACTCACATACATACTCACATACTCCCGGGACGCCGGCAGAACGTCTTCACGCGCCTCCTGCGCGCAGTGATGACGATTCCCCACAGCGCCCTCTGCTGAGCGCAGTGGGGAAACGTCATCGCAGCGTGCAGGAGGCGCGTGAAGACCTGCAGCCGGCGTCCCGGGAGTATGTGAGTATGTATGTATGTCTGTATGTTTGTATGTATGTCTGTATGTTTGTTTGTATGTAGTCTGTGTGTATGTATGCCGGATCCGGAATGACCCCCCATTGGAAATCAATGGAGGACAGATCCGGATTACTGGTGTGTCCACACCAAACGGATCCGTCCCCATTGACTTCCATTGGGGGTCATTCCGGATCCGTCTTGGTGCGGATGCCTGGACCGGAGAGCAAACCGCAGCATGCTGCGGTTTGTTCTCCGGTCTGAAGACGGAACGGAATGCTTTCAGGAGCATTCCGTTGTCTTCAGTTCAGTTTTGTCCCCATTGACAATGAATGGGGACAAAACTGAAGCGTTTTTTTCCGGTATTGAGCCCCTTTGACGGAACTCAATACCGGAATTTAAAAACGCTAGTGTGAAAGTAGCCTTACCCAGTGTTTTGCCATTTAGTTTGTACTGGTGACTTGCATTATTCCTTCCCACTTGCATAACCTTACATTTGTCAGTGTTAAACCTCATCTGCTACTTCTCTGCCCAAACCTCCAACATAGCCAGATCCATCTGTAGCAGTGTACTGTCCTCTTCCAAGTTAATTACTTTACACAGTTTAGTGTCATCTGCAAAAATCATTGGGGTCATCTGCAAAAATCAGTCAAGTCTAGAACTTACTTCCTCATAGAAATTTATTACATTAGTTTGACATGACTGATCCATCATGAAACCATGCTGATATGGCATTATTCACTTATTTTCATTGAGGTACTCCAATTTAGCATTGTTAGAAAACCTTCAAAGAGCTTACCCATGACATATGTTAAACTTGCCAGCCTATAGTTTATAGGATCTGTTTTTTTGTTTTGTTTTGTTTTTTTACCCCTTTTTGAATATTGGCACCACATTTGCAAAGAGCCAATCCTGTGGAACACTCCCTGTCAATATGGAATCCTTAAATATCAGAAAAAAGGGTCTGCCTATGACATTACTTAATTTTCTCTGATACTAATAATTGTAGTTTGTTTCAATTCTTGTTTCATTCTTTTATACATAAGTAATTCCATTAATTCTTGATTATTTTATTGGGGTGAAATTGTGGCTTGATACTACAGATTTTAGGGTTTTCACATTCTTTTATACATAATTCAATCCTCCTTAATTGTGTAATTGGTGTGTAATTGTGATCTGATACTACAGATTTTGGGGTGTTAATGTTCTTTTATACATAAGTAAATCCATTAATCTTTAATTGTGTAATTGGGGTGAAAATGTGACCAGATACTACTAATTTTGGGTTGTTTACTTTCATAATTTAAACCTTTAATCAGTAATGTGCAATTGGGGTGAAATTGTGGCCTGATACTACTAATTTTGTGTTGTTTACATTTCTTAAATATAAGCACACCCATTCATCCTTGATTATGGGGTGAAATTACGGCATGATACTACAAATTTTAGGGTGTTCACATTCTTTTTCACATAGTTCAATGCTTTAATTCCTAATTGTGTCATTGGGGGGAAATTGTGGCCTGATACTACAAATTTTGGGTTCATTTTCTTTTATATATAAGTACATCCATCCATCATTGAAAGATGGATTCTTTCGGGAGTGAAATTGCACCATGGCACTACTTCTATTTTACACTTACTGTTAGAGTAAAGTATGTCCAACAGACAGGTGCCAGACTCTTCTAAGGGAACGAGCAGTGGCCAAAATGTTTCTGGAGCTGGCAGAAGTAGCAGCAGAAGAATGGAAGGTAGCAATAGTCGCTGTGACAGACCAGAGCTACCAGTGTCATCCAGCGGTTGTCTTTTGACCAGCAACCAATCAACCAACTGTCCTTGAATGGTCGGCCTTCAGCATGATCTCAAGTGACATCAAACACCCCCAGGCAGGAGTAGGTGGGTTCCTCTGACACCACACTTAGTTGGCATGGCCCGGTAACAAGCTCTGTGCCCCACCTATCCTGAACCTGCCTCTTTAATTTTTGGATTGTTCTGCTCGAGAAGTATTGTCTGCCATCGGCTCTGCTTTTCAGCAAAGACAAGCTTATTGAGGAAAGTCAGAAGCTACTGCCCAGCCAAGATGTGGAGGAGAAATCCACTCCTTCCTCTGGAAGGCAGGAAAGTAGCATGGAGGGGTTTGGGAATCGTTCATCAAGCTGCCAGAGGATGTCAGCATAGCCATTTGTAGAATCTGTGGGCAGAAGGTGAAGCATGGCCAGGGTGCCAGTGTTGGCACCATGGCCCTGTGTCAACACATGCAGTTTCACCCCTTCTCCAGCAGTCAAAGCTCCACCACCTCAGCAGAAGTGAGCTGTGTTTCATTCCCATCATTTACTGGTCCTGATGCTCCTGCTCCTCCTACTCCTCGTCACACATTTAGCCAGCAATTGTTTGCAAAAAGACAACAGTATGCGTGTACTCATCCAACGGTGCAGAAGCTGAACACGCTCCTGGCCTAGTTACTGGTACTACAGTCCCTCCCTTTCCATGTGGTTGACTCTGCACCTTTTAGAGAACTGATGGCTTGTGCCGAGTCAAGTTGGAGAGTCCCAATCCATTATTTCTTCTCCAAAAAGGCTGTACCAGCCCTGCAAATGTATGTTGAACATAAGGTGACCAGTCCTGGAGCCTGTCGGTGCCTGCTAAAGTTTACAGCAGCGCTGACATGTGGATGTGTAACTACTTTCGAGTACAATAGATGCTATCTTGGAGTACCTCAATGAAAATAAGCAAATAACTCCATATCAGCATGGCTTCATGAGGGATTGGTCATGTCAAACCAATCTAATCAGTTTCTATGAGGAGGTAAGTTCTAGACTTGACCGCAGCGAATCAATGGATGTCGTATATATGGACTTCTCCAAAGCATTTGACACGGTACCACATAAAAGGTTAGTATATAAAATGAGAATGCTTGGACTGGGAGAAAATGTCTGTATGTGGGTAAGTAACTGGCTCAGTGATAGAAAACAGAGAGTGGTTATTAACGGCACATATTCAGATTGGGTCACTGTCACTAGTGGGGTACCACAAGGGTCAGTATTGGGCCCTATTCTCTTCAATATATTTATTAATGATTAGAGATGAGCGAGTAGTGAAATATTCGAAAGTTCGAAATTCGATTCGAATAGACCGCGAAATTCGACTATTCGACCGAATATCGAATCCCATTAAAGTCTATGGAAAAAAAATGCTCGCCACTTGGAAATCTCAATTCGACCACTTGGAGGTCACCAAGTCCACCCTGAAACCTCAGAAAAGGATGCCAACAATGCTGGAATGCAACTGGGACAGCAGGGGAAGCATGTCTGGGTGCATATAACGCGCCCAAGTCGCACTATTACGCCACTATCACAGCCTCTCAACAATACACTCCAAAGACAATGTAATCTCTCTGTAAAGTGAGACCATACAAGGAAACCTTCTTTCCTCTACATTGCCATGGACCCCAAGCCAAACTAGACAAAAAGGAAGATAAAATTCTGCACCCCTTAAAATCACGTTGCCTATGACAACCACAGATGGCATAGGCAAAGGGGAAAGCAAATAGACCCCACCCCTAATTGTCATTGTGTGTGTGTGTGTGTGAGATGTGGTCAGACATGTCTTCTTTAAAATGTAAAAACAACTCAAACACATGCAGAAGCCTTAAAATGCCCAAATTGTTGGCGCTTGAGATGTCAGTGACCCGACCTGGCCCAGTGTCATGTCTAGCAGGTAAAGCAGTGGGGATGTTGAGGGATGCGTAGGACCGCAAAAGGCAGGAAGAGGCCGTGGGCTGGCCAGAGGCTCATGGAAAATTTTGTGGAGACCCAAGAGGTGAGACCTGTTAAAAATTTTGTGGAAGGCCAAGAGGTGAGACCTTGATAAAATTTTGTGGAGGCCCAAGAGGTGAGACCTTGATAAAATTTTGTGGAGGCCCAAGAGGTGAGACCTGTTAAAAATTTTGTGGAGGCCCAAGAGGTGAGACCTTGATAAAATTTTGTGGAGGCCCAAGAGGTGAGACCTGTTAAAAATTTTGTGGAGGCCCAAGAGGTGAGACCTTGATAAAATTATGTGGAGGCCCAAGAGGTGAGACCTGTTAAAAATTTTGTGGAAGCCCAAGAGGTGAGACCTTGATAAAATTTTGTGGAGGCCCAAGAGGTGAGACCTTGATAAAATTTTGTGGAGGCCCAAGAGGTGAGACCTGTTAAAAATTTTGTGGAGGCCCAAGAGGTGAGACCTTGATAAAATTTTGTGGAGGCCCAAGAGGTGAGACCTGTTAAAAATTTTGTGGAGGCCCAAGAGGTGAGACCTTGATAAAATTATGTGGAGGCCCAAGAGGTGAGACCTGTTAAAAATTTTGTGGAGGCCCAAGAGGTGAGACCTGTTAAAAATTTTGTGGAGGCCCAAGAGGTGAGACCTTGATAAAATTTTGTGGAGGCCCAAGAGGTGAGACCTTGATAAAATTTTGTGGAGGCCCAAGAGGTGAGACCTGTTAAATATTTTGTGGAGGCCCAAGAGGTGAGACCTTGATAAAATTATGTGGAGGCCCAAGAGGTGAGACCTGTTAAAGATTTTGTGGAGGCCCAAGAGGTGAGACCTGTTAAAAATTTTGTGGAGGCCCAAGAGGTGAGACCTTGATAAAATTTTGTGGAGGCCCAAGAGGTGAGACCTGTTAAAAATTTTGTGGAGGCCCAAGAGGTGACACCTTAATAAAATTATGTGGAGGCCCAAGAGGTGAGACCTTGATAAAATTTTGTGGAGGCCCAAGAGGTGAGACCTCTTAAACATTTTGTGGAGGCCCAAGAGGTGAGACCTCTTAAACATTTTGTGGAGGCCCAAGAGGTGAGACCTCTTAAACATTTTGTGGAGGCCCAAGAGGTGAGACCTCTTAAACATTTTGTGGAGGCCCAAGAGGTGAGACCTCTTAAACATTTTGTGGAGGCCCAAGAGGTGAGACCTCTTAAAAATTTTGTGGAGGCCCAAGAGGTGAGACCTTGATAAAATTTTGTGGAGGCCCAAGAGGTGAGACCTTGATAAAATTTTGTGGAGGCCCAAGAGGTGACACCTTAATAAAATTATGTGGAGGCCCAAGAGGTGAGACCTTGATAAAATTTTGTGGAGGCCCAAGAGGTGAGACCTCTTAAACATTTTGTGGAGGCCCAAGAGGTGAGACCTCTTAAACATTTTGTGGAGGCCCAAGAGGTGAGACCTCTTAAACATTTTGTGGAGGCCCAAGAGGTGAGACCTCTTAAACATTTTGTGGAGGCCCAAGAGGTGAGACCTCTTAAACATTTTGTGGAGGCCCAAGAGGTGAGACCTCTTAAAAATTTTGTGGAGGCCCAAGAGGTGAGACCTTGATAAAATTTTGTGGAGGCCCAAGAGGTGAGACCTTGATAAAATTTTGTGGAGGCCCAAGAGGTGACACCTTAATAAAATTATGTGGAGGCCCAAGAGGTGAGACCTTGATAAAATTTTGTGGAGGCCCAAGAGGTGAGACCTCTTAAACATTTTGTGGAGGCCCAAGAGGTGAGACCTCTTAAACATTTTGTGGAGGCCCAAGAGGTGAGACCTCTTAAACATTTTGTGGAGGCCCAAGAGGTGAGACCTCTTAAACATTTTGTGGAGGCCCAAGAGGTGAGACCTCTTAAACATTTTGTGGAGGCCCAAGAGGTGAGACCTCTTAAACATTTTGTGGAGGCCCAAGAGGTGAGACCTCTTAAAAATTTTGTGGAGGCCCAAGAGGTGAGACCTTGATAAAATTTTGTGGAGGCCCAAGAGGTGAGACCTCTTAAACATTTTGTGGAGGCCCAAGAGGTGAGACCTCTTAAACATTTTGTGGAGGCCCAAGAGGTGAGACCTCTTAAACATTTTGTGGAGGCCCAAGAGGTGAGACCTCTTAAACATTTTGTGGAGGCCCAAGAGGTGAGACCTCTTAAACATTTTGTGGAGGCCCAAGAGGTGAGACCTCTTAAACATTTTGTGGAGCCCAAGAGGTGAGACCTCTTAAAATTTTGTGGAGGCCCAAGAGGTGAGACCTTGATAAAATTTTGTGGAGGCCCAAGAGGTGAGACCTTGATAAAATTTTGTGGAGGCCCAAGAGGTGACACCTTAATAAAATTATGTGGAGGCCCAAGAGGTGAGACCTTGATAAAATTTTGTGGAGGCCCAAGAGGTGAGACCTCTTAAACATTTTGTGGAGGCCCAAGAGGTGAGACCTCTTAAACATTTTGTGGAGGCCCAAGAGGTGAGACCTCTTAAACATTTTGTGGAGGCCCAAGAGGTGAGACCTCTTAAACATTTTGTGGAGGCCCAAGAGGTGAGACCTCTTAAACATTTTGTGGAGGCCCAAGAGGTGAGACCTCTTAAAAATTTTGTGGAGGCCCAAGAGGTGAGACCTTGATAAAATTTTGTGGAGGCCCAAGAGGTGAGACCTTGATAAAATTTTGTGGAGGCCCAAGAGGTGACACCTTAATAAAATTATGTGGAGGCCCAAGAGGTGAGACCTTGATAAAATTTTGTGGAGGCCCAAGAGGTGAGACCTCTTAAACATTTTGTGGAGGGCCCAAGAGGTGAGACCTCTTAAACATTTTGTGGAGGCCCAAGAGGTGAGACCTCTTAAACATTTTGTGGAGGCCCAAGAGGTGAGACCTCTTAAACATTTTGTGGAGGCCCAAGAGGTGAGACCTCTTAAACATTTTGTGGAGCCCAAGAGGTGAGACCTCTTAAACATTTTGTGGAGGCCCAAGAGGTGAGACCTCTTAAAAATTTTGTGGAGGCCCAAGAGGTGAGACCTTGATAAAATTTTGTGGAGGCCCAAGAGGTGAGACCTCTTAAACATTTTGTGGAGGCCCAAGAGGTGAGACCTCTTAAACATTTTGTGGAGGCCCAAGAGGTGAGACCTCTTAAACATTTTGTGGAGGCCCAAGAGGTGAGACCTCTTAAACATTTTGTGGAGGCCCAAGAGGTGAGACCTCTTAACATTTGTGGAGGCCAGGTGAGACCTCTTAAACATTTTGTGGAGGCCCAAGAGGTGAGACCTCTTAAACATTTTGTGGAGGCCCAAGAGGGTGAGACCTTGATAAAATTTTGTGGAGGCCCAAGAGGTGAGACCTCTTAAAAATTTTGTGGAGGCCCAAGAGGTGAGACCTCTTAAACATTTTGTGGAGGCCCAAGAGGTGAGACCTCTTAAACATTTTGTGGAGGCCCAAGAGGTGAGACCTCTTAAAAATTTTGTGGAGGCCCAAGAGGTGAGACCTTGATAAAATTTTGTGGAGGCCCAAGAGGTGAGACCTCTTAAACATTTTGTGGAGGCCCAAGAGGTGAGACCTCTTAAACATTTTGTGGAGGCCCAAGAGGTGAGACCTCTTAAACATTTTGTGGAGGCCCAAGAGGTGAGACCTCTTAAACATTTTGTGGAGGCCCAAGAGGTGAGACCTCTTAAACATTTTGTGGAGGCCCAAGAGGTGAGACCTCTTAAAAATTTTGTGGAGGCCCAAGAGGTGAGCCATAAATATATAAATTTTTCTTATTTACGGAGCAATTCTACGGCGGTTAAGGAGGAGGAGGAGGAGGTGGAGGAGGAAATGGCACTTCATACAGATGGCACTTCACTTTTGGCTGCTTTCCACTGTTGGAGAAGCAAAGTCCGGGTCAATCCACTTGCTGTTCATTTTGATTAGCGTCGGCCTGTCGGCACTGTCGGTTGACAGGCGGCTGCGCTTATCAGTTATAATGCCCCCGGCTGCGCTGAACACCCTTTCTGATAGCACGCTGGCGGCAGGGCAGGCAAGCACCTCCAAGGCTTACAGGGACAGTTCCAGCCACATGTCCAACTTGGAGACCCAGTAAGTGTAGGACGCCGAGGGATCGGGGAGGACAGGGGTACGGTCTGCCAGGTACTCCCGCAACATCCGCCGATACTTGTCCCTCCTGCTGATAGCGGGCCCCGCAGTGATGGAAGTTGCACGAGGGGGTGCCATGAACGTGTCCCACACCTTGGAGAGTGTTCCCCTGGTGGCTGTGGGCCTGATTGATGTTGTGGGACTCTGGGAGACCCTCTCCTCTCTGCCGCCAGCGATGGTGGGTGGGAAAATCTCCATCATGTTCTGCACGAGTTCCCTCTGGTATTCCAGCAATCGATTCGTCCTCTCCTCTACCGGAATAAAAGAAGAGACGTTATCTTTATACCGGGGGTCCAGGATTGCGAAGACCCAGTACAGTTTGTTCTCCACTATCCGGACAACACGTGTGTCCCGGGAAAAGCAGCCCAGCATGAAGTCAGCCATGTGTGCCAGACTCTGAATAGGCATGACCTCACTGCCCCCACCAGAAGGATCACTTGCCATTTCCTCCTCTTCCTCTTCCACCTCCTCTCCGCCCCATCCGCGCTGAACCAATGGGACGCACACAGCCTGACTGCTACCCTCGCCGCCAGCATCCTCCTCCTCTTCCACAGCCACCTCCACGTCGTCCTCCTCCTCCTCATCCTCCTCCTCCTCCTGCAACTGCCACCGAGAAGCAGACAAAAGTGTGGTCTGACTGTGTAGCTCCGTTGCGTCTCCTCCTACCCCCGTCTCCTCTGCGTGCAATGCGTTCTCCCTTATTGCGATGAGTGATTCTTTAAGGACGCATAGGAGCGGGATGGTTACGCTCACTATAGCGTCCTCGCTGCTGACCTTCTTGGTGGACTCCTCAAAGATACGCAGTACATCGCATATGTCTGCCATCCATGGCCACTCGTGGTTGGCAAACTGAGGGAGCTGAGTTGGAGGCACGCGTGGATTCATAATCTGGTACTCCATCAATGCTCTCTGCTGCTCACACACCCTGGCCAACATGGAATAGGTGGAATTCCAGTGAGTCGGCAGGTCGCACAACAGCCGATGTTCAGGCAAATGGAGGCGTTGCTGGAGTTTTTTTAAGCTAGCAGCAGCTACAGTTGACTTCCGAAAGTGAGCGCACAAGCGCCGCACTTTCACCAGTAGCTCTGCCAGGTTGGGGTAAGTCTTTAGAAATTTTTGGACTACCAGATTAAAAACGTGGGCCAGGCATGGTACGTGATTGAGTTCGGCAAGCTCCAGAGCCGCCACCAGGTTACGGCCGTTATCGCACACGACCATGCCTGGTCCTAGCTGCAGCGGCAACAGCCACATCTCCGTCTGCTGCAATATGGCGTCCCTCACCTCTGGGGCGCTGTGCTTCCTGTCGCCCAAGCTGATGAGCTTAAGCACCGCCTGCTGACGTCTCCCCGCGCCAGTGCTGCAACGCTTCCAGCTAGCGGCTGAGGGCGATGTTAAGGCAGAGGAGGAGGAGGAGGAGGAAGAGGAGGGGGGTGTATCAGAACCCATGCTGGCAATCTTGGGCGGGGGTGGTAGGTAGGCCGTCTCTGTTTGCGACCCCGTCCCCGCTTCCACAACATTCACCCAGTGTGCCGTCAAAGAAATGTATCGTCCCTGGCCGCAAGCGCTTGTCCACGAGGTCCAAAGGTCAAGTGGACCTTTGCGCTGACTGCGTACCTCAGGGCCCGCCTGATGTTACGTGACACGTGCTGGTGCAGGGCGGGGACGGCACTCCGGGAAAAGTAGTGGCGGCTGAGGACGGAATAGCGAGGTGCGGCAGCCGCCATCAGGTCGCGGAAGGCCTGCGTCTCCACAAGTCTAAACGGCAACATCTCCAGGGCCAGCAGTTTGGAGATGTGGCAGTTTAAGGCTTGGGCTTGGGGGTGACTCGAGGCGTACTTCCGCCTGCGGTCGAACGCCTGCGAGATGGACAGTTGTTGGGACGAGGAGTGTGAAGGTGCAGGCGAAGAGGCGGGGGAAGGGGAGGCTGAAGGAGAAGGCCCCAAAGTGGCAGAGGCAGATGTGGAGGTGTCCTGGCTGGAGGTCTGGACCGCAGTGGCAGCACACAACAAAGGGGAAGAGGCAGTGGCAGCAAGACCGGGCGCAGGTTGTATTGCGTTTGCTCTCTCCCACTCAGCCCAGTGCTTGACTTCCAAGTGACGCCGCATGCCTGAGGTGGTCAGATTGCTCTTCTCAGAGCCCCTACTCAGTTTTGAGTGGCAGAGTGTGCAAACCGCGCTCAGTTTGTCATCCGCACAAACATTAAAAAATCTCCACACCACAGAAGTACGAGGCCTCGATGGGGGAGCTTCGCGCGACTGCCCGCTGCCGGAAACAGCTTCGGCCCTGCTGGCTGTGGCCTCACTTCTCTGTCTGGACTGTCCTCTGCCTCTGGACATCCCTCTGCCTGTGGACATCCCTCTGCCTGTGGACATCCCTCTGCCTCTGGACATCCCTCTGCCTCTTGCTGCCTTTTTCGGTGCTGCGCAGACCACCACCTCTCCACTACTTTCCTCGCTGGACATCACCCCTGGCCAAGTGGGGTCGGTCATTTCGTCATCCACCACCTCAACTTCCTCACTCTGCTCCTCCTCCTGCCCACTGGACATTCCAACAGCCTCCCTTGATGGCAACTGCGCCTCATCATCATCATCGCTCATGATAACAGATGCTGGCTCAGGGTCCACATCAGCAGGAGATGGCGAAAACTCAAGTGTTTGGGCATCACTACAAACAAATTC